>ML663013.1:4620867-5133003 GCA_007570785.1 Antilocapra americana | reverse complement strand
GCCAGGGCAGACAATGCGCGAGGGCGGCGCGGGCGGGGGCCGGGGCCGGGGCCGGGGCCGGGGCCGGGGCCGAGGCCCGCGCGTGCACCCGCCCGCCCGGCAGCCCGCGCCCGCCCCCTCCTCCAACCGCAGAACTTGCCCCGACTCCGCCGACTTCAGTCGCGCTCTCACCGTGCGGCGCCGGGGCTCCCCCGCGGGCCGAGCTGCAGCAGCTCCGCGCCTTGGCCGCGGAGAAGGACAATGAGCGGCCGCTCCCCCGGCGGCGGCGGCGGCGGCGGCTCGGCGACTGCGGCGGCCGGAGCGCGGAGCGGGCGCGGCGACCTCGGCGGAGCCCAGCAGCCTCTCCCCAGCTGCTCCGGCTCGGCGCTAGCCCTGCACACAGCCCCACGCCGCCCGCGCATGCGCCGCGCGCCGCTCGGGGGTGGGCGGGGCACCCGGGGGCGGTAACGCCTCCGAGCCGCCCCGTGAGGGAGCGCGGCGCCAGGGGCTGCGCGCCTGGGTTGCGCGATGGAGCTGCCCATCAACCACCCCCGGCCAATAGGAAGGCGCCTGGGCGGCCCCTCGGGTTGCTAAGGAACGCTGAGGTTGACCGCAGCTGCTGCGCTGCGGCGAAGTGATCAAAGTCGGGCGGCTGGTAGAGGTGCCGACTGAAATGCTCACCCACCCTCTCCTCTGCTCCCTGACTCCGGAAACCGCCCTTCCTCTGTGTGAGGGTGCTCACCTGAGCTGCAGCACTAAACCATAACACTCCCTGAAATGATTTACTCTTCGCTTTCCCTCCCCTGGAGATCAGAAAGGGGGGTCTTTTCCAGGGACTGGATGGAGTGCAGTGCCTTGAGAGTCGCTGCTAGGGTTTTCAACAAGTGTTTTAGTTAGATGGGTGGCTGGCCCTATGATAGCATCGGGATTGTGACAGGGTATTCCATAAACTTTGGGCTTTGCACCGCAAATCTTCAAGTTGCAAGGACCTCAAAAATCATCTGGTGGCTTTTGAAAAACAAAATGTGGTCTCTTGGAACGCTAAGAAGGTCATTTTGAAAGCTGCGCGTTTATTTTAGTGTATGTTGGGGGGAAAATGCCTTATCACATCAAATGACTATTTCATTGATGTTATTTCTTAGATAAGTTGTAAAAATGAATCCACTTAGAGGAAAACTTTAAGTAGAAAATGAACACGCTTTATATGAACTTCATATAAGTTCAGAGACGTGCAAATTGATTGTTATCAAAGCAAGAACAGTGGTTACCTAGAGGGAAGCATTATTGGCTGGAAAGAGTAGGGCGGGTGCTGAGCACTTTTGGTATTTTGATTTGGATGGTAGATAACAAAGGTATGGACTTACGGTGAAAATTCATCCAGTGTACAATGAAGATTAATGTACTTTACACATATTCATATTTGTATATCAATTTAAAATACTTACAAAGGATATGGCCCACAAAAATGTGAAGATGCAAATGACTGCCTTTGGGAAACCCTGATCCAGTCAAGCTCCTACCAGAATGAGGGTATTGTGGATACTTACTGCCTGTATGGGAGACAGAGCCGCCGGCCCCGCCGGCCCCGCCGGCGCAGCAGCTCGAGGCTGTCTTCCTTCTCCGCCAGTCTCAGCGGGGGCGTTAGGAATGGGCCCCAACCGCTTCTGGCCCCACACACTGAGCCGGCCTGTCACTCCTTAGGCCCCAGCCTCTCACCAGCCCTCGCCCCAGCCGAGCCTTCCCCACCCCAAACCCCTGGAAGGAAGACGCTGCCTGAGAAATCTGTATGCAGGTCAGGAAGCAACAGTAGAACCAGACATGGAACAACAGACTGGTTTCAAGTTGGGAAAGGAGTACCGTCAAGGCTGTTTATTGTCACCCTGCTTATTTAACTTACATGCAGAGTACATCTTGAGAAATGCTGGGCTCGATGAAGCACAAGCTGGAATCAAGATTGCCAAGAGAAATATCAATAACCTCAGAGATGCAGACGACACCACCCTTATGGCAGAAAGTGAAGAAGAACAAAAGAGCCTCTTGATGGAAGTGAAAGAGGAGAGTGAAAAAGCTGGCTTAAAACTCAACATTCAAAAAATGAAGATCATGATCTGGTCCCATCACTTCATGGCAAATAGATAGGGAAACAATGGAAACAGTGACAGACTTTATTTTGGGGGACTCCAAAATCTCTGCAGATGGTGACTGCAGCCATGAAATTTAAAAAATGCTTTGCTCCTTGGAAGAAAGGCTATGACCAACCTAGACAGCATGTTAAAAAGCAGAGACATTACTTTGCCAACAAAGGTCCGTCTAGTCAAAGCTATGGTTTTTCCAGTGGTCATGTATGGATGTGAGAGTTGGACTATAAAAGAAATCTGAGCACTAAAGAATTGATGCTTTTGAACTGTGGTGTTGGAGAAGACTCTTGAGAATCCCTTGGACTGCAAAGAGATCCAACCAGTCCATCCTAAAGGAGATCAGTCCTGAGTGTTCATTGGAAGGACTGATGCTGAAGCTGAAACTCCAATACTTTGGCCAACTGATGTGAAAAACTGACTCATTGGAAAAGACCCTGATGCTGGGAAAGATTGAAGGCAGGAGGAGAAGGGGATGACAGAGGATGAGATGGTTGGATGGCATCACCGACTTGATGGACATGAGTTTGAGCAAGTTCCTGGAGTTGGTGATAGATAGGGAAGCCTGGTGTGCTGCAGTCCATGGGGTCACAAAGAGTCGGACATGACTGGGCAACTGAACTGCCTGCCTGCCTGTATGAGGCAGTTCCAATAGTTTGGCTCTAAATCTTAGAAGGGTTCCTAGCCTTGAGCTGAAATTTGCTTCCCTATAAGTGAACCTGGTTCTCATGTATATTTTCTTAGTTCTGCCTCACAGAATGAAACACCAAGGCCAGCCGTTTTCCAGTGCTGCATGTGAAAATATTTCCCAATCACCTTATCATTCCGTCCTCCATTCTCACTCTAATCTGTTCTGTCAATATTTGAAAGGTAGCCCAGAGAAAGGAAACTCCTAGATCCTAGATCCTGCCTAGACTCCTAGATTCTGTCCAGAGGCGCCCACCTTGGCCAGGTCACGCCTTCTCCAAGAACCTCAGTCTCCTGTAAAGCAAGGGGACTAACCTAGAAAACTTCTAGGACCCTAACACGTGAAAACCTCATGATCTTCTCCAGCAGCCCGGCTGGTCTGTTACAGAAGCAGCAGCAGCCAGTGTTCCCGTTTCTAGCGACTGCTGACAGCAATATTCCCTACTCCCTGCCTCAGCAGGTTTTACACCTTCCCAGTGAGCTGCAGAGAAGATCAAGAGTCCAGCATTTTTCAAAGTTTGCCATGCCTACGAATCACCTGGGCCACTTCATTAAATGTAGATTGTGACTCAGTAGGGCTGGGGTGGGTCCTGGGATCTGGCATGTCTAACAAGCTCCCAGGTGATTCTGATGCTGCTGGTCTGGGACCTCCCCTTGAGGAGCAAGGTGCGACTCCACATTTCCCAGCTACATCCTCTATCTTCTTGGGAAGTCCTAAGCAGTGATCTGCGTGGTCGGCACTTTCTCATCCTCCAGGCACCAGCGCTCATCCCACCTCAGAGAAGACATCTATCTAAAATAACTCACTGTTAGTCCCTCTCATTCATATCACTCAGACTTACTCATAGCAATTTTCTCAGTGTGAAAGTATCTTATTTGTGTTTCTATTGGCTCTCTCTAATGTGAGCTCCCTAAAATCTGTTTTGTTTACCCCTCTCTCCCCTACACCTAACAGACTGCCAGTGGCAGTAGTTAGGCACTCAGAAGTTTTGCATGAATGAATTTGTACAGAAGGAGCTACTGTGAGGTGACCTGGAACTGACAGTCCCTGATACTAAAGACTTGTTCTTCCAAGGGACACCAAATGTCTCTATTCAGTGTGCCCCATTTCACCAGAAAGAGATTTGGAGTTCAGTCATTCTCTCGCTTTCCTGGGTAAGTTTTCAAGCCAGGAAAGATACCAGTGTCTTATCAAGCAGCAGTAGGATTTTGTGTCTCTCAACTACCTCTAACCTGTCTCTCTAGTCAACTTATGTAGCCCTCCAGTTGATTTACATGAGGCTTCCCTAATGGCTCAGCGGTGAAGAATCCACCTGCAATGCAGGAAACCCAGGTTAGATCCCTGGGTAGAGAGGATCCCCTGGAGAAAGGCACAGCAACCCAGTCAAGTATTCTTGCCTTGGAAATGCCACGGACAGGGCCTGGTGGGCCAGTCCATAGGGTCACAAAGAGTTGGCACGGCTGAAATGACTGAGCACAGCTCAGCACATAATATCTGTACATCTAACAAGAATAACCCCCATTTTACAGAGTCCCTTGAAAATGCAGAAGCAAGGGGGGAAAATCAGTGCAATTGTAAGAACATGAGTTTCTCTTGAGATCTATGGTCTCGAAAATGTCTACTTTTGCCAAAGAAGGCACTCTGGAACCGAATTGCCTCGGGGCTATTCTACTCTGCTGTTGCCCTTAGGTGCTTTTGCTTTCAGTCTCTTGCTTGGGGTGAAGTCAACTGCACCATAGTCTCAATTCCATTGCTTCATCATATGATTGAACCTGAGCCAATCAATGTTTCCTATCCACAGGTGAACAATTTTTAGTTCAGACTTGGGCATATGACCCCCAGACCAGCCAATTAGGGGCAGCAGGATGTAAATTCTACCCTCTGTTCAAACTATCAAGGTGGCTAACATTGTTTTTCTCAACTGGAAACTGGAAGATAGGCTTATCAGCCATCTTGTTGCCTTAAGGACAGAATCTCTTCCCACAAAATCAGCACAAGGGAGAGGCAGAGAAATGAGGAAAAAAAAAAAAAATCTCAGTGACATTGATTGGACAACCAAACCCAGGAATTCCTGAAGCTAGAACCACCCAGAGGCTTTTTAATCCTGTAAGACAATCAAACCAGTCAGAGTGGAGGTTTCTGTCACTTGTGTCCACAAGAGTTCTAATTGATACACCATTTGGGAGTGGATGATCCCTGGTCAGTTCTCTGACCTGCTTCTCAATTCAGTTACAAGTAGCTACTGAATGTTCACTGGGTGCCAGGCTCAGGCTTGGTCCTGGGATTCAAAATGAAGAGCAAGGTTCCTGGCTTTAAGGAACTGAGTCAAATGAGGGAAGCAGACGATCAAGCCAGCAGGAAATCAGAAGTGTAAGTGCCTCCACAAAAGCAGATGTAGGGTGTTAGGGGGCTTAGAGAAGAACACTTTAAAGGGTGAAAGTTCAGGGGAGGCATCAACAGGAGCAACTGTAAAGCCAGGTCTTGGAGGACAATCCACCAGTTAAAGGATAGTGGTTGGTATAGTTAGTGCAGGAGGTTTGGGCGGGTGTGGCAAGCAGAGAAGACATTCCCAGCAAAAGGAAAAGCTAATGCAAAGACGCGGAGGTATCAGAAACACAACACACATAAGAAACTGGAGCAATAAGGGGTAAGAGGTGAAGCTGGAAGAAGTCACCCAAAGCCAGCTTACATTGTTTTGCCAAGGAGTATGGCCTGAAAGGCCAGGACAAAAACTCCAAAGGATTTTAAACCATGGAACTAGGATGAAAACAGATTTTTATCTTGAAAGATTACCTTCATACCATGTGTTTAAACTGAATTTAAATGAGGGATGACCATGAGGGTGGGGAACAGGAGGCTCTCTAAGGGAACCTGGGCTCCAGGGGGCAGGCTTTGCAGTCCAACACCTTTTCACTTCTTGTGTTTGAGAGAAATTTTCTTTCTCAATATCAAGCCCAAACCTGTCCAGTAGAAATATATGGTGAGCCACATATGTAATTTAAAATGTTCTAGTAGCCACATCTAAAAAGAAACAGATGAAATTATGGTATTATACTTAAATAAATGTATCGTAAACATGGTCATTTCAATATGTGATACATATGAAAATTTATTAATAAGGTATTCTTTTTTTTCAACTTTCACCTAGAAAGGGTTAATTTTGGGTTTGTTTTTAAATTTTTCTTTGGAGTATAGTTGCTTTATAATGTTGTGATAGTTTCTGCTGTACAACAAAGTGAATCAGCTATATGTATACATATCCCCTCTTCTTTGGAATTCCTTCCCATTTAGATCACCACAGAGCATTGAGTAGAGGTCCCTATGCTATACAGTGAGTTCTCATTAGTCACCTATTTTATACTAGTATTGTATGCGTGTCAATTTCAATCTCCAAATTCATCCCACACCCTTTCCCCCTTGGTATCCATAAGTAGACACAGACACTACATCTGTGTCTCTATTTCTGCTTTGCAAATAAGTTCATCTATACCATTTTTCTAGATTGCATATATAAGCGATACTATAAAACAATTGTTTTTCTCCTTCTGACTTACGTCACTCTGTTTGACAGTCTCTGAGTTAATTCATATCTCTGCAAATGGCACTACTTTGTTCCTTCTTATGGCTGAGAAGAGGTATTCTTTTTTTCTTTTAGTTTATTAATTTTTGGCTGCATTGAGTCTTTGTTGCTATACAAGGGCTTCTCATTGCAGTAGCTTCTCTTGTTGAAGAGCACAGGCTCTAGGCACATGGGCTTCAGTAGTTGCTGCTCATGGGCTCACCAGTTCTAGATCCCGGCTCTAGAGCACAGGTTCAACAGCTGTGGTGCACGGGCTTATTAATAGTTGCTCCAAGGCATGTGGGATCTTTTCAGAACAGGAATTGAACCTGTGTCCCTGTGTTGGGAGGTAGATTCTTAACCACTGCACCATCAAGTGGAGAAGGCAATGGCACCCCACTCCAGTACTCTTGCCTAGAAAACTCCATGGATGGAGGAGCCTGGTAGGCTGCAGTCCACGGGGTCACTGAGAGTCGGACACGACTGAGCGACTTCACTTTCACTCTTCATTTTCATGCATTGGAGAAGGAAACGACAACCCACTCCAGTGTTTTTGCCTGGAGAATCCCAGGGACAGGGGAGCCTGGTGGGCTGCACAGAGTCGGACACGACTGAATCCACTTAGCAGCAGCAGCACCATCAAGGAGGGCTTCCTAGGTGGCTAGTGGTAAAGAATCCACCTGCCAATGCAGTAGATGTAGGAGACACAGTTTCGATCCCTTGGTCAGCAAGATCCCCTGGAGGAGGAAATGGCATCCTACTTCAGTATTCTTGCCTGGGAAATCCCATGGACAAAAAAGTCTGGTGGGCTGCAGACCATGGGGTCACAAAGAGTTGAACACGACTGAGCATGCATGCAGACACCACCAGGGAAGTCGGAGGTATTCTTTTTTTAAATCATACCAAGTCTTCAAAAGAATACAATACATGTTCTATACTTACAACACATCTCAGCTCAGGCTAGCCTCATTTCAAATGTTCAAAACCCGACATGTGGCTGCGGCTACTGTGCTGGACAACACAGCTCAGGTTGACTGATTCTGATAGAGTGTCCCTCTGGGCATTTGCTACAACCATAGCATGTGCCTAGGCCATAAAACAACAAAGGTCTGTCTAGTCAAAGCTATGGTTTTTCCAGTAGTCATGTATGGATGAGAGAATTGGACCATAAAGATACCTGATCACCAAAGATTCAATGCTTTGGAACTGTGGTGTTGGAGAAGACTCTTGAGAGTCCCTTGGACAGCAAGGCAATGAAACCAGTCAATCCTAAAGGAAATCAATCCTGAATATTCACTGGAAGGACTGATGCTGAAACTGAAGCTCCAATACTTTGGCGGCCCGATGCAAAGAGCTGACTCATTTAAGACCCTAACATTGGATGGCATCACTAACTCACTCAACGGACATGAGTTTGAGCAAACACTGGGAGATGGTGATGGATAGGGAAGCTTGATGTGCTGCAGTCCATGGGATCGAAGAGTCAGACACGACTGAGCGACTGAACAACAACAACAAAGGCCACAATGCCTTCACTACAACTCTTTCGCCTAAGGTGTTAGAGTGCTGATTTAAGTTCTTGTGTTAGACAGAAAGACCAGAACTTTAGAAGCATCCCAGGGCTGGCTTCAGATCTGGATGCTCAAATTCTTCGGCTGGATGCTCAGATTCTTTGTAAGACAATCACCCACACCCACTAGCCACACGATGGCCAGTACAAAAACAGTCTTTGCATAGCCCTTAGCACATTGCCTGGCACCATGCAAATGCTCTGCCAGCTTTAACTCCTTCCTCCACTTCTTTTTACAGATGATAAAAAAAGACCCTAGGAGTAGGTAGACCTGATCATGCAAAAAAAAAAAAAAAAGTGCTATTAGAGAAATTCAGGGAAACCTGGACTCTGTCACAATCTTAATGGTAATTTCCAACAAAAAGTACATATTGTCATGTATTGATCTCTCTCTCAATTTATGTGGCAGCCACCTACTCTCTTATCCCAAGGGGTTTCCCAGTCTTTAATTAAGATTGGCCAGATGTACCATTTAGTGATAGATGATTTATTTAATTTCAGGAACCCCTACTTTTCTCCATATGACCCTTCCAGCAACAGGTTTGCTAAAGTCTGCTCATGGGATCAAAGTAAGCTTCTGAAGTCATTGTATTTCCCAATGACTGCTGGATTGATGGAAGAAAGGAAGCCCCCAAAGCTTTAGGATTAGGGACATCCTGCCCTCCAAAAAAAGCTATTACCATATTTATCAGTTTGGAGTCAGGGGAATTTACTTTGAGGGCCCAGAGAGTCTCTCCCTATAACTGTAAAAGGAAACCAGACTCACTTTGGGGGGTAGCATAATTTTGATCTGGTTAGGTTTGCTTTGGTGTTTGCTTTAAACATACGTTCCAGTTTGGAGAAGACGGGGAACTGTTATTCTGATTGCAGAGAGATTTATGGGCTGACTCCAGCACTGCACATTTCATCCTATGGTTTTTTTCTTTGTGCCTGGGCTTTTCCAGTTTATTCAGCTGCTCTCATAATTATCCCCAATTATTTATAATGGTAGGTTTCTGAAGCTGGAGTTAAAGAAACACCATGGTTTTTTTTTTTTTTTTTTTTGAGCCTTAAACACTATTTAATGAAAAAAGACTCCAGCAATTCATTGGAGACCTAAACTTGGGGTTTTTTTTTTGGGGGGGTGGATTTTTATTGGAGCATAGTTGATTTACGATGTTGTGAAAACTCAGATTTTCCTGGGCAGATTTTTAAACATTTTTCATCTTTAGTACAGTATTGTTCCCTAACTTGTATGGAGTTTTTAAAGAAGTCTTTATTTGCACACACAAGTGTTCCCAATAACTACCATTTCAGTACAGCTTAAAACAGTTTTTTTCTTCTTCTTTTTTTTTTTTTTTTGATCAAGGGGCATGCAGGATCTTAGTCCCTGATGAGGGATCAAACTCACACCTCCTGCATTTGAAGTGCAGAGGCTTAATCACTGGACCATCAGGGAAGTTCCTTTTCTTTCTCTTTCTTTTTTTATGTGGAACTAACATACTACTTGGGCTTCCCCGATGGCTCCGATGGCTCCGTGCTAAGAATCCACCAGCAGTGCAGGAGACGTAGGAGATGCGAGTTTGATCTCTGGGTCAGGAAGATCCCCTGGAGGAGGAGATGACAACCCACTCCAGTATTCTTGCCTGGGAAATCCCACAGACAGAGAAGCCTGGCGGGCTACAGTCCATATGGTCACAAAAGAGTTGGACACGGCTGAACACATGGCACATACCACTTATAACTTTCATGTTTTTAGGTCTTACAATATAGATTCCCAGGTACCAAAGTACTTTGGGAAAGAGCTGGTGAATAGAATGTAACTGAGTCAGAATCTTATTTTTCCTCTACTTTGTATTATCTAATGACAGTGTATTTTCAAACTTTACCAGTTGTTCCAATGAGGATCTTTACAGCTGGGCTTATTTGTCCCCTAGGTGATCTGAACAAAGCCCATTCATTGTATTTATTAATAGTATCTCTTTAGATTTTCATATCAGGACTTCCCTGATAGCTCAGACAGTAAAGAATCCGCCTGCAATGCGAAAGACCTGGGTTTGATCCCTAGGTTGGGAAGATCCCCTGGAGGAAAGCATGGCAACCCACACCGCTATTCTTGCCTGGAGAATCCCCATGGACAAGAGGAGCCTGGCGGGTTATAGCCCATGGGGTTGAAAAGAGTTGGACACGACTGAGCGACTAAGAACAGACTCACATAATTTACAAACATTTCCCCCCTCCCTTTTTTTCTTTTGGTCTTCCATGACATTGACTTATTTCAGGAGTCTAGGTTGTTTGTAGTTTGTTGCATAAATGGATCTGATGCCTCCTTGGTAGAAAAGGGCGGTTTGTTTGTTTTTATAAGAATACTCCATAGGTGATGTTATATTCATATAATTAAACTAGTTTCTTATTACAACGCTGTCCTTAAAACGTTAGTTTCTGGAACTCTTCCTAAGAAAAACCACTGTCTATTCAAGATGATACGAGAAATGCTTTATTTGCTGTAGTCCTGTCCTCTTGAGAACTCACTGTGCATAGTACCATTACGTATGAAGACTCTGAGAACTGCCTTTAAAAACCTGTTTAGTTTTTTTTTTTAATACTCTATTTCCCAAACTTCTTTCATCATGAAACCAGTTTCTCTTGGAAACTGCATTAATATCTCATACTGCATTAAGGAAACATTTTGAGAAATGATCCCTGGAATTCATTCAGTTCATCTTCCAGAAAGAACAGTACATGTTCGTGTTCAGTCATGTCTGACTCTTTTGTGACCCCATGACTGTAGCCTCCAGGCTGCTCTGTCCATGGGATTTCCCAGGCAAGAGTACTAGAGTAGGCCGCCATCCCCTACTCCAGAGAATCTTCCTGACAAAGAGACTGAACCCGCATTTCCTGTGTCTCCTGAATTAGCAAGCAGTTTCTTTATCACTGAGCCACCTGGTTGAGTCTGAAGCATTATTTATGATTTATCCATTGTTGTCAACCAAATGTTTGAGCCTCCTAAAAATCACATGTTGAAGATAGAGGAAGTGACATTAAGATATCAGATAAAGAAAATATCTCCTTTGGGAGATAATTGAGTATAAATGAGTCATGAGAGTAAAGCCCCCATGATGGAATTAGTGCCCTTGTGAGAAGAAAAGACACCAGAGCCTCCCCTGCCCACCATGTGGGGATACAGAGAAGGATCCATCTGCAAGCCATCTGCAGGCCAGGAAGAGGGCCTTCCCCAGCAAACAAATTTTGAACTTTCTAGCACCATGATCTTGGACTTCCCAGCCTCCAGAATTGTGAGAAATAAATGTCTCCTGTTTAAGGTACTCAGTCTATCATCAGTGTTAGTCACTCAGTCGTGTCCGACTCTTTGTGACTCCAGGGACTGCAGCCCACCAGGTTCCTATGTCCATGGAATCTCCCAGGCAAGAATACTGGAGTGGGTTGCCCTTTTCTTCTCCAGTCTACAGTATTTTATTATAGCAGCCCAAGCTGACTGATACACCCACACTGTTACCTACTGCAAAGAGTCTTAAGTCTTCCATCAATAAAGGAGAACAGGTGATTCCTCAATCTCAATGCTAGCCTAATCCAGTTATTGCTGTGAGATTTCCACGTGCAGTCCCACACACTGCGAACACCTTTTCACTTGGATAGTCTATTGAACCTCAGACTTAATTCCAAAAATGAAGTCTCCTTCTCTTCCTCAACTGCTCCGTTTTCTGCTTTTCCCTTCCCTCAATTCCATCTAATCATTTCCAAAATTCTACCTTTTCATATTCCTCTATCTCTTTTACAGGGCTTCTGAGATGGCACTGGTGGTAAAGAACCTGTCTGCCAATGCAAGAGATGTAAGAGATGGGTTTGATTGCTGGGTCAGGAAGATCCCCTGGAAGAGGGCATGGCAACATACTCTAGAGAATCCCATGGACAGAGGAGCCCAGCAGGCTATAGTCCATAGAGCCGCAGAGTCTGACACAACACACATGCATTTCTTTCACAAATCAAAAAGCCAGGTTTTCTTTTCTGCTTCTCTCGTTATCAACTGCCAACTTGTGACTGAATGATTTCAATAGTTTTGTAATGGGTTTCCCTGCCCCTGATATCTCCCATCTAGTCCATGTTTCTCTCTGCTAGAGAATGGTTTGCCTAAAGCACAGCTCTAACCTGTTGCTTCCCCTATCAAAAGACTATAATTGCTCCCAGTTGCTTACAGAATAATACTTAACCCCTTAGAAGACAATCCAAAAATAACTGACTTCCAGTGTCGATTTGCACAAAAACTATATTAGACTTCTCTACCTGAACCCAAGTCCCTGTCAAAGCTTCTAACTCTCCCTGTAGCCATCTTTTCTAGGAAGTTTTTCACTATCCAACCCCCTACCAAAAATCCAACTTAATATAAGCTATATTTGTCCCATCTAGAATTTTATTTTATAAACTTTTTGTTTTACACCTTTAGTCCTTATCTTCTGCCTTCAAACTTATTCAAGTCTTTATTACCCTAAAAGATAAATAAAATCCCAACACAAATACATTCGTAAGACATTGTCCCATCTTCTTGCCTTCCCTGTTTTATTTTTTCACCTATAGTCATTGATTCCATTTCCTCATTAAGAGCCCTCTTTTCCTAAAGTCAATTTTATTTATGGAAAACAAACATTCAATAAATAACACCCATCTTATGTGTACAATTCAGTTACTGTGACAAGGTGTATAACTGCCCTCACAAACAAACAAAAAAAAAAAAACAGAACATTTTTTATAATCCTCAAGATTTCTCATGGGACCCATCTTGTCAAGCCCCCACCACCACTTATGGTCTCAGATAACTTAGATTTGTCTTCCTTAATATTCATTTATATGAAATCAGAGAGTTTATGCCTTTGGCAAGTATACTGCTTATTGTATAACGAATGATCCCAAGATTTGCGTTAAAATAGCAAAACATTCTTTATCTACAGAGTTTCTGAGGGTTAGGAATCTGTAAGTGCTAAGGTGGGTGGTTCTGGTTCCAGGCCTTTCCTGAGGCTACAGTAAAGCTGGCTGCTGGGCCATAGTCTCTGGACTAGGGCTGGGGAATCTACTTCCAAGCTCGCTCCCCTGGCTGCTGGCCATCGGTTTAAGTTCCCGGTCTTCTCCATAGGAATGCTGACTGTATGACTTTGGACAGAGTGAATTATGAGAAACAGAGAAAAAGGGAGAGATACACAGAGAGAAGGAGATAGATAGTAGAAGCAACACTACTTCTTATGACATAGTCTCCAAGTCATGTACCAACATTTCTTCCTCCTTAAATCCATTTGAAGCAAGTTGCTGGGACTTCCCTGGTGGTTCAGTGGTTACGAATCCATCTGCCAGCGCAGGGGACGCAGGTTCAATCCCTGCTCCAGGAATATTCCACATGCTGCAGGGCAGCAAAGCCCTACTGAAGTCCAAGCACCCTAGAGCCTGTGCTCTGAAGCAAGGGTTGCCGCTGCAATGAGAAGCCTGCTCACCACAACTACAGAGGAGCCCCTGCTCACCATAGCTAGAGAAAGCCTGCACACAGAAGTGAGGACCCAGAGTGGCCAATAAATAAATAAATAAATAAAAGAAGCAAGATGCTGAGTCCAGTCCACATTTAAGAAGGGGAGATTATCCAAAGGACTGATTTCTAGGAGATGGGGACCAGTAGGAGCTCTGTTTCGAGAAGGCGATGGCACCCCACTCCAGTACTCTTGCCTGGAAAATCCCATGGACGGAGGAGCCTGGCAGGCTGCAGTCCATGAGGTTGCGAAGAGTCGGACACGACTGAGTGACTTCACTTTCACTTTTCACTTTCATGCATTGGAGAAGGAAATGGCAACCCACTCCAGTGTTCTTGTCTGGAGAATCCCAAGGATGGGGGAGCCTGGTGGGCTTCCATCTATGGGGTCTCACAGAGTCGGACACGACTGAAGTGACTTAGCAGCAGCAGCAGCAGGAGCTCTGTTGGGAGCCATTTTGGAAGCTATTAGAATCTGTTCTCTCATCTCCCATTGATTCACATTCTTCTCACATAAAAAATGTACTCATTATATCCCAAGGCTGAGAAAAATATACTCATCACATCCTAAGGTCTTCAGAAGTCTCTAGACAATTGTAACGTCAAAGTCTAGAATTATATAACCTAAATGAAATCTGGGTATGAAAATGGCTTCTGAGGTGTAGACTTTAAGTATAGTTCTTTGAGTGTAGCTCTTCATCTTTAAACTTGTGAATCCTATGAAATAGACAAGTCATCTTCCTCTCCAACCCCAGAGTACACATCCAATGCATAGCAGGCATAGGATATTGGTTACAGACACCCTGTTCAAAAAGGGAGAAATTGGGAGGCACAAAGTCATCACTGGCCCATAGCAATTCTGAAATCCATCTTGGAAAATATTATGAGTACCTAGGTTTGGACTCAGTTTTATCTCTGCCCAGGAATGGTTCTCATTCTTGGTTCCATGGTCTGAGTTATCTTTCCCTTTTTAATGAAATGTGGTGTGTATCCGCAACTCAGTAGTTTCCTCAGTTTGGTTCTGTCTTGTTGAATTTCAAGAGCCCAAGGTCCTTTCTACATTTTGTACTGTTTTCACCTTTTTCATGTCCAATCTGATAGTATTTCTACTGATTGCTGTCATTACTTTCAGTCTCTAAGTTGCGTCCGACTCTTTGTGACCCCATGAACTGCAGCATGCCAGGCTTCCCATCCTTTACTCTCTGCCAGGGTCAGCAGATCTCCTGTGACTCTTGTTGGTGGTCCACTCTATTAAAATAAAGCCACACTCACAAATCTCTTTGATATAATTCTTCACTACTTTTAAATTTTAGGGAAAAATGCGCTTAAGCTTCTTAGAAGTCCTTTTCTTTGATTGAGAGGACCTGTTAGTCCCACCTTTAATATCTTAGAGGGCTTTTTGTTTGCCTGAACAGTACTGTGAGCAACACCTTTAAGCTTTCCGAGTATTAACAAAGCATTTTACAGACACACGTTGGGCTTTATCGCTGGACCAGGTTTTCCCAACAGTACTCTGGATTTGATCTTTTCTCAGAAGCCACCTTTAAATGTTGACATCATTTGGCATCTACCCAATGTGATTCTTCAAACCCTTCAGTTCCTTTTTTGTTTAACAATCTTTCCATTAGCGTATCCCTCTCATTTGTATTTTATTATCAGCAGCTAGAAGAAACCAGGTGGCACCTTCAACACACTGGCTGGAAATCTCCTTGATTCGATTACCCAGTTAATCAGTTACATTTTTTACCATCCACATCACTGAAGATGATGATATTACTAAACTCACTGCTATGCATAATGAAGACTCCCTTTTATACAGTTTCTATTAAGATTTTCTCCATTTTTCTTTACACCTTTACTGATGAACTCTTTGAAGTCCATAACTCTACAAATCATGTTTGTGACCCTTTAAGCTTTCACTAACACCCTCCTCTAAATCCTTACAGCTTTTCTAGTTTCCACTCAAGCTGTGTTTCCAAAACAACTTGGACATCTTAGATTTTTATTACATCAGCAACCCATTCTTGGTACCAAAATCTGTAATAATTATCTGCTGCTGTGTAGCAAATTAACCATAAGCCCAGCAGCTTAGAACAAATAATAACTTATTATCTCGCACAGTTTTTGAGGGGCAGGAATTGAGAATGGCTTAGCCGAGTAGTTCTGGCTCAGAGTTTCTTAAGAACTGAAGCAGTCAGTAGAAGTTACAGTCGCTGAAAACTTGACTGTGGTTGGAAGATCCACTTCCAAATTCACTCTGATGGCCATTGACTAGGGACTTCAGTTTCTCACCTCATGAGGCATTTCATGGGGCCGATCACAACACGGCTTTCCTAAAGATGAGTGATGAGAGAGAGAGAGGAGCATAGCAGCTATACCATTTTAATGACTGTCTCCAACTCACACACCATCACTTCTGTCTGATTCTATTCATCAGAAGCAAGTCACTAGTTCCAAGCCAAACTCAAGGGCGAGGGGGAAGGGAGAAGGGAATAGTGGCATGAATAAGGAGAGGCAGGTTTCAAGAGAGTCTGGCCACCGCAGTAAGCTACTTAACGTCCCCAGTGTGTGCACTAATGTCCTCCTCAGTAAAATACAAATAACAGCTTTTTACTCACATAGTTTCTGTGAGGTGAAAGGAAAGAATAAATACAAGGCCCCTTAGAACAATACCTGGCACTAAGCAAAAATGTGACACTTATCATTGTTTTTTTTTTTAACCGTATGAATGACTCTTAAAAACTCTTATCTTTGGGATCAAGGAAAGTGTCCAGGGCACTAGTTTTGCTTTGTTTTTTGAACTGCCTGGGTGATTCCCAGTACCTAAAATAGATATGTCCAAAAATAGCATCTTTGGGACTTTCCTGGTGGTCCAATAGTTAAGAATCCGCCTGCTAATGCAGAAGACCAGGTTCGATCCCTGGTCCAGGAAGATTCCATGTGCTGTGGAGAAACTGAACCATTTGCCACGACTGTTGAGCCAAAGAGCTGCAACCACTGAAACCCACATGCTTAGAGCCTGTGCTCTCCAACAAGAGAAGCCCCTGCAGTGAGCAACCCGTGCACCGCAGCTGGAGAAAAGCTGCACACAGTAATGAAGAACCAGTACAGCTAAAAATAAAATAAATAGAAATTTAAAAAATGGCATCTTTATACTGATTTCTAACATACTTCCACAGTGATAAGAGAACAGACTCTGTACAAGTTCAATACCATTAGACCCTGACATTTTTGGCACCTTGTTTTATGTCCCTGGATATGTTATAGTCTCTCCTAGTTTAGTCTATAGGAACTTGCATAAAATTTGTATCCTACAGTTGTGTGAAAATTGTAAAAATCTTAATTCTACTGAATTGGTTCATGGTGATTTTCAAGTCTACTATATCCTTCTACTTTTCTGTAAATTCATTCTATTAATCTTTGAGAGTTTGATATTGAAACTCCAGCTAAAAATCTTAATTTACCTACTTTAAAAATGATTATACTATAAAGTGGAACTCTACGTACATTTGTGCTGTAGTTTCCAAGTCACCAGTAAATGTGTTATCTTGCATTTGTAATTTTAAAAATAAAAAAAAGAGGAAAAAATAACATCTTTATACTCATTAAGACTTTTTTGGTTCACTGGTTCAAGAGAAAAAAAGAAAAAGGAGAATTAAATCTAGTGACAGACTCCAGGCAAGTCTGATTCCAAGTGATTCAGTGATGACATTAGCAGAAATCTGTCTCTCCCCATCACCTTTTTTTGTCTTTCACCATCTCCTCATGGCTCTGCTCTCTTCTGTCTTGGTTTCTTTCTCAGAAAGTTCTTGTCTTATAGTAACAATGTAACCACCAGAAGCTCCAGGCCCCCATTTCATCAGCTTTGGACCCCCAATGAAATGAGAGCTCCCGATACTTTGATCAGAAGTCTCAGGGCTATCTTTCATTGGCTCAACTTTGATCACATGTCCATTCTTGAATCAGTAGCACTGGCAGCATAGCACTGCAAACCTAGCTCCCCTGTAATCACATTATCCCCCTATTTTTGGTGATTTCTTAATCTTACAAGTCACTATGAGAACACAGATCGAAGTTCCACCATCCCACCATTACATTAGCATCTATAAGCAATTTAATATAAAAGCATAGAGTCCTGATGGCCAGGGAGATGAAGCCTTGAGTAGTCAGGCCTGGGTCATGAGTCTACCCACTGAACCGATGATGGTGTCAGTTATACCTGAACCATATGAATTGAGGACATTGGATGGGTGTTTGCTTGGAGGAAAATCGAAGTACCATGAATAGAGGGATGTGAGATAGATGCTGGGAAGGCAAAATCAACAGCTACCTGTCTCAGCCACCTCCCATTCCAAATTAATTCCTTTTCCTATTATTCCATTCTTCAATAAACGTCACCACTGGCCCGAAACCTGCAAGTCGCCTCCAACACCTCCCTCTGCCCTGCCCCAAACATCCAGACTGATGCCAAGTCCTTTCAGTCCTTTATCTTCACACGTCCAGAGCATTTCCTCTGGCTTTTTTCTTCCCGCCCTTGTTGCTACAGCTACCTCGACCCAAAAACTCTTCCCCCTGCATCACTGCCTGGATAAGTCTTAAGAATCAGCTCAAGAACACCACCTCTGTGAAGCTCCCGATTATGGAAGAGTCAGATTAGTAACTGACACACAGGAAGATAGTTCTGGGTCTCACTTTAAGTTTGGGAGCTGCTCTCAAAGTGAAATAGAGCGCTTAAACCAAGATCTGGGCAACTTGGGAAACCTTGGAACCAGGTACAGGCTAAAAGCTGGCCCTTCACCTCCCTCTTCTCTCCCTCCTGTCCCTACACTCATTTCCCCTCACACAAAGCAAGTGCCTTGCAAATGCCAAAACTGCCTAAACGTAGAAATCTATTCATCCAGAATGAAGGCATCAGAGAATGTTTTTTAAGTTTCACATCTGTCTCAGCTTGTGAAACTTGAATGAAATTAATGAAAGAACTATTTAATTTTGTTTTCTTTCCCCTCTGGCTTCAGCTCGGACGTGATGGGTCTCTGTCACGTTAGTTTGAAGGGGTCCTTTGTTCATGTGCTTAAATCTTGACCTGCAGACCCCGGAGGGTGTACAATTCCTAGCTGAGCTGTGACTAGAAACTGCTTGCAGAGGCCTTGGCCTCAGCGTACATTAGGGACAAAGCTTGTGGACACAAGACACTCTGTAGCTGGAGTAATTTTAGCTGGTCTCTTGAAGTGGGTATCAGGTCAGTTTGGAAATCTGCTTTCCTTCCTTTGTTTTTCTCTCGAAGATCTTAGTTTCTCTTTTCATTTCAAGTGTGACATTACCTCCTGATCTTCTACTTTAAGTATTCAGTGACAGAAAGACAACAGCTGTGTAACACACACACATGCGCGTGCGCAGGCGGGGAGACTGATTTTAAAAGTAATCTCAAACCTAGGCTTCCCTGCTGGCTCAGTGGTAAAGAGTCCACTTGCCAATGCAAAAGACATGGATTTGATCCCTGGTCTAGGAAGATCCCACATGCAGCAGAGCAACAAAATCTGTGCACTGAAACGATGGAGCCTGTGCTCTAGAGCCTGGGAGCTGCAGCTATAGAAGCCGGCATTCACTAGACCCCATGCTCTGCAACAAGAGAAGCCACCGAAATGAGAAGCCCTCGCGCTGCAGCTAGAGAGTAGCTCCTGCTCTCCACAACTAGAGAAAAGCCAGTGCAGCAATGAAGACCCAGCACAGACAAAAATAAATACTATTTTTTAAAAAAAGAAAGTAAGCTCCAACCTGTCTGACTTCAGCCGGATGCCCAAATCAGGACCTTGCCTGTCTGAGCTGGTGGTTACACATTCCAGCTACTCATTTGTTCCTGACTCGATCTCCCAAATGCTTCCATTGAGTAATGCCACTTATCATCTGCTTAGTATGTGACACTTCATCTGCCAAGACAAATGTGACATTAGAAAAGCCTTCCAGTGAATGAGGGCAATATAAGATTGCAACACAAAGTTTGGGCTTTCTTTTTTCATCCACTTTCTAAGTCTGCTTTCCAGAACTTGCCTGCTGTTGAGGTCGGGATTTTCATGATATGTGGGCATGTTGTATTGAAGCTACAGAGACAGAGAGAGCCTCAGATAAATGAGTCCTGATTGGTAGGACAAACTGCCCTTAAAACTCCAAAACCCTGACAATTGATTTGATCAAAAGAAGTGACAATGATTAAAAACAAGTCATCAGGAATGTTGTGGATTTGCTAAAAAAAATGAAGTCATCAGATTTTCAGGGCACTTTGATAGACTTCTCATAATCAGAATCTTTTTTCAATTGAATGAACTAAATGCTTTTGAAAGTGAGAAGCTAACCGCTTCAGTTAGGGACAGAAATAGAAGGCAAGCACTGGGGTGCCTTAAGAGTGAGACTTGACAGTCGTAAACTGATTCTGCTTATAAATTTCAGTGTTGGGTTACAGCCCTCCTGCTTTTTCACTCTGGAGAGGCCTCTGAGAACTCATTTGTTAGAGCGAATATCATTGTCTCCAGATTTGGTAAAAATCTCAAAACTCCTGTTCATGTTATAAGAACCATGGACTCAGGGCTTCCCTGGTGGCTCAGTGGTGAAGAATCCGCCTGCTAGAATGAGAGACACAGATTCATCACTAGTCCGTGTGTGCATGCTAAGTCACTTCAGTTGTGTCCGACTCTTTGTGACCACATGGACTGTAGCCCGCCAGGCTCCTCTGTTCATGGGATTCTCTAGGCAAGAATATGGGAGTGGGTTGCCATTTCCTCCTCCAGGGGATCTTCCTGACCTAGGGATCTGATCCGGGTCTCCTGCATTGGAAGGTGGATTCTTTACCACTAATGCCACCTGGGAAGCCCCATAAAGTCAATACTCCTATTTATATCCAGTCTCTTCCACCTCCAACAGCACCCTCAACACAAAACCAAAATCCCATCTAGCATGTGTTTCTTTGCAAATTTTAATTTTTGAAGATATAATTTTCTCTCTCCATGGGATAAGGATAGTGGGATTTTTTTTTTCTCTCTCTCAGTTGCTTCAGTCTTTGCGATCCTATGGACTGTAGCCCTCCAGCCTCCACTGTCCACAGGATGGATTCTCCAGGCAAGAATACTGGAGTGAGTTGCCATGCCCTTCTCTAGGGGATCTTCCAGACCCAGGGATCAGGCCTGCATCTCTTGTGTCTCTTGTATTGCAGGTGGGTTCTTTACCCACTGAGCCACCTGGGAAAGGCAGTGGGGAAGGTAACGTCATAAGTTCCTAAAAACAAGTTAAATCTGTGGACATAAATTGTCATGGCAACTTTTTCTGGTTGTGCTGGGTGTTTGTTGTGGCACGAGGCTTCTTTCTAGCTGCAGCTCTAGAGCACTCAGGCTCAGCAGCTGCAGTGTATGGGCTTCCCTAGTGGCTGCGCAGGGGCTTAGCCGCCTCATGGCACGTGGGATCTTAGTTCCCACTTTGGAAGGGATGGAATCCGTGTCCCCTGCATTGGAAGGCAGATTCTTAACCACTGAACCATCAGGGAAGTCCCTGTCATGGCAATTTAGAAAAGCAAATCTGATCATGTTACCCTCCTGCTTGGAATGCTTCAAGGACTCACTGTACATATCCTGCTAAAAGCCAAAAATCGCATAGCATTGCTCCCCAGCTCTTTGCAATCTGACCTCTGCCCAACTCTCCAGCCACTGTCCGTGCCCCGCCCCCTGTCCTGACCCCGCCCCCTGTCCTGACCCCCCCCCTAATATACTCTGGTCCCCTTGATCAGAACCAAAAGTGATTTCACACTTCGTGCCTTGGCATTCTTCTCTTTACAGGCAGAGCCAATCCCACCTGCCTACTTCACCTCGTCTACTCCTGCTTGCCCTTTCAGGCTCCCACCTGCCCTCATCTCCTTCATGCTTTACTTCTCAACACACACATACACACACCCTCAAACAGTTCCTGAGAGTCCCATTTAAATACTCTTTCTGGGATATGCACAAACTCTAGTTTTGTCCTTATAAATATACCAACTATAGTCTGATTTGTCTGTTTCCCTCTCTAAACCAAGATCCACAGCTCATTTATACATCCCCAGCTCCTAGGTCAGTCCCTCACCCAGAATATGTGCTTCATCATTTTATAGAATGAAAGAATAATTGAATTGCCCATTTCTGTTTCTGGAACACAGAGAGAATCCCAGAGTGGCCTTTGGTGCATTTCTGATCAACAATTCCTGTATCATAAAGAATAGATGGTGCTAGGACTCTCAGAAGGAAGAAGCACAGGTTAGCCAAGGAGACTGAGTGATGAAGATCTAATTAACTACAAGCCAGCCATCATCCTAGGCATTTTAACATGTACGTTCTCACTTAGTCTTCTCAACAACTTTCCAAGGTTAAGTCTCATTTTTTTCTTTGTTACAGATGAATAAACTGCCCAATGCTTATGCAGATGGTAAATAGCAGAGTTTGTTTCCAGATCTTTATGATTCTAAAGTCCTCTTTTCTTTCCACCAGCATGGATGGATAGCTCCTTCTTTTTTCTCTAGAAGGATATGAGAAAATTTCCTAGTTTCTGTGTTTTGAAAGAAAGACGTCTCTCTATAAGAGCCTAGGTCTGTCTGAAGTTGGAAGCACAAGGTGATTCTGACAACTTCTGACCTTAGAATTTACTCACAAAGTTCAGATTCAGAGAGAGAGGTGGACCTGGAGGCGATGTGGAGAACCCAGACCAAGGACAAACTATGACAAACGCTTTTGTTGAGGTCTCTATAAACCCATGCAGGGGCTTCCCTGGTAATTCAGTTGGTAAAGAATCAGCCTACAATGCAGGAGACCCCGATTTGATTCCTGGGTTGGGAAGATCCCCTGGAGAAGGGACAGGCTACCCACTCCAATATTCTTGGACCTCCCTGGTGGCTCAGTTGTTAAGAATCTGCCCGCAATGCGGGAGACCTGGATTCCATCCCTGCGTTGGGAAGATCCCCTGGAGGAGGGCATGGCAACCCACTCCAGTATTCTTGCCTGGAGAATCCCCATGGACAGAGGAGCCTGGAGGGCTACAGTCCATGGGGTCGCAAAGAGTTGGACAGGACTGAGCGACTTGTGCTTTCACAAACCCATGCCATTGTTTTTAGGATAGTACACAAGCCTCGTATTGACATTTTATTTCTGGTTCGTTCACATTGCAAACATTGTATTAGTAATACAAACAAATCCGTGCCTCCATTTTGAATGCATTATACACATCTTTACTGAGTATCTGGGTACAGTGCAGAGCAGACTCAAACAGATACACCGCCACCTATGTGACTGTAGGAATGTCTCTGCCACAGCAGCACCAATGTGATTCAGTCAACGACAACCATTTCTATGACTTGTCAAGTGGTCTCTCTCTGGCCCAGCAGAACTGCTCTTTCTCCCCAGGGCAGTCCACTTAGGTCCTCTGGAGTTTGAGAGAGCAGCTGCACCTTGGCAAGCCCTGGCCTGGGATTAACTTGGCAGGAGGTTATCCTAAGACTTCTCTGACTCATAACTTTGGGGCTAACTCTCAGCACCAAGCCCCAGCCCTGCCCTCTTTTGCTTTTTCTTTGTGCTGATTCACACTGGGTTGGGATTTTATTGTCAGTGGTCATAATTGCGCATGGGTGGAACTTGGATTTTAAAGATGACAGAAGGCCAAGTCCAGAGCTTCTGTTAGCTTTGTTAATCACTGTGTCATTTTTAATTGAAAAGAGGAAGGAAAGCAAGGAGGGAGGATAGGAGAGAGGAAGGAAGGAAGGAAAAAAAGAAATGTCTCCCAGGGGTTTCCCTGGTGGTCCAGTGACTAAGACCCTGTGCTCTCTATGCCGGGGGCCCGGGTTCAATCCCTGGTCAGGGAACAAGATGCCATATGCTGCAACTAAGAGTTCATATGCCACAACCAAAGATCCCACATGCCACAACTAAGACCTGGCAAAGCCAAATAGATGAAAAAATGTCCCAAATCCATGCTAAATCTATTTTCTTTCATCCTCTGTATTTTCTCTAAGCCCTTGGAAAGACTTATTCTGAATCTAACTCATAAGAAGCCAGGTATACAAGAAAACGTCTGGATATTGGAGTCAGCATATCTGAATAATTGGGTGACGGGTAAATTATTTAACTTCCTTGAGCCTCTGTTTCCTCATCAGTAAGATAGCAGTAATAATACTGACCTTGTAGGACTGTCATGCTGTTTAGGAGTATCATATAAAGCGCCTGGCATAATCATGAGCAAGTTGCTTACATCTCTGTGGCTTAGTTCATTTAGCTGTATCTGTCCTTTTCAGTTGTCTTGAGGAAGCCACACATGTAAAATACCTAGCACCAGAAAAAGTTGCTCAGTAAAAAAATATCTCAGATATTAAGAAAACACAAGTTGAAATGTATGAAATTCAAGTGAAGTTTGGTGTAAGACTTTGGAACAATACTGCCTGGTTCAAATCTGATTTCCCCTACTCTGGGCTTCATTTTCTCATCTGTAAAATGGGTATAATAACTTCCTTATCTGTATTTATCGCATACTTTTGTTATGAGAAGTAAATGAGTTAATATACATGAAGCCTTTAGAACATGACTTGATATATGGCCAAATACTATATAATATGCGTAGAATGGATAGAAAGGCCAGTGCTGGGAAAAGATCAGAATACAAAGCCGGAATAGTAGAAAACAAAATTGGTTGACTCTGCACCAGAAGGCAGCATAAAGAAGAAAAACAGTAATGAAGCAAGAGTTTTCAAGGCAATTGCCCTAAGTGGAGCTGAAATATTCACATTCAAAGCATCTTTTTTGTCTTTTTAAATTATGTGTCAACCTGGGTTACAGACCAGGATCTTAGCGGACGCAGTCCTCCTTACCAGTTCTGGACTCCAGGAGAGGACCTTGGCCTCACTGGACCAGCAGGTCCAGTCTGCTCAGCTTCCAGACCTGGTGCTTGAGGAGTGTGGCTGGAAACCTTTCCCGGGTTTCAAGGAAGGACCACTGCTTCACAAAGACCCAGGACCATTTCCAAAGTCAACGCAGGGAGCTGCTGAGAAACCACGGCCGCTTCTGCTTCTCCTGCTGTCTAACTCCAGTACATAAGCACAATGTGAAATATTGAAATTCCAGCGACAGAGCCAACTGTGCAAATTCCTGATGGGCAAATTGAGGCCCATTATCCCTAATTACACTTGCCCGAATAACATGCCAGAGAGACCCTGTTTTCCAGCCGTCAGTAATCGCAGCTGTTGCCCCGTTGCCAAATGCGTCCAGGGAAAGTCCCAAGAATGGAGACGGGCAGCCTCACAGAGGAGCCTGGGCAGCCGCCACCAGGCAACCCAAGTCTGCTCTGCTTACCACATTCGAATGGCTCTATAGCTCTCGGGGTAAACTAGTTAGTTAGGCTTGTCATCACCTGGTCCATCTCCAGCTTGAACTTTTTCTCCCCTTCTTCACTTAAGCCATATTCAATGACTTGTTCACCATAAACAAGCTGGTCTTCAATTCCATCCTGTTGTCCTTCATTAAGGTGCTTTCCCAAATGTGATTTAGTCCTTCTGCCTGGAGTTGCCTCATCGCTAACTCCAGTTCATCCATAAGCACTTAGCTCTGCCCCTTTCCCTTCTCTCTGAAGCCTGTCTTGACTCCTTTTGGCTGTATTTAATTCCTTTTTGTCGAGATCCCCGCATTGGGGGAGCCAAAAAGTTCATTCAGGTTTTTCCATACCGTCTTATGTAAAGACCCGAATGAACTTTTTGCCCAACTCAATGCCTGTAGCCACACAATACAGTATGACCGTTCTGTCTGATTTGTTTACCTCTCCAACTAGGCTATGAGCTCCCCAAGGCCAGGGACCATATCTCATTAGGGTCTCTTAGAACCTAGGGCAATATCTAGCATCACTAGGCAACCATCCAGTAGCTGTTGGCTGCATGGACAAATGATGTCTTCCTGTGTGTGTGTGTGTGTGTGTGTGTGTGCACTCAGTCATGTCCAACTCTTTGTGACCCCATGGACTGTAGCCTGCCAGGCTCCT
Organism: Antilocapra americana; assembly: GCA_007570785.1. Taxonomy (NCBI): domain Eukaryota; kingdom Metazoa; phylum Chordata; class Mammalia; order Artiodactyla; family Antilocapridae; genus Antilocapra; species Antilocapra americana. Next base: position 5,107,539 of record ML663013.1, on the reverse strand, counting down.
CTGTCCCTGCAAGCAAGCTCCTCTCCCAAGCAAGAACACCTGAGTGGGTTGCCATGCCCGCCTGTAGGGGATCTTCCCGACCCGGGGATCGAACCCGAGTCTCTAGCATCTCCTGCGTTGCCAGGTGGATTCTTTATTACTGTGCCACCTGGGAAGTCCTATGTCTTTCTTTCTTGAGTACCAATGGGTTACTCCTTCATTTGATTAGATCAAAAGATTCCTTTCTTGGGATTACTGCTCAAACCAACTTTTAAAGCAACCAGTGAAAATCCAAGAAGAGTATTTCATTGATGCACTGAGGATAAATGCAACTTACCACAAGCCTGTCTATCTTTAACATTGTTTAATCTAAAGAGGCTGGGTTCCCTAGGCATATAATAGAACATAAAGACTTAATTAACCTTATTGCTTCTGTTTCATCATGATGCACTTATGAAGGCCTTATTTAAATCTAATTTGCTATTAGTCTGCTTGTAGTTATCAAAGTCTAAAGGTTTTTTGTTTGATTTTTATTCATGGCATTGCTTGAAGTGTAACTATTAAGAAATGTTTATTTTGAACAGAAGAGCAAAAACCTAGCTATTTAAGTGATTGTATCCCTTCACTGCCGACTTTTTGTAAGTCTAGCCACATCTCTTGTGATAATATCGTGGCTGTTCAAAACATTCTGGGCTCTCAACTGTTTTTTGCTTTCAGAGACAGGGGATGAGCCTTGCTTAAATATTGGTCTTGTTACTCTAGAACCCAGAACAGCAGCGACAAACAGTATTGTTCATTGAAATGTTCACATTTTTTCACTTCTGGACACTGTGTAAGGTTTTCCAAAGGTTGAATATGCACACCATTAGAGGAATATGTTAGGTCATATGCACATGACTTTAAATTTAAAAATTAATAGGTTATATAATTATTTTAATGTGCATTAATAATATTGTTAATATAGGGCTTCTCAGATGGAACAGTGGTGAAAAATCTGCAAAAGAGACATGGGTTCAATCCCTGGATCCGAAGACCCCCTGGAGGAGGAAATGGCAACCCACTCCAGCATTCTTGCCTGGAGAATCCCATGGACAGAGGAGCCTAGCAGGCTACAGTCCATGGGTCAAAAAGAGTCAGGCATAACTAAGAGACTGAGTATACACACACAGTAATATTGTTAATATAACATGCATATAACAAGCATATCAAATTCATAATTTCATGACTACTGCTTAAGGAAAAATTAAATTTATAATAGAGAGATTTAATTTGCTGAAAAATGTTAAACAATCATGCATGTTAGAGGATAAGACAAAGATAGTGAAGAAGGCACATATAGGAATAAAGCGTGAGGAACACTGATGGAATGAAAAGAGCAGAAGCTGTGGGGTTCCCATTATTTTACATATTACCTGGAAGCCTGCAGGCAAATTACTTAACCTCTCTGAGCTGGGATTGCTTATTTCTACAATGAGAGGAGTGAATTGCAGAAAGTTTCATGGAGTAACCAGGATAGGACCTAAAGGGCTCCCTGGTGAGAACTGTTCTTTACAAAACTCACATCCACTATCATAGGACAAAGACGAGTCTAGTTTTAAAAAGTTGCCTGGGCTTCCTTGATGGTCCAGTGGCTTGGATTCCATGGGGTTGGGGAACTAGATCCCACAAGACTGAGAATAATTTTTTTAAAAGTTATAAAAAATAATAAAGAAGTTGCTACCAAAAGAGAAACTTCATTAAATGTGATAAGCCAAAGCAAGCAGCCTATTGGATAGAAAAAGTGAAAGTGGAAGTTAGTCGCTCAGCTATGTCCAACTCTTGGCGATCCCATGGACCGTAGACCCCCAGGCTCCTCTGTCCATGGGATTCTCCAGGCAAGAATACTGGAGTGAGTAGCCATTCCCTTCTACAGGGGATCTTTCTGATCCAGGGATTGAACCTGTGTCTCCTGCACTGCAGGCAGATTCTTTATCATCTGAGCCACCAGGGAAACCTCAGCCTACTGGATAACTTCTCAACAATTGTTTTTCTTTTTTTTTTTCTGGTTACACCACATGACATTCTGGTCAGGATCTTAGTTCCCTGACCAGGAATCAAATCTGGGCCTCAGCAGTGAAAGCACTGAGTCTTTACCCCTGGACCGCCAGGGAGCTCCCTTGGCAATTCTTAAAGTTCGACATGTTCATTTGAACCTACTCACCTGAGCTTGTTTGTTAAGGCCCCAATCATATAATGATGGAGTCAAGTAGCCAAATCTTATACACTGCTAAATAATTGATGCTGCCCTTGAACTCTAGAAGTTTCTAAACCTCTAGAGATTAAGCCAATGGGAAACTGCCCTTTGCTGACCCTTACAATGTCTCCCTCTCTCTTTTCTTTGGCCAACTGGAAGCTCATAGAAATGTAAATCTCAGTGCTAGAACTCTCTATTACCTGATGAACTACTTGCTCCTCCCCTTCCTCTACACTTTCTGTGCTAATATGCACTTTCCTTGCCCCTGACATTTTTTATCCTCATTTTACTTTTAATTTCACAGATTCTCATTTTTCTGTGTATGCAACAAGAAAGGAAAAGTACCCAAGTGTCTTTGTCAGCTTGGACTGCCATAACAAATACCATAGACTGGGTGGCTTAAACAACAGATCTTTATTTTCTCACGGTTCTGCTGGCTGGGGGCTTGAGATCAGGGTATCAGCACAGTCAGGTTCTTGTGAGGTCTTTCCTCCTGCCTTGGATGGCCACCTCCTTCTGTGTCCTCATTTGATGAGGGAGGGGGGAGCCAGAGACAAAGGGCAAGCCCTCCTTTGTTGTTGTTCAGTCACTAAGCTGTGTCTGACTCTTTGTGACCCTGTGGACTGCAGCTCGCCTGGCTTCCCTGTCCTTCCCATCTCTTGGAGTTTGCTCAAATTCATGTCCATTGAGTCAGTGATTCTATCCTACCATCTCATCTTCTGTTGTCCTCTTCTCCACCTGCCCTCAATCTTTCTCAGCATCAAGGTCTTTTGTAATGAGTCAGCTCTTCGCATCAAGTGGCCAAAGTAGTGGAGCTTCTGCTTCAGCCTTGAGCCATTTATTAATTTTTTAAAAATGTATTTTACTTATTATTTTTGATTGCATTGGGTCTTCCTTGCTGTGCTCTGGCTTTCTCTAGGTATGGTATGCAGGGCCTACTTGTAGTTTTGGTGCCCAGGCTTCTCACTGAGGTGGCTTCTCTTGTTGCTGAGCATGGGCTCAAGAGTGCAGGCTCAGTAGTTGTGGCTCACGGGCTTTGTTGGCCCACAGCATGTGGGATCTTTCTGGACCAGGAATCGAACCAGTGTCTTCTGCATTGTCATGTGGATTCTTTACCAATGGACCACTAGAGAAGCCTGGACACCACCTTTATTACCTCATCTAACCTTAATCACCTCCCAAAGGCACCACCTCCAAACACCATCACATTGTTGGGGAGAGGGCTTCAATATAGCAACTGTAGGGTGGGCACAAACATTCAATCTACAGTATGAAATAAATAAGCAGATAATACAAGTCACATCATCTTTTGCCAGGGGACAGCAATTTATCATCTGTGTCCTACAAGAATTCCCACACCATCCAAAAGCCTTCTTTCTTGGATCAGTCACTCTAAAACCAGGTAGACATGCTAGCAGTGGACAAAAATCGTGGTTGTCATATTGAGTCACGTATATACCCTTAGCTGTTCCTCAGTCATTATGGATTCAAAAAGATGAGCAGGATCTTTTGATGTATCATATTAGTGAGCTCTATTTCTCATTCTGGTTGGTTGCCCTATGTGTTGGTAACCTATAATGGGAGCCTATAGAGTGGCAGGCAAGGATGTTATCATCTCATCTGATCTCACAATAATCCTGAGAGTATCAATTATTAACCCCATCCTACTTTATATGTGAGAAACTGAATCTCATCGAAACTTAGTAGATCAAGTAACCAGTCACTGGGGAGTCCAGATTTGAACCCAAGTCTGTCTGAGTCTAATGTGTTAGTTGCTCAGTCGTGTCTGAGTCTTTGCGACCCCCTGGACTGTAGCCCCCCCAGGCTCCTCTGTCCATGGGATTCTCCAGGCAAGAATGCTGGAGTGGGTTGCCATGCCCTCCTCCAGGGGATCTTCCCAACTCAGGGATCGAACTCAGGTCTCCTGCACTGCAGGAGGATTCTTCACCATCTGAGCCACCAGGAAAACCCAGTAGAGACATTAATGAGTAAAATAGAGTGAAAAACCCCACCTTTATGATTTACATTCTAGTTATGGAAGACAGGCAACAAACAAACAAACAAAATAAGCAGCGTATTGCATGGTGAAAACTTAAGAGTAGAACAGGGAGGGGGACAAGGTTACTGGGTTGGAGGAAGCCATAATTGAAATGACTTTAGTTAGGAAAGACCTTACTGAGGAGACAGTTAAGCAAAGATATGAAAAAGATTCAGTTCTATCAGACTGTCATTAACTCTGAGGCCCCAAAACCTCAAGGGAGAGGGACTTTCCCCCACCACCACAGAGGGACTTCTGTTTTGAAAAGCCATTGTGTCAGGACTTTTTCTCTTGCAAGTGATACAAAAATAGAATCAAACTGACTTAAGCAAAAAAGTGGGGATTTATTAGCTCAGGAAATTGAAAAGTCCAGGCCAGCTTTAAGGGTCAAAGAATGTCATTAGGAGGCAAGCCATAGGGTGCAACCGCAAAACAAGGTCATTAGGACCTTCTTCATTTGTATCTGTCTTATTCTGTGTGAACTGCTATAACAGAAACACTGATGCCATAGACTGGGCGGCTTAAGTTATTATTTTTGGTTGTGCTGGGTATTCGTTGTTGCTCAGGGGCTTTTCTCTAGTTGTGGTGAGCTTGTTTCCGAACTCGGGCTCCTCATCCTGGCGGTTTCTCCTGCTACGGAGTGCAGGCTCCTATAGGCACCCAGGCTTCCGTTAGCTGGAGGACACAGGCTTGGTGGTTGTGGCACATGGGCTTAGCTGCTCCACGGCACATGGACTCTTCCTGGACTGGGGATTGAACCCATGTCCCCTGTAGTGACAGGCGGATTCTTATTTCCTGCGCTACCAGGGAAGTCCAACTGGGTAGCTTAAGCAGCAGACATTCAGTTCTCTCAGTTCTGGAGGCTTAGAAGTCTGAGATCAAGGTGCTGGCAGGTCAGTGTCTGATGCGGGCTGGCTTCCTGTTTCATAGATGGTTGTCTTCTCACTGTGTCCTCACACAGCAAAAGGAGCAAACGAGCTCTCTGGAGTGTCTTTCATAAAGGCACTGAGCTTTACCCTGTGATGAGGGCTCCACCCTCATGCCCTAAACATCTCCCAAAGGCCCCACTAACTGATATGGTCACACTGGGGTTAGGATTTCAACATTCGAGTTTGGGGCTGGAGTGCAACCATTCAGTCCACAGAAGTGTCTCTGCTTTCTTCTGTGGTGATTTTTCTTTTTTAAATAGTAGAGCTATACACACACACACACACACATATATACATATATATATATACACTACATATATAATTTAGCTCTACTATATATATACATATAACTATATAACTATATATATACATATATATATATAGTCACTTCGAGGCATGTGTGATCCTAGTTTCCAGACCAGGGATCGAGTCCCCTGCATTGGGATCATGGAGTCTTAACCAATGGACCACTAGGGAAGTCCCTGCTCTGTGGTGACTTCATTCTCTAGCTCTGTACAGAGGAAAACTGGCTGCTCTCAATTCTAAGTCAACATCCTGCAGGTAAAAACCCAGAAGGAAAGAGAAGGTGTCCTTCTGTCTACAGTGCAAGCAGAAGTCCCACTGGGTATCACTGGGTTGCCGGCTCCTCTGGACACATAACTGTGATCCAGAAGAGAACACAGCGCCCTGATTGGCTGGGCCTGGTCACCTGCCGGCCCCTGGCGTCACTGGGAGAGTCAGCTTACTGACAGCCGGGAAGGGCGGGCTCAGAGGAAACCTGGGGTGTTTCAGGAAGGAAATGAATGACTGCTCAGCGGAAAATGCAATGAGTAGTTTCTATATCTCTGATCTTAAAATGATTTGTGTTATTCCATTGTGTGTAATGTTGATCCAGTGAGCCCCATGCCCAAAGGATGGTTCAGCAGAGATTTCTCCCCAAGAGATGGCCTGTGGATAGTTGTTTAAACTTATCCAGTGAGACTAGTGGTTTCTGGGGTCTCTTGCCACCGTACAGATGTATGGGCAGCGCACTCATGGGCAGTCAGCCCCACAGGATGGCTGGCTGTGTGGTTTTGGCTTGGGACCTCCTGCGTTTCCTCTTGTGGTCTTCAGAGAGCCACACCATCACAATGAGTGCCTGACATCATCAATGTTACCAGTTTGTGGCTTTCAGAGTCTTATTCCACTTACATGGAACAACACGCTACTGATTGGGTTTGACAACCTGCCAAAATCTTAGTCTTAAATTCTGAAAACAGAGACCACGACTTTATTTTTTGCTGTAATTCTTATTTTTTAAATGTATTATTTATTTATTTTTGGCTGTGATGGGTCTTCATTGCTTTGCGTGGACTTTGTGTAGTTGCAGCGAGTAGGGGTTACTCATCACTGCAGTGTGCAGGCTTCCCGTTGCAGGGGCGTCTCATTGTGGACCACGAGCTCCTGCATGGGCAAGTGGATTCTTAACCACCAGACCCCTAGGGAAGCCCCAGAGCCCATTACTTTAGGAAAACATCACTGTTTTCCTAGGAAGTTCCATGTCTGTGCTTTGGGTTAGGTGGTTCTAACTGCCTGGATCTTAACACGCACTTGTGGGGGTGATTAGGGCAAGTCATTGACTTCCTGAGCTTGGGTTTTCTTATTTGCACAACGAGGGGACTAGAAAGAGTGAATGTGTATAAAGAAGCTGGGGCTGGCATAGTGCTCATTTTGGCAACACATATACTAAGACTGGGATGATACAGAGAAGATTAGCATGGCCCCTGCACAAGGATGACATGCAGATTTCATCCTTGAAATTTGCACACGTGAAGCATCCCATGTCTTCACTCTGTGATGACTTGAATGGGAAGGCAGAGAAAGGGGAGGGGATCTACGGAAACGTGTGACCGAGTCTAAGCTGGCAATGCTCGCCCCGGAGAGGCCAGTGAATCCAAGGATGAGGTGTTGAGGCAAGGAATACGACTTTATTTGGAAAGCCAACTGACTGAGAAGATGGCAGAGTAATGTCTCAAAATAATCATCTTGTCAGGGTCTGGATGCTAGGTTCTTCCATGTATCAGAGATGGGGGGAGGTAAGAGAACAAAGTAAAAAAGCCACTTACTTTTGCAAGTATCTTCTAGAATGGCAAGCCTCAGGCAGCGGGGATATGTTCATTCCTTCCTTCCTGCCATCTATAGGTACACAGGGTTCTGAATGAAAGCACAGTAGCTTAACAGTCAGGCAAAGGGGCAGGGTTCTCTGCAGCAGGCCATTTCGTGTGAATATAATAAAAAAAAGTGGCCAAAGAAACAGATTTAGCATGAAAGAGTCAAAATCGACTCTTCTCTATTTATTAAAAAAAAACTTAAAAGAAATTGTAGGAATATCTTATGATCATGAAAGTGAGGAAGGAATTCTCAAACAAGATACAAAAAGTTGAAATCATAATGGAAAACACTCATGGATTCAACTATATTAAACTAAAAAACTTCATCAAACGACATTTTGAAAAGATGAACAGCTAAGATGCCGAAGAGGCTTCCCTGGTGGCTCAGCGATAAGGAATCCATCTGCCAGTGGGGGAGATGCAGGTTTGATCTCTGGCTTGGGAAGATCCTCTGGAGTAGAAAATGGCAACCTACTCCAGTTTTCTTGCTTGGAAAATTCCATGGACAGAGGAGCCAGGTAGCCAACAGTCCATGGTGTCGCAAAGAGTTGGTGCACAACTGAGCAACTGAACAACAAGATTATCAAAGAAGAAGAAGAAGCTAGCATATGGCCTGGCACACAGTGGGGTCTCAGAAAAATTTTTTCATCTTCCCTACTCCCTTTTATCAGGAGGCCATTATCACCCTCCCTTGAAGTCGATGTTATGCAACTTACCGATAAGCCTGTCAATGAAGTGGAATGAGGTAGGGCAAGTCAGCCCTAGGGCGGAGCTGGGGGCTGTGCAGTTGAGGAGAAGAAGATAGGGTTTGGAATTAGACTGGGCTTTGAATCCAGAAGGCCTTGGAAAAATAACTTAAATATGTCAGAGTCATTTTTCTCATCTCCAAAATGAGAAAAACATTTATTGCTCTTTATGGTTGTGGTGAGGATAACTGAAATAATGTGTGTGAGAATCTGGCACACTGAGGTCTTCAGTAAACCTTAATTCTGTTTGTTTTTGAAAGTCACTAATGCCTAAGTGAAATCTGATTAGCAATCAAGAAACTCAGTCGAAAATGCCCAGAGAGAATTATCTATTTTTCTATAGACTGGAAAGCCCAGACCTTTCTCCTATTTGCTTGTGTGATGTTTTTCATTATTTTGGAGGCTAGGCTAGAGGAAACAAAAGGTGGCCTGGCAATCTGCTATGCGTGGAGAGAGTGCTATGTGTCAGGGGTGGGAAACCAAGTAAATAAAAAGGTAAGATCCTTGCCCTTGAGAAGTTTCTGACTAAGAGAAATAAAACATGCAAAAGAGGCAATTTTAAAAACTTGTGAACAAATAGCTTGTTTGCCAAATGCCAAGGTAGAGTGAAGGTGTGACTAGAGCTGGGTATGAAAAGTCAGGGAGTTTTTTTTTTGCTTTTTTATTTTTTTCCTAAAAGAAAATATTTGTTTATTTGGCTTCATGGGATCTTCAATTGTGGCACATGGGATCTAGTTCCCTGACCAGGGATGGAACCCTGGCGCCCTGTGTTGGGAGCGTGGAGTCTTAGCCACTGGACCATTAGGGAAGACCAGGAAAGTTTCTAAGGACAGAGATCAGAAGGGAGAAAGGGCCCCAGTAGAAGCCCAGAGAAAGAATGAAATATCTCCTGCATGTTGATTTACCTGCACAGAAGGAAAGATTGTATGGAGATAATGAGATAACAAGTCAAGAGGCTCTTAGGCAACTGAATGAGGTCAATCAAGTCAGTGTTTTGACCTGTTACTAGTGCTGGTAACCAAAACAAATCCAAACAGTCTCCGCAGACAGACTGGTTGGAAGAAGAGTTGAAACTCTCATCCATACTAGGTGGGTACCATCCCTGTAGCTTTATTGAAGTGTGAACTTTCTGGTAACTATTACAAGGGGCCAAGGCTACCTTGCTTTGGGTAGGGTTGCACTGAATAAGAGCTAGAAGTCTCTTCAGTCAGTTCAGTTGCTTAGTCGTATCCAACTCTTTGTGACTCCATGGACTGCAGCACGCCAGGCTTCCCTGCCTATCACCAACTCTCGGGGCTTGCTCAAACACATGTCCATCAAGTCTGTGAGAAGTCTCTTGGGTACTGTATTTCAGCATAGAGCAAGTCATGGTGTGGCCTCTCGTTGGGGCTTAGGTCACTGGATTGTTGCCCTCACAGTCCAGGACAGAGGATGCTGAAGACAATGTTTCTACTTCTGGACACTAGGCTGCAGCTTCATCTTCTGCCAAAGCTTCTGACTAGAACTTCTCTGCTCTTCTCTATAACGAGGTGACATCATGGCATGCTAGTTCTGGGCATACGGGCTCTGTTTCTTACTGGCTGGGTAATTTAGGCAGCTAACAATAGGAAACTTGATACTGGGAAAGACTGAAGGCAGGAGGAGAAGAGGATGATAGAGGATGGAATAGTTGGATGGCATCACCAACTCACTGGACATGAGCTTGAGCAAGCTCTGGGAGATAGTGAAGGACAGGGAGGCCTGGTATGCTGCAGTCCACGGGGTTGCGAACAGTCGGACACAACTGAGTGACTGAACAGCAACAACAACAATAGGGGTGATCTGAATATATGCAAATGTTGAAGATACTATTGATTTGGCTCCAGACTGTAGCCATAAAGTGAATATTGCAATAAAGGGAGTCACATGAAATTTTGTTTCCCAGTGCATAAAAGTATGCTTATACTATGTTGCAGTTAGTATGCAACAGCATTATGACTAAAAAGAAACACATCCCTTAATTAAAACATTGTTGTTATTTTTTAATCACTAAGTCACAGATCTCCTAAATTAATCCTTTAATATTCTTATATTTTATTCTTGTTTCCATTTCTATATTTTTCTTGTATTTTGGGGGTGATTTCCTTTTCTTCTCTATGTGTGTGTGTTCAGTCTCTCAGTCATGTCTGACTCTTTTGTGACCCCCATGGACTATAGCTCACCAGGTTCCTCTGTCCATAGAATTTCCCAGGCAAGAATACCCGAGTGGGTCACCATTCCCTCCTCCAGAGGATCTTCCTGACCCAGAGATCAAATTGGCATCTCCTGCACTGCAGGTGGATTCTTTACCACTGAGCCACCACAGAAGCACTAAATTAAGATACTCAATTGCTAAAAAATGCTAACCATCATCTGAACCTTCAGCAAGTCATAAGTTTTTGTAACAGTAACGGGAAAGATCATAGATCACATAACGAACATAATTATAATGAAAAATTTTGAAATATTGCAAGAATTACCAAAATGGGACACAGTTACATGAAATGAACAAATGCTGTTGGAAAAATGGTGCCAGTAGACTTGCTTGATGCAGGGCTGCTGCGAACCTTCAGTCTAAAGAATGCAGTATGAAGTGCAGTAAAGTGAGAGGCAATAAACGAGGTATGCCTGTCATGCAATTCTCTTCTATGATTTCCGGGCAACAATTAATTTAAAAGGCTTAACCCAGTGTCTGGAACACAGTAATCACTTAACTAAATAGTTATTTTTTGAATTATGTTAGACTAGCTTAGCGTTTGGTGACGTTGGCATACTGCTTTTCTCTAGAGCACAAAGTACAAATTTATCTGGCTCAGGATGGACTTGAATTTAGGTTAAATCCAGGTATGAGTGAGGAACTTCCCAGGTGGCCCTAGGAGTAAAGAACTGGTCTTCCATGAAGGAGACATAAAAGACGTGGGTTTGATCCCTGGCTCAGGAGGATCCCCTGAAGAAGGAAATGGCAACCCACTCCAGTATTCTTGTTCATGGGAAATCCCATGGACAGAGGAGTCTGGTGGGCTACAGACCACGGGGTTGCACAGAGTTGGACACAACTGAAGCGACTTGGCATGCACACACATGAACTGTACTGTGTTTGCTAACCCTCAGTATGACAGACCAGGTACCACTGGAGACAGAACGACTCCACAGTGGCCGCGTCACTCACTAAACATGTGTCTTGGAGAAAGTTATTTTGTCTCCTGCCTCATTTGCCTCAACTGGCAATTATAGTTATCAAACACTTGCGAGGATTAACTGGGATGAATGGAACACATCTGGCTTAGAGAAGTACCCGAGTTTATTTTTTTCTCTTCTTCAGTCAAATCAAAGTTAAACTGGGGTCTAGAGCATTGTCAGCAAGTCTTGGTGGTCTTCTCCAGCTCCTTTACAGTCTAAGACAGTTCGGAAGAAGTTATGGAGAAGCAAAGGCCTGTTTGGTAAGGAGAAGGACTGAGTGGGTGAATATATTTGATGCTTGATGCAATTCCAATGAATGTAATGACTGGAAGTTTCTCTAGACAGATGATGACATCATGTAGCCTACTTAGGCAGCAATTCAGAATGAATTGCCTTGGCAGTGTTCCTAGGTTGTTTAGATAAGATTGCACTTAGAACCCAGATCAACCCTGTCTCTGGACTACAGCTAGCACATGGAAGCTGCTGGATTCTCAAAGTTTCTGCTCCAGGAGGTTGAGAGGATGCAATTCTGTAGCCCTGGGCTGGGAGTGAAGATGCCTGCCTTCTGATCCCACTCACTGCTTGCCCATGGGCGTGTCACTTCACCCTGGGGTTTCAGCTTCCAACTGATGTCCTCCAAATTCCTTCCAACTTCTAGTATCTTGTAATTTTACCAACGTGCGAGTTGTTTCCTGGCTGTAGCATACGGTCTTAATGGACCCAGGCAATGACAAAATGAAATTGCCTCATTCCGTTATGAAATTCCTCTGATTTTCTAAAAGGGGCAGGGAAGAGTTCTGTGAGATTAATAATGAGGATGAGCAAATACTTCACTAAATTCAGGATGCAGAGTCTGGCCTTTAATGACTTGGAGGTGATGTCCTGTGATGCCGCCAATGCTTTTGCCCCGCTGCGATCTGATTCTTTTTGATTGGGAAAGATCATTTTAAATCTCTAGCTGAAATTGTTCCCTTACATTCAGAGCTGGTTTTCAAGCCATGTCATTTTGTAGAGGCTTCCCTCTGCTCTCAGACACCCAGCTGGGGCAGTCTACGACCTCTTTCCACTTGTTACTGTGGATGGATGTGTCAGAGAGAGTTGAGTCATGGGGAAAGCATGAACTCTCCTACGTGTTCCCCAATCAGGTCCCCTCAGGGCTGTTTTCTCTGGAACCAAGCTCAGTCACTTGCCAAACTCTCCAAACAGAGATGTCTCTAAAGTTTTATGAGGTCTCTTTGTTCCCAGGTGAAGCTCTTTGCTGTGTTTATAAAACTGATAGAAGGCTTCTTCTGTGAGAAGCCACCCATTGAAGGGTGAGAACTGGGCACCCAGAATATGACTGGGAATTTTCTAGCACAAATATAATCAGCCATTTTTACATTTTTAAAGCACATGGCCATTGATAAAGCCCCTTCACAAGTCTTGCATGACCTTATTGGCTTCATTATATCTTTACTTGGTAAGTATTAGTAAACCCATTTAGCAGAGGAGGAAAGTGAAGTTTAGGGAGAATACATTTTGCTCAAAGTCAAAATGGAGTGGATCTGGGATTGTAAGCCCAGCTTTCTGATCCATGAACCAAGCAGCACCAGGAAGTCAACTCAAGTCCACATCCCCACAGGAAGAATCTATGAACACCTCAGTTCATGATCTCATGACTCACAGGCACAATTTGTTTGCCAATACCATTTTTATGGTGGTTTAGTCATTTTCCTGACACTCCATGTCTCTTGCAGATCTAAATTAAGTAGATAAGATATTGGGACTGCCCGTAAGAAGACTGCATTCCAGAGAAACAATTCAAATGGGAGAACAAGCCGAATTTTGTTTTTTGTTTCGAGTGAAGGCAGAATAAAGGACAGGAGACTAAAAAAAAGAAAAGTTCCTATAGGAAAAGTTGTTCCACCAAGGTAAGGGGAAACCATCAATACATTCTTTCATTCATCAAATATTAACTAGGCATCTATTATGTGTCAAGCTCTGTATTAGCAGCTGGGGATACAATGAAATACAAGACTCACTTCCCACATGAAGTATCTGATAATGCCATGGGGAGACAGAAAAGTCAATCAGACACTGCAAATAGCTGTGATAAAGATTCCAGGAGAGATAGACATGTGAAGTTTATGGCACACCAAGATGGGGAGGCCTGACAGAGCAGGTCATATGACCCAAATTGTAAAGGATGAATCAGATCTTGCCAGCTAAATAAGGGACAAATTATCATTTCAGAAAATCATCATCAAGGGACTTCCCTGGTGGTCCTGTGGCTAAGACTCCGAGCTCCCAAAGCAGGGGGCTCAGGTTTGATCCCTGGTCAGGGAACTAGATCCCACATGCTGAAACTAAGATGCAGTGCAGCCAAACAATTTAAAAGGATCATCATAATTATCAGCACCATCCCTGCTACCATATTGTTATACTTCCTATATGCCAGACACTGTGTAAATATTCTTTGGACATGAACTTATCTGATCCTTACAATAAACCACAAGGAAGTTTTGTGACTATCCCCTTTATTCAGATGAGAAAAATGGACAGAGAGATTAAGTGACTTACCCAACATCACGCAGCCAGGAATTGGCAGAGTCAGGATTTGAACCTGGTCCATCCAACTCCAGAGACCATGAGGATGCCTACAGCGGAGGCCCCGCTGGTGCAGAGCTGAGCAGGTGTGTGTAGGTGATTGTGTGAAGAACTGGGATCCAGTCAGCGGAGCACAGAACACAAACTGTGTCTGCCTTTGTTACCCTCCACCCACTTTTCTTACCTCTCCTCCCATTTTCTCACTGTAGTCTTCTTTTTAATTTTTAAAAAATTAATTTGGCACTAATTAATTTGGCTTTGTCGGGTTTTAGTTGTTGCACGCACAATCTTTCATTGCGGTGCTTGCGGTTCTCTAGCTGTGGCATACGGGTTTAGTTGCATATGGGATCTTAGTTCCCCAATTGGGGATCAAACCCAATCCCCACACTGGAAGGCAGATTCTCAACCACTGGACCACCAGGGAAGTCCCATACAGTACAATTTTAAGTGCACAGCTTGAGCTTCTGAACCAGACCAGCAATGCATATTTAGGCAGTGTATCTGCAAAAATGCCAGCCCATGGTTACAGCCCCTTAGAGACAGTTGTCTTCTCTTCTTTCCTCCTGACTCTGCTGAGCATCAAGACCTCACTCTCTGCTGTCCAGGTGGGCATTATGGGAAGAGCTTGTTCACTTCAGTTTCATCAGTTTTAGAAAAAGTGCCTGCAGAAGTTCTGGCAATCCCTGGCCTTGACTTCTGTCCCCCTTGTCCTGAGAAGCCAATGAAACCATAGCTCATTTTCACAGCTCAGATGATTCAGACCAGCAGATGACTTCAGAAGGAAAGTGATGCTGACCCTCTGCATACTTCTCTGAGTTCTTACAGCCTTTTAGATTTAGGCCTCGAACTTTATTTTTAAAACTTTAGCTGTTCTTTGATGGTTTTGTGGAGATGAAAAGAAAATTTATCCAGCATGCTTAGTTATTTTCAGTAGGAGGGTTTGTCCAAATGACTAGTCCTTCAATTACAGGAAACTCAAAGTTCCAGGACTCACCCAACTTTCACAGCAACCCGATGATGCAGCTAACCTGATTTTTTCCAGTGAGGCACATGTGATTCAGGGAGTTTAAGTAACTTGCAGAAGGTCATACAGCTAACAGATAATGGGGGCCAAGATTCCAACCCAAGTTTCTCTAAACTGAGTCTTTATGTTTCTCTCTCCATGTACTCACATTTACCACTCACTAGCTGTCTGACCTTGGGGAAGTCATTTTACTTTCCTGTTCTTAAATATTTTTATTTACAAAGTGAAGGCTGTATTGGGCTGGCCAAAACGTTTGTTTGGGTTTTTCCATACCATCTTAGACATAAACCTGAATGAACTTTTGGCCAACCCAGGACAATAAGCTATATCAGAGATTGTGTAGATATAGATTTCAGAAAGATTCAGAAAGTGAACAACCACTATCATATTCTAATGCGTATACATGGAATTTAGAAAAATGGTACTGACGAACCTATTTGCTAGGCAGGAATAGAGACACAGGCATAGAGCACAGGCTTGGACACGGTAGGGGAAGGAGAGGGTGGGACGAGCTGAGAGAGCAGCGCCGAAACATACACATCATCACGTGTAAGACAGATCGTTAACAGGAAGTTGCTGTGTAACACAGGGAGCTCAGCATGGAACTCTGACAACCTAGAGGGCTGGGATGCAGCAGGGGGCTGGGGAGAGGTTCAACAGGGAGGGGCCATATGGACACTTATGGCTGATTCTGTTTTCATATGGCGGAAGCCAATACAATGTGTGGTCTTCCCTGATGGCTCAGATGGGAAAGAATCTGCCTGCAATGCCGGAGATCCAGGTTCAATCCCTGGAACATCCCCTGGAAACTGGAATGGCTATCCACTTCAGTAGTCTTGCTTGCCTGGAGAATTCCATGGACACAGGAGCCCGGTGGGCTACAGTCCATGGGGTTGCCAAGTTCTGGACACGACTGAGCGACTAACACACTTTAATCAAAAAGCAATTATCCTCCATTAAAAATAAATTAAAAAAGACAGTTATGCAGATGAAATGACTTGATACATGAAAAGACTTACAGCTATGCCTTGCACATAGAAAGAGCCTACTACACGTCTGTGGTTGTTATTATTATAGTTCTCTGCTTGTCTAGAACCTGGAAGTTTATGAGAGAGAACATGAACTTCTTGTTCAGAAGAGAGCTATCAATCTCTTTCTCGCATCCATAAGTTCACCTTTTATGGGCTTCCCCTTGTGCATACAGCCTCTGACACAGTATATATTTAGGTCTTCTAGAGCTCTGGGCTGAGGCCATGGTGTCTCTGCAAGTTCGAGTCCTATTTTCCAAAGGGAGGAGTTATTATTTCCTTTCTGGTCTCTAGGATAAGAGAGGAGTCCTGTCTGAGTGAATGTTTTGTAGTTACAGGATTTGTTGATCTCAATTCATAATTTGTCCTCCTGGTTCTGAAGTCTTCTTCCTTCCCGCCTCCAGACACGCAGCGGATATGTTTGAAAACAGGGATTTGCTACTGTGAAGGCCCTACGGTTAGGCCTTTCCTCTCCCAGTCTACAGGACTCCTACAGCGTTAGTCAGTCGTCTCTCTTTCTCTTTTTAAGCTTTAGCTACCTCTTCAGAGACTTCCAGACTCTCTCTGAAGAAAGAGAAACAACATTCAGCCAAGTCAGAGTCATCCATGAGATGAATATCCACTGAGTACCTGCCGTGAACCAGGCACTCTATGCTGGCATTGTGGAGGGGGTAAGGGTAACCATAGCACAGTCCTATGACAAGGGGCCACAGATGATGTTTTATTTAACAACAGAAGATTGTCATAAAGCTGCATTTAAGGACAAGGTACATTGAATAGCTACTTGGGTTGGGTGCAAGGAAGTCAGAGGGGTGAAAGGGAAGTGTGTGGATGTGTGTATATGTTTTATAATTGGTGTTAGGGCCCCTTTTAGGGATTCCCTCATAGCTCAGTCAGTAAAGAATCTGCCTGCAATGCAGGAGACCCAGGTTTGATTCCTGGGTGTGAAAGATCCCCCTGGAGGAGGAAATGGCAACCCACTCCAGTATTCTTCCCTGGAGAATTTCATGGACAGAGGACCCTGGTGGGCTACAGTCCATGGGGTCACAAGAGTTGAACACGACTTAATGACTAAACCATTATCATCACCATCAGAGTCCCTCCTGGGAGGCTAATTGAGTGAGAACACTGTGCATGGGATGGGAATGAAGCCATGGTGAGTTTCAGGTTCAGGATAAATGGGGGAAAATGACTGGAGACACATACATCCAGTTAGAATACAAAGATTCTCATGGAGTTCATTTAGGTTAGCTTAGTTTTCTTTATCCACTCCAGTACTCTTGCCTGGAAAATCCCATGGATGGAGGAGCCTGGTAGGCTGCAGTCCATGGGGTCGCTAAGAGTCAGACACGACTGAGCGACTTCACTTTCACTTTTCACTTTCATGCACTGGAGAAGGAACTGGCAACCCACTCCAGTGTTCTTGCCTGGAGAATCCCAGGAACGGGGGAGCCTGGTGGGCTGCCGTCTATGGGGTCGCTCAGAGTCAGACACGACTGGGGTGACTTAGCAGCAGCAGCAGCAGCAGCGGTTTTCTTTATATTCCACATATAAGTGAGATCATGTGGTATTTGTTTTCGTCTTTCTGACTTATTTCACTGAGCATAATGCCTTCAAGATCCATCCATGTTGTCACAAATGGCAAGACTGCATTTTTTAAATAGCTCACTACATATACCACATGTTTCCACCCATTCATCGATCTACACTTAGGCTCTTTCTGTATTTGGACTAGTGTAACAGTGCTGTCACGAACATAGGAAGCAGACACCTTTTGAAGTCAGTGTTTTTATTCTTCAGATAAATACCCAGAAGTGGAATTAATTCCCGAATCATATGGTACTTCTATTTTTAATGTTTTTGAAGAACGTTCATGCTCTTCTCCACAGTGGCTGTACCTATTTACATTCCCTGCAACGATGTGCAAGGATCCCTCTTTTTCCACATTCTTGCCAACACTTATTTCTACCAAGATATAAATTTATTGAAATCTTTAATACTAATAATCCCATAATTTAAAAATGTTTATAATTTTGTATATGTGCGTGTGCTTAGTTGGTCAGTCCTGTCCGACTCTCTGTGAAGTCCATCTACTGTAGCCCACCAGGCTCCTCTGTCCATGGGATTCTCCAGGCAAGAATACTGGAGTGGGTAGCCATTCCCTTCTCCAGGGGATCTCCTATATTGCAGATGGATTCTTTATTGTCAGGAGCCACCAGAGAAGCCCGTCATGTTGAAGCTCTGTTTTCTTTGTAAAAAAATTGGAATATAATGACTTTACCGTGTTGTGTTAGTTTATGCCGTCCAACATGGTCAATCAGTCATCTGTACCCATGTATCCCCTCGCCACTGCGCTCCCTCCCACCCTCTCACCCTGACCCTCTAGGTCAGGTCCCCCAGCAGTGTCTGGTGAGTATCCTAGGTGCGGAGAGACACTGACTCCATGCACTCCCTCTCTGTCATCTTGGCTCCCTATATTTCTTCACCTTAATGTCTCCAGTTAAATGGTTGTGAGGTATGTTTAAGGCAGTTCTTCCTTGCGTTACTTTGAGAGAAGGGATGAGGGAATAAATATAGCAGGATGAGCAACAGAAAAAGGAGAGAGTAGGATTTCAACCCTGGTGTCCAGGAGGCAGCAAAGGAAAAAACAACACAAAGCAAATGAGAAATCCAGAAAGTCATTGAAAGTAGAGGAGAACGCCTCAGGAAATGCAAGAGAAAGCAAAGGCCAAAGAGTAGGAAACACATAGAGGCCGAGAGTCCCAGTCACGGGCAATAAAGGGACTAAGAGAGTCCCAGTTGGAGACGGAGGCATTTTCCAGAAAGATGAAAGCCTGTCACGGTGGAAATGAGACTGGAAGCAGAGGGCGTGATGGAGTGACTGCTCTGCCATGATTCACGTGATAGATGCCAACTGAGGTGAGACTGTTTGAGTCGGAGCTAAGAGGAAACCTGTTCCTTCTCCATGGGCAGACAAATGCTGCAAGCTTGGAAATAATTCCAACGCAGACCCCTTAAAAACACACAAAACAGTACGTGGAAGTGGACTTCCAACGATTTACTGAGTGTTAGGGGGTTGCAGCTGGGCTGAGCAGGAAGTCCCTGTAGATTTGTGTGGAGTAAATTTTTTACCACAAAGGGGAAGGGAACGGACATCAGCTGAGCAGCACAGTGATGCCGCGAGAAGGATGCTATTATCTCCATTTCCCAGGGGAGCCCAGAGATGGAGTCTAAGGTGACAATACATTATTCATCCATGCCCAAGGTCACACAGCTGGGAAGTGTGAAGCTGAGAACCTCAGGCTTTCCATCCTTAAGTCTTACCACTTACATCATGCTGGGCATTATTTCATTCTGGAAATCTCACCCAGGGCCAGGTTCTTTATATACTTTATCTAGCTATAACAGGATCCAGCTATGCACTTAAGTGTCAGCATGTCAGCATTTCAAAAACTTGCCACTTCCACGTGACCTTAACACCTAGAGCTAAAATTGGACAGGATCTCAGAGCCCAAGCGGTTCTTTCCTTTTCTGATGATTTCACGAGGGTCGGGGGTGGGACTCGGATCCCTGAATGGGTAGAATTCAGATTAGGAAATGTGTCCTTAACTGGCACTAGAGTTTGTTCTCACATATTCTATCCTTGTATTCATAGTCTTGTTTAAGAACTATAGACCCCAGAAGCAAAAAAAAAATAAATCTACAGGTTTGCTTTCTGTTATGTTGAAGAATGATATGATATAATTATGTCATTGTCAAAAAACACTCGACTATGTCTTCTGTCTGAAATTATTGAAAACAGAAGCAAAAAAAAGAAAAGGGAGTAGAAGCATTTTCAACAACAGTATCAGCTGTTTTGGGGAAGGGAAGTGACATTCACAGTGAGCTTGCTATGTCTCGGGTACTTTATAATATGTTACTTACTTCTGGGAGGAAGGTATTAACACCCTCACTTATAGATGAGGAAACTGAGGTTTAAGGACATTACAAAAATAGTAGGTGGCAGAGCTGGGATTTGAACCCAAAGACACTTGAATCTTAACAAGGCAGTTTGTCAGGTTTTAAGAAGGAAGTCTGGGGATTAAAGGAGATAAAACCATTAAAGAGTGATCTTTAAGGGGCTTAGAATAGTACCTGAAATATAAGAAGTGTTCTATTCACATTAATTACTGTTACAGGCATTGTTATCATCAGAAGACCATCTGAAAAACCATGCTTTGCAGAGAATCTCTGACACACACATTCCTCAAACAAATCTAGCATATCCACTAATACCTGGACATATGATACCTGGAGATTATGCTGATGATAACGTCAGTCTGTTCCATTCACAGAGTGATGCTGTAAGCTTTCCAGTGTCTCCATTCTCGGAGGTAAAGCGTTGTCAAACAGGCCTCAAGAAAGCTGTTGACTTGTCCTGGCATAGACAGCTGGAAGGAAAGATAAAGGAATTGCCTTAAGTTCAGAGCGCTGGTGGCAGTTTTTAAAAGGCAAACTCTGGCTGTCCTTGTGATTACAAGAAAACAGTCACAGGTCAGAGATAAGAGACAGAAGGGCCGAGGCAGTTGAGAAAGGCTTGCCTGGAACTCTGTCTGCCTGACGTGTTCTGAGGTTGGGGAAGATCTGGGGGGAGCTTATTGCTGAAGATCCATCCAATTAAGGTAAGAACAGAAGGAATGGCTAATATTTAAGGACTGTAGAATAGAGTTCAAGTTTATCTCAGTTTTCACCTTTGAAACTTGCTCCATGTAGGCTACCAGCTTGCTATCCTATTTAAAAAAATACCAAAAAAAAAAAAAAAAGACTCCAAAAAACGTAGGGACTTCCCTGGTAGTTCAGTGGTAAGGACTTCTCCTTCTCATGCAGGGGGCAGGGGTTTGATCCCTGGTTGGGAGCTAAGAACTCACATGCCTCGCAGTCAAAAAAAAATCAAAATATAAAATAGAATCAGCATTGTAAAAAATTCAATAAAGACTTTTAAAAAATGGTCCACAATAATAATAGTGATAATAATAATAAAGTTCCATCAGGTTGATAGGGCCTCTACTCTTTCCTTCGTCTGGGCCTTTGCTTACGCTATTTTCTCTATTCACCTTCTTTGCTGGAGCTCCTCCTATTATTCCTCAGGACTCTGTTCAGCACCATTTCCCCAAAGAAGTCTTCCTGAACTGCTACCCCATCTCCCTATCTCCCTACTCTGGGTTAAGCGCCTCTTCTCTGAGCTCTATAAGACCCTGGGTGTGCTTCTCTACCTAAATCACAGCTCACGGCACTTTGATCTGCACTGGCAATATCTGGTATGGGCCTGACTTTCCTTTTAGACCAGAGCATCTGGGCGTTCTGTTACTGGTGTGCAGTCCTCCCAAGAACGAGGACTTGGCTCAAACTGCATCTCAAACAGGATGAACCCATCTTGGTGAACTACCCAGCAGTAGCTGGAGTCACATGCATTAAAAAAAAACCTACCTTCTCTTTTTCCTGCCCCACCCACCTTGCCCAGTACTCTCTCTAATCGCCATATCCTGTTTTGAGAAACAAAAAGCTACCTTCAAAGGCAAACCTGAAATCTAAACATAAAAAGCGATGACAAAACGACCACAGATGATGAGGATGAAAGGCTGGGTGATGCATTTTATCTTTTCTGGGAGGCAGTCTTCCTTGGGCCTCCCTGATGTTGCCGCCGTTCATTTCATGTCCCTTTAAGTCAGCAGCCAGAAATGACGATGGATGCTGGCTCTCAGCAGTAGACTGCCTCAAGCTCATCCTCCTTCCAGTTCCAAGCTGGGATCCAAGCCTGGTGTGGGCTGCGGAATGCAGGCTTTGAACTTGCCTGGCACATGTATGAAACAGTGTGATCCAACTGGTAGCAGAAATTCCATGTTTATGCAGAACAACATCTGCAGATTTTATCTCCAGTTACAGTCACACTTGGTATTTGAAGAATGAAATGAAGCAACCACAGAAAGAGATAAAATGGCAAGTATTCTCTGTCCGGACTCTCTGTCGCTGTTGCAAATACAAATAGGCTTCACAATGAGAAAAGGAAAATAGGAAGATTGGGGGTGAGGGGAAGACAGAGATATGAGCAATTATCTATCAGAGCTGGCATATATAATTGGTCCTGTGTTAGCTTTGGAGTGGAGGGAACATAAACTGCTTAGAGCTAGAAAGATGTGGGCTCCTGGCTCTGGCATGTGCAAAATGACGTAGGTACGAAGTTATTCATTGCAGGACTTCCTTGGCTCAGTGGTAAAGAATCTGCCTGCCAATCTAGGAGATGTGGATTCAATCCCTGGGTTGGGAAGATGCCTTTGAGAAGGAAATGGCAATCCCCTCCAGTATTCTTGCCTGGAAAACCCCAGGGACAAGAGGAGCCTGGCGGGCTTCTTTTGACACAAAGAGTCAGACAGGACTTAACAACTGAAAGCAAATTCATTGCAACATTTTATTTTTTTTTTACAGTAGCAAAACATTGGAAACAACCCAGTAACCAAGAATGAAGCCGTGGTTAATTAAACTGTAGTATGTCTGTACAATGGAATATTGTGCAGCTGTAAAAGGAAAAGAATGAGGAAGGTCTTCATGCACTGATGTGGGAAGATCTATAAGATAATTTGTGAAGTGAAAGAAGCAAGGCACAGAGCAGTAGGTATAGTATGCCATGCTTTGTGTGCACATGGAAAAAAAATAAGACTATATAATTCTCTTTAACTGGTGTATATATAGAGAGAAATGCTGAACATGTATCTGTAACAAGGAACATATGACAGTGGTAGGGATGAGTTTTTTTTTTTAACTTTTTATTTCACGTTAGAATATAGCCTATTAACAATGTTGTGATAGTTTCAGGTGGACATGAAAGGGACTCAGCCATACACTTACCCAAACTCCCCTCCCATCCAGGCTGCCACATAACATTGGGCAGAGTTCCCTGTGCTAGACAATAAGTAGGCTGGCTATCCACTTTAAGTATAGCAGTGTATACATGTCCATCCCCAACTCCCTAGCTAGATGAGAGACTTTATCTCTTTCTAGCCTTTACGATTTTGAAAGATGTGACTGTATTAGATGCTTATGTGCTGTGCTTAGTCGCTCAGTTGCGTCCAATTCCTTGTGACACCATAGCCTGTGGCTACAGGCTCCTCTGTCCATGGAATTTTCCAGGCAAGAATACTGGAATGGGGTGCCATTTCCTGTTCCAGAGGATCTTCCCAACCCTGGGAGCGAACCTACATCTCTTGTGTCTCCTGTACTGGCAGGTAGATTCTTCACCCCTACTGCCACCTAGGAAACCCATTCTTGTTTATAAATTAAATCAAAGAAACAAGCAAGCATCATAGCTCCGCCACCTTGTTACCAGCTGATCCTGGAAAATTACTTAACATCTTCCAGTCTGGATGTTGACTTCAGGGCAATGAAGATATTTACATTTGCTCCCCACAGCCTACTAGGTCCCTGAGCAACAGTAAGCAGAAAGCCCTAAGCCCAGTGCCTGGAGGAGTGCTCACAAATGTTGGGTGAGTTTCCTTCCCTGTGGGAGTGCCAGGGTCTCTCTCTGTCCTGGGGCAGAGCTGTGAGCCACTGGCTCCGAGTTTCTCAGGAAACAGTTTAGGTGCAACCTTCTGCTGCTTGCCTGGTCGTGACTTTATCTGAGTCCTGGCTCTCCAAGTAAAAATGTTCGGCGACCTTAAGAATTCAGTGGCCCCTGAACGCTCTTTTGGGCGGGGCAGCCTCTAGAAACCTCCGCTTCATTTCCTTGTTGGTTTGTCTCTTCCACATCAACTCTTGCCTGACTTCCTGGGGAGCAGTCCCAGGGCTCAGGTGCCTCCCCCGGGGGGAGGAGGGGGAAGGGGGCTGCTTGCCTGAGCTCTGAGGTTCGGTCTCTCTCCACCTTGCTCCACTGCTTTCTCTCCGAATCAGGTCTCTGGGCTTCTCTCCTAGGGAAGTGAGGGGACCGATGCCTGTTATCAGTGAATCAAGCTTTCTGCCCCAGGGGAAGCCTTGGGAAGAGAGCCCGGAGCCGGAGGAGGGGCTCCGAGGGACCACCCAGCATCCCAGCCGGGTCTTGTGATGCGGGGGGTCACGGGGTGCTCTGACGTCGAGGCTGGTGTGTGATCGTCCGCTTGGAGGTTCGGAGAGAACCCGCAGGGCTGGGCGGAACAAAGCCAGCCGCGCACACGCTCGCTCCGGCCCTTCGTTTCCTCGGGAAGGGACGGCGCGCGACCCCCCGCGGCCTCTCCGACGCTGCACTCCCGAGTCTGCACCCTTGTGGGTGACGGCTCATGTGCAGCTCGGCCGCGGGTACGTGGGCAAGAGGCTGCGGGACCGCGTGACGTGGTGCTCGGAAAACCCTAGCCCGGCAGAGGTGCGGCGGGTCCGGGCGGCAAGCGTGTGAGTCAGGCTGGACCCCACAAGTCGGGGCTCCACCCGCCCATCCACGCGGCAACCCGAGCTCCTCCCCGCGCCCTTCCTCCCGCTCCTCTCTCAGCTCGGCTCCCCTCGCCACCTCGGTTACCCAGGGGCTGACTGCTGCGCTTAATCTCAGGCAATGCTTTGCCGCACTGGTCGCTGCATGCCTTCAGGCCCTCCTCTGCACAGATTCTGGGACCTAATATTTTTTGAATGAGTGAAACAAACCTGTTTGAATAAGTTGAGAGAGGACCTGAAGTTGAGCTGGTTCCATCCACCTTAATCTATTTTCCAGGTTATTTAAAAACATGCAGCATTGACTCTTTTCTGCCGATTGTTACAAAATTTTAGTATTATGAAATGTGCTGGACACAACGATCAAGTCAAATCCTCTGATTTTTTCGAAGATCAGTGTAAATCCTATCTTGGTTCCCTATTGAGAAACGAAACAAAAAACGAAACAACAACAACAAAAAAACCCACAAAAGACAAAAAAACCACCCCAACGCTTGCACACTCACTGGGTATATGAAACTGTCTAAAGTACTAATACTACATTTTCTTGAACCCAAGGTGGATCCCTTTAGGGCAATTACAAAGCTATAACATGGCATTGACTTTTTGTGATATTCTTACTTCAAATTTCTGTTTTCTGTATTACAAGCTACTGTCCACAGAGGGCCATAAATCCCCTGGAGAAGTCATATGTTACACCACGTGATTTGCTTTGCATCTGTTTTGCAGCTGTTCACTTTGCAGTTTTATTTTGCCTGTTGGAAACCCTCGAGCAGTATTTCTGAAACATGAATGTGCATACGAATCACTTGGAGGATCTTGTTAAAATGCAGATTTTGTGTTAGAAGGTCTGGGGAGGCTGAGATTCTGTAGTTCTAAGGAGACCCAGGTGGTGCCGATTCTGCTGCTCCAGACACCACCCTTAGAATGGTAAGGTTGTGGAAGAATAGGAAAAGGACTTAACGCTCGTGGGACTAGTGTGGACGCGCTTGCACCTAGAACGAGTCTGGCTATGGAGGAGTTTTCCTTGGAGAGTATGGTCTACTCTTCCCCTTGCCCTTCACTTTCCCTTTTCTTTTAAATATTCTTTCCTGTTGTCTTGATTGGAGAAAAACGGAGAAAGCTAAGCCAGAAGCTCTGTTGATCCAGGATGTGTGGGTAACATCTTAGGCTTCTTCAGGCCATCTGGGCTGGAAGAAAATGAAAGGATCTGCAGCTTAGCTGTGCTGAACCCTGTGTGGCCTCTGCACTTTGTGTAAGAGCAACCAGAAGGAGACCCGGAGCCATGGTTTCAGTTCCCTCAACTTTATTTTACTAATGTGAGAGATACAGCAGGCATTTGCAAGGGGCTGTGCTCTGCTCTTTGCTTTCCATATGCTGTGATCAAGGAGGGGTGGCGAGGGGGTGGGATCTCAGCTTCAGCACTGTTGAAATTTGGGGCTGGATAAATATTTGTTGTGGGAGAACCTGAGTGTCCTGGGTGTTATAGGATGTTTAGCAACATCTCTTAGACTCTTAGCATTTAGAAATCTGTAGCACCTATCCCGTCCCTGCCACTAGTTCCCAGTTGTCACAATAAGAAAAGTCTCTAGACGTTTCCTAGACAATATCTTGGGGACCAAAACTGCCCTTGTTTGAGAAACACTGATCTAAGATAAAGAATATTCTGTCAGTTCTACTCAATGTCTATCTTTCCCAGCTTTATCTGTCTTTTCAAATAGCATCTTATTTTCCACTTTCTAGGTGGAATGTTTCAAAGTGGGATACCACAAAATGAAATTTCCAAATTAGTGAAGCTAAGGCATATTGGTGGATATCGATGGATTGGTTCTGGCTACTAGAGACACTAGGTTGAAAAAAGGTTCTAAGGATTCCATATGCAGCAGGAAATAACACTGTCTGCCACGGGTGTGGGGTAGAGTGGTCATTATGTTTGCCATGAGTTTGTCTCATTTAAAACTATAAATTGCCTGCTTCCTCTGCATTCCAGTTTATTCTCAGGGGGGCAGTAGCTGGAGTCTGTTGGAAAGCTTGTTGGATTTGGGATCTGAAGATCTGAGTTGGATTCCAGCTATGCCATTTACTAAATATGACCTTGAATGAGTGTATCATTTAATCTCCTTGAGTTTCAGTTTCCTCAGCTTAGAAAATCGGCTGTTCATTCCTAGGTCATACAATGGGTGTGAGGATTAAAGGAGACAAGTGACAGCATCAAAATAGTACCTGTCTTATAGGGCAGAGGTCACCAACCCCCGGGGCCATGGGCCGGTGCTGGTTTGTGGTACGTTAGGAACGGGTCTGCACAGCAGGTGGGTGAGTGAGCGAAGCTTTGTCTGTATTTACAGTTGCTCCAGGTGGCGCTAGTGGTAAAGAACCTGCCTGCCAATGCAGGAGACATAGAGATGCGGGTTCCGTCCCTGGGTCAGGAAGATCCCCTGGAGGAGGGCATGGCAGTCAGCCCACTCCAGGATTCTTGCCTGGAGAATCCCATGGACAGAGGAGCCTGGTGGGCTATAGTCCATAGGGTCACAAAAAGTCAAACATGACTAAAGCGACTTAGCACGCACCCATCACTCAGATTACTGTGTGAGCTCCGCCTCCTCTCAGATCGGCTGTGGCATTAGTTTCTCATAGGAGCAAGAACCCTACTGTGAACTGCCCATGCAAGAGATCTAGGTTATGGGCTCCTTATGAGAATCATTCTGAAACCAATCGCCCCAGCCCCCAGTCCGTGGAGAAATTGTCTTCTGCAAAACCAGTCCCTGGTGCCAAAAAGGTTGCAGATTGCTATTACAGGGAATGCTCAACAATATTTGATATTTGTCTATTGACATATTATTTATTCAATCCATAAATAGATGCCACAAATATATGGCCAGGGAATATTATCCTATACTAAATGTTTGTAAAATTTCAGAAGATAAAAGTAGGGTCCTGAAAGAGGTCATCCAGAAGAAGAAAGGAAAGAGCTGGAAGGGTTGGGCCAAGCATCCTCTCAGAGTGAACTTATACTTGGAAGCTGTTAAACTGGCCCTCAGTGAGAAAATAATTTAGAAGTAAGAGATAGTTGTAGAGATGACTCACTAGGGAAGCCCTAGAGTTCTCAAAGTTTGTCCCCAGACAAGCAGCAACAGCATCACCTGGGAGCTTGTCAAAAATCAAGTCCTAGGACTTCCCTGGTGGTCCAGTGGTTAAGAACCCATCTGCAAATGTAGGGGACACGGGTTTGATCCCTGATCTGGGAAGATTCTGCATTTCCCAGTTGTCACAACTGGGCCCAGGTATCACTCTAGTGCCCAAGAGCCACAACTGGAGCTGGCACCTTACAACAAGAGAAGCCACCAACAATCAGAAGCCCCCGCATAGCAATGAACATAAACACAAACAAACAAACAAAAAAGAAGTTACAATGGCCGGATAGTAAAGCACTTGATTCATAGGCAAGAAAGTCAGGACCTCTCTCAGAGCTATTTTCTCTTAGTCTTGCCTCTTACAAAGTATGAGTTTTCTAATCCACAGTAGAGAAGAAACAGCAAATTCAAGGATGTGAAGTGGAGGTAGTGGATCCTGAATGCAAAGAGTGATGAATGGTAAAGAATGGAAAACCCCCAAATAATAAGAAAGTGACAACTGATAGAATGGAAACCCCCCAGATATTAAGACTGGACTTGGGTTATGTAAAGTGGGGCAAACAGCAGTGTACCCCTCAATAAGTCCTTTGGCTATTGTTTTTAATATTCCAAAAGTTGATATCTGTAATGTGTCCTAGAATCAAGAAAGATTTAAACCATGTTTTTTGTCCTTGGTTTAAAGTCATAGGAAGGAGTAAGTTTCAGAAATATTTTTTATCCACTGAAATCTGTACAAGAAAATTTAGTATTTGGCTCTGCAGTTGCCAGTTATATAGTAATCTATTTTGCATATGAAAGTTTGTATTTAACTGTTTTGTTCATTAAAAACCTTACAGTGGTTATGCATATTTAATTTCAGAAAGTTGAGAGTTGGTCAGAATATAATTTGCAGTACCTAACATTGCTTTTCTGAGGTAATAAAAGGTTGTCTGGCAGAAACTGAAAAAAAAAAAAGAAATATTGTTTATTTAAACAAAAGGAACATTTCAAATAAATGATGTCTGAGTACTTTAAGGAATCATTGTTGTGCAGTCACTAAGACATATCTGACTCTTTCCAACCCCATGGATTGTAGCACTCCAGGCTCATCTATCATCCACTATCTCCCAGAGTTTGCTCAAATTCATGTCCATTAAGTTGGTAATAATATCTAACCATCTCATCCTTGGTCCGGAGAAGGCAATGGCAGCCCACTCCTGTACTCTTGCCTGGAGAATCCCTTGGACAGAGGAGCCCAGTAGGCTGCAGTCCATGGGGTCGCTAGGAATCGGACACGACTGAGCGACTTCACTTTCACTTTTCACTTTCATGCATTGGAGAAGGAAATGGCAACCCACTCCAGTGTTCTTGCCTGGAGAATCCCAGGGACGGGGGAGCCTGGTGGGCTGCCGTCTCTTGGGTCGTACAGAGTCAGACACGACTGAAGCGACTTAGCAGCTACTTGGAGACTGTGACTTCCTATAAAACCTACAGGTGTGGGAAGGGGTGGGAGGGGGAAGGGAGGGTCAAGAGGGAGGGGACGTGTGCAAACCTATGACTGATTCCTGCTGATGGACGGCAGAAACCACCACAACATTGTAAAGCAATTATCCTTCGATTACAAATAGATTTAAAAGAACCAACATTAAGTGCTCAGGACCAAATGTATCTGATATTCTAACATTAACACTATACTTTAAGTATGGGTTAAAAACAAGTCTAGCAGGCTTTGGTGTGCTGACCTGGGACCAACTTATTTCTTTGCTTAGTCATGCCTTTAAAAAGTACAATGCAAATTTCCTATGGGGAAATATATGCAAAAAATGTCATTTAAACATGGCTTTTTGGACATGCCCTATTCATTAGATGTTTCTAGGTATACATCTTTAGTGAAATCCAGATAGTTAAACTCAAGGAACCAGGGATTTGGAAGGGCCCTAAATCTGTGCCTTTCCTAATACTAATCATATACTTTGTAATTAGGTAAAAATTAAAGGACAGGACAGTTGCAACTTGTTTTTGGTGCTGGTCATGCTAATTTGGAAATGAAGGAGTCAGACATTAGGGCAACGCCGGCCTGGCTGAGGCACAGAGGGGAATGGAAAGCCTGGTCTGGCCACAAAGTCACAGTAATTGTCTGCTGGATAAATTTTCACTGAGCACCCGGTCACCTCAGTCACCACATCATAGGATGGCTACACTGCTGTAGTTCAAAGGCAAGAGCTCCAGGTGCTTGAAGTGAACCATTCGTATATTCTGCCTCCCAGGGAAAGTACAAATTGTGAAAAGTGCTTACAATCTTTATTCAAGGTGCGTGACAACTTTTCTCCTCCTTAAAATTGGTCTGGGAAAATTTCAGTGGCTACATCCCCAAGACCCTACTAATTTATTTGAAGCAGTTGTAGTATAGTAGATAGTGGTACTCATGGGGCAGAATACCTGGATTATAATTTTGGCTTTACTTGTTGCATGTAGCTTTTTTTTTTTTTTTTTACACCTTTCAGTTTAGTTCAGTTCAGTTGCTCAGCTGTGTCCAACTCTTTGCGACCCCATGGACTGCAGCACACCAGGCTTCCCTATTCATCACCAACTCCCGGAGTTTACTCAAACTCATATCCATTGAGTTAGTGATGCCATCCAACCATCTCATCCTCTGTCGTACCTCTGTCATATCCTTTCTCCTCCTGCCTTCAGTCTTTCCCAGCATCAGGGTCTTTTCAAATGTGTCAGTTCTTTGCATCAAGTGGCCAAAGTATTGGAGTTTCAGCTTTAGATTCAGTACTTCCAGTGAATAATCAAGACTGATTTCCTTTATGATGGACTAGTTGGATCTCCTTGCTGTCCAAGGGACTCTCAAAAATCTTCTCCAACAGCACAGTTTAAAACATCAATTCTTCAGTGCTCAGCTTTCTTCATAGTCCAACTCTCAGGTCCATACATGACTACTTGAAAAACCATAGTTTTGACTAGATGGACCTTTGTTGCCAAGTAATGGCTCTGCTTTTTAACAAGCTGTCTAGGTTGGTCATAGCTTTTCTTCCAAGGAGCAAGCATCTAAATTTCATGGCTGCAGTCACCATCTGCAGTGATTTGAGAGCCCCCCAAAATAAAGTCTGTCAGTTTCCATTGTTTCCCCATCTATTTGCCATGAAGTGATGGGACCAGATACCATGATCTTTGTTTTCTGAATGTTGAGTTTTAAGCCAACTTTCTCACGCTCCTCTTTCACTTTCATTAAGAGGCTCTTTAGTTCTTCTTCACTTTCTGCCACAAGGGTGGTGTCATCTGCATATTTGAGGTTTTTGATATTTTTCCCGGCAATCTTGATTCCAGCTTGTGCTTCAGCCAGCCCAGCATTTCGCTTGATGCACTCTGCATATAAGTTAAATAAGCAGAGTGACAATATACATCTTTGACATATTCATTTCCTGATTTGGAACCAGTCTGCTGTTCCATGTCCAGTTCTAACTGTTGCTTCTTGACCTGCATACAGATTTCTCAAGGAGACAGGTCAGGTGCTCTGGTAGTCCCATCTCTTTCAGAATTTTCCACCCTTTGTTGTGATCCACACAGTCAAAGGCTTTGGCATAGTCAATAAAGCAGAAATCGATTTTTTTCTGGAGCTCTCTTGCTTTTTCGATGATCCAACAGATGTTGGCAGTTTTATCTCTGGTTCCTCTGCCTTTTCTAAAACCAGCTTGAACATCTAGAATTTCTCAGTTCATGTACTATTGAAGCCCGGCTTGGAGAATTTTGAGCATCACTTTACTAGCGTATGAGATGAGTGCAATTGTGCGGTAGTTTAAACATTCTTTAGCATTGCCTTTCTTTGGGATTGGAATGAAAACTAACCTTTTCCAGTCCTGTGGCCACTGCTGAGTTTTCCAAATTTGCTGGCATATTGAGTGCAGCACTTTCACAGCATCATCTTTTAGGATTTGAAATAGCTCAACTGAAATTCCATCACCTACACTAGCTTTGTTCGTAATGATGCTTCCTAAGACCCACTTGACTTCACATTCCAGGATGTCTGGCTCTAGTTGAGTGATCACACCATCATGACTAACTGGGTCGTGAAGATCTTTTTTGTATAGTTCTTCTTACACCTTAAATACATACAATTTTTATTTGTCAATTATATGCAATAAGGACTTCCCTGGTGGCTCAGTAGTAAACAATCTACCTGCCTAATGCAGGAGACACAGGAGATGCAGGTATGATCCCTGGGTGCAGAAGATCCCCCAGAGGAGGAAATGGCAACCCACTCCAGTGTTCTTTCCTGGAAAATCCCATGAACAGAAGAGCATGGAATCAGACATGATTAAGCAACTGAGTATACACACATACAGAGAAACACACACACATAGATACTCAATAAAGCTGAAATAAAAACAAAAAATTAAAATGGTAAGTTATGAACAGAATTATTAAAACTTAACAAATTTGACCCCATGTAAATCAAGCTTGACTTACTATGAATCCCACTGGTACGGCTAAGGTGGTGAGTGTAGTTAGAGATCTAAGTTAGAAAACACAGAGAATTCAGCTCCTTCAAGTACAAACCACAGGACTATTAACGTGGGTACTGCCATAGATTCCCATTGTCCTGGCTGCAACAGCTCCTTAGAAGCAACCAGGAGCCCAGTATGCCCAAGTCCTTGCATGACTTGCTATATCTAATCCCAATCTTGCCTCTTGGTTCATCTGGATATGCTATATGCTGACACACTGTACCTAAACACAATGGGCTCTGGAAGCCACGAAGCTACCACTGGCAGAGACCAAAGGGATTGCCACAGTGAGATAGCTTGCAACTCGCTTGCTGCTCTGAAGGTTGATCTTGTTCATAGTTGGGGGTGGAGGAAAGAAAGTATCTTGCAGGCAATCTGGCCTTTGAGAAGTCCTCCAACCTTTCTGAGCCTGTTTTCACTTCTGAAAGGGTGATAGTAATGGGTCTTTCCCAGTGGCTCAGCTGGTAAAGAACACACCTGCCAGTGAAGAAGCTGCAGGAGACGTGGGTTTGATCCCTGGTTTGGGAAGATACACTGGAGAAGGAAATGGCAACCCACTCCGGTATTCTTGTCTAGAGAATCCTGTGGACAGAGGAGCCTGGCGGGCTACAGTCCATGGAGTTGCAAAGAGTCAGATGCCAAGTAGCGACTGAACAACAACAATGATAATAGTAAAAACACTAACAATGATACCCAACCTTGTTAATTCACAGGACTGCTGTTATAAGGAACAAATGAGATGATGTATAAGAACATCTTAACCATGTCTATACGGACTTGGAATATTTAGCCAAAAATATCCCTAGAAAAGCTTTATCTTTTTAAACCACAGGAAGATCTTTTGACGACCGAAGACACAGGGAAGCAATTACAGATAGAATTATCTTGGATAATGAAAGAGATTTTTCCAGCAACATTTAACCTATGAATTCTTTTTCCTGGGCTTCCCTTGTGGCTCAGCTGGGAAAGAATCTACCTGCAATGAAGGAGACCTGGATTCGATCCTTAGGTTAGGAAGATTCCCTGGAGACGGGAAAGGGGACCCCACTCCAGTATTCTGGCCTGGAGAATTAATTCCATGGACTGTGTAGTCCATGGGGTTGCAAAAAGTTGGACATGACTGAGCAACTTTCACTTCACTTTCTTTTTTCCTCCCTACAGCCAAGAATTCTTGATCCCGTCTATCTCAGCTGAAAAAGGTATTCACATACATTTCTCACGATCTTTTTAGGGGTGGTTCTGCAAAAGGCATTTGCAGAATGGCTTAATGTAAACACTCACCATGTTTCACATTTGTGTGTAGCTTTTCAGCAGTCAATGGGAAGAAATTACTTCAAGCAAGAGAAATGCAGTTGAAGACTCTGAACTTGAAAAACTGTGAACAGTAAAGCTATGTTGCCCTGTCACTCACGATTGCCCTTTATCTATCTCGACAGAGATCTGAACATTTAGTCTCAGGCTAGAACAGAGGGCCTCTGGATGGGGTACTTCAGACATATCTGTGGGTGCGGGCACTATACCATGTCAACAGTGTAGCAGAAACAGAGGAATTAGGTGGCTGTGTGTGCTCAGTCATTCAGTCATGTCTGACTCTGACGCTATGGACTGTAGCCCGCCAGGCTCCTCAGGCTGTGCGATTTCCCAGGCAAGAATACCAGAGCAGGTTGCCATTTCCTACTCCATAAGTGACTGAATGTACAATAAATTCAGAACGAAGGGACCTATTCCTTTAGTTGGTGTCCAGAATACTGGACAAGGGTCTTCCTCCAGGCAGGAAGAGATTAGAAGTCTCTTCTTTGAGATATTGACCAGCCTAACAAATTGAGATCAGGGTTTTACCCCAAAGGGACCATCCATACAATCCCACAGTGAAGCGCAGCGTCAACAAAGCTCATCATATGCTCAGAGCTTCCAAGCAGGTTTTTCTCACTTCTGGTTATTAAGAGTAGATGGTCAAAAGGCATTAGCTAACTAAAACAAGTCACTATTGTGATAGGTTGACACGAACAAAAAAGGAAACAAACCATACGAACTTAGGGAATACAGAGACAGGACAGGGAGAAGAACATAGTGAAAAAAGAAAAAAAAGCAATATTTAAAATCCTCAGAAGGAAAGGAGAGGATACTGCATCTATGAAAAAGGAACATGAAGTTATAAAAAAGAAGCACTCAAAGGACAAAATGTGCTTATGGAAATTAAAAAAAAAACTCAGGAGAAGAAAAGGAGGGCTTTCCCATTGGCTCAGTGGTAAAGAATCTGCCTGCAGTGCAGGAGACCTGGGTTTGATCCCTGAGTGGGGAAGATTCTCTGGAGGAGGGCATGGCAACCCACTCCAGTGTTCTTGCCTAGAGAATCCCATGGACAGAGGAGCCTGGTGGGCTACAGTCCATGGGGTCACAAAGAGTTGGACACGACTTAGAGACTGAGTGCATATACACACAGAAAAAAAGGAAATCACCCCCCAACTACAGTAAAAAATGTAGAAATGGAAATAAGAATAAAAATATAGGAACATTAAAGGGTTAGTTTAGGAGATGTGCTATCCAAATAATATGAGTTTCCAGAATGGGAGAATAGAGAAAACAAAATTATCAGAAAATAATTTAGGAAATTTACCCTGCATTGAAGGACACAAGTGGCCAGATTGGAATGGTCCATTCAATGTACAGCAAAATGGATAAAAACAGACTTAACTACAAGGCACATATTGTGATATTTCAGGACATTGGCAACAAATACTAAGTTTCTACAAGCTTCCAAAGAGAAAAAATAAAGGATTGTGAATAAAAATGGCTTTTGACTTTTCAATGGTAACATTGAGGGTAAGAAGATAATAGAGCCATGCTTTCAAAATTCTGAAGGGAAATGATATCCATCCTACCATTCTATACCTAAACTATCATTTGAGATTCAAAAATTTTGCATCTTCAGGTACACACAGTCTTGAGACCTTTATGTCTAATGCAACCTTTTTTTCATAAAGGTTGGATAGCATCAGTGACTCAATGAACATGAACTTTTCCAAACTCAGGGAGATAGTGTAGGACAGGGAAGCCTGGTATGCTGCAGTCCATGGAATTGCAAAGAGTTAGACATGACTTAGTGACCGAACAACAGCAAAACCTTTTTCAAGAAGCTCATCTCAAGAAGGATGTACTCCACTAAAAATGAAAGAACAAACCAGGAAAGACATGGGACACAAGAATTAGGGGATCCAGTTAGAGAATCTGAGGAGTCCCCTGGAGGATGGCGAGAGAAGATTCCAGAACGCGAGCTGCAAGGGATTGGCCAGCTGGTGCAGGTGGGAGGAGTGGACCTGAGGATTGGCAGGTGAGGGCTGCCGTCAGCAAGACCACCACTGCTATTTCCTCTTTTTTTTCAACTTGAGAACAAAATGTCAGAATTTCATATTCTGTTCTGATTGTGGCTTACATGTATGTGGCATACATACTAATGAAATGCTTACATGTACAACCACTTAGATGTGCTGAGAGCATTCATTTCACTGCACAGAATTTTTGTTTCCACTTATTCCTGACAGCTGGTGATAAGTAATGGGTTTAGAAGCAGAAAGCACTCAATAGTCCATGTAGATGCTGGATGTCTTGTGCCTGGTCCACACCCCAGCCCTGCCCAGTGCCCCAGCTCTGGCAAGCTCTGAGTTTCCGAGGACTCACTGACAAGACCTGGCCTCTCCACCTTCACCAGAAAGGGCAGAAATCACAGCCAGACTACGACTCATAAACTAAGTTCAGCTTTGCTTTTCTTGGGTGCCTTCATCTGAAACCGGCGATATTGCCTGCTCCTTCCAGGGTATGCTTAAACTGAGTTTTCTAAAATGAAATGATATGTTGTATAGGGAGATGTACATCCACATTACAGGTTTTTTTATTTTTTTTAACGCAGAAGCAAGTTTTCATTAAAAGCAGGATAGTGGTTATTCTCTGAAGAGTGACAGGGATGTTGAAGTTGTCGTATCTGACTTTTTTGTGACCCTATGGACTGTAGCCCACCAGGCTCCTCTGTCCATGGGATTCCCCAGGCAAGAATACTAGAGTGGGTTGCCAGTTCCTTCTCTGGGTGATCTTCCTGACCCAGGAATTGAATCTGAGTCTCCTGCATTGGCAGGCAAAGTTCTTTATCACTGAGCCATCAGGGAAGCCCAAGTACCAATGGAGCAGGATGCAATCAGAAAGGGACACAGCGCGGAGTTTAAAATGACTTGGAATATATTTCTTCGGGCTTCCCAAGTGGCTCAGTGGGAAAGAATCCAGCTGTCAATGCAGAAGACGCAGGAGTCGTGGGTTCTATCTCTGGGTTAGGAAGATGGCCTGGAGTAGGATATGGCAACCCACTCCAGTATTCTTGCCTGGGAAATCCCAA
This sequence comes from Antilocapra americana, assembly GCA_007570785.1. Lineage (NCBI taxonomy): Eukaryota > Metazoa > Chordata > Mammalia > Artiodactyla > Antilocapridae > Antilocapra > Antilocapra americana. Next base: position 5,071,199 of record ML663013.1, on the reverse strand, counting down.
GGACAGAGGAGCCTGGTGGGCTACAGTCCCTGGGGTTGCAAAGAATCGGGCACAACTTAGTGACAGAGCACAATATACTTCTTAACCCAGGGGTGGATGCATTGTTGTGTAACTGTTATTTTAAAGGGTACCTATAATTTTTATACAGTCTTCTCTGTGTATTATACATATAGTAATAAAAGTTTTGAAATAAAAAATGGACTTAAAGTCCAGCAGATGGGAAATTTCTAGAGTGGCTGCTTGAGAGATGTTGGGCTCCAAACTGGGTGACCGAAGGTGGAATTATTTTGACTGTGATAGAGGTGGAAACTCCCAATTACTTAGGTACTAAACTCTGCTATGAAGGTTTTTTTTTTTTTTTTCCCCCTGACTTGCAGGGACCTGTTCTTCAGGAATTGAATCATGGAAACATCAAGCAAGATGTGGTAACTTTTTTAAAGCCTGCTGGGCTGTGCTATACTCTCCACCTTAATTCAGATATTACTACTGGGGGGAAAAGCCCCTAATTATAGCCAGTTACTGACTCATAACCATCCTTTGCTTGTGGTTATTTCCCTAAAGAAGGAAATACATGATGTTCTTGCCTAATGGGTGTGTGTGTGTGTGTGTGTGTGTGTGTGTGTGTGGTGTTGTTTACTGTTTTCTCTCTCTAGAACGTCTTTGCATGACCCTTAGCCGTAGGGTGGGCCTTCTTAGGAGCTAAGTCAGCTTCAGCTGGGTGCACGACTGTTGGACTGCTTTTGCGGACACACCCAGGATATGGGTGTGCCTTTGAAATGCTCAGCTTTCACAGTGTTCATTTCTTTCGGCCTGTGGTGTCAGTAGTAACGTAGCAGGAGGTGGCAGCTGACCTATTTCCTCTGTCCTGGTTAGGACTCTGGGTTGCAGAGGGCAGAATCCCAATTCACAAATTTAAACACAAAGGTTTTCTGAGTTGGGGAGGGATGGATGGGGAATTTGGGACTAGTAGATGCAAACAATTATATGTAGAATGGGTAAACAGCAAGGTTCCACTGAATAGCACAGGAAACTATATTCAATACCCTACAATAAACCATAATGTAAAAGACTGTGAAAAAGGATATATATATATATATATAAGTATGTATGTATAACTGAATCATTTTGCTGCACACCAGAAACTAACAGAACGCTGTATATCAACTGTGCTTCAATAAAATACATTTCTAAAAAAAGCAAAAAACAATGAAGGAATTTATAGGCTTGGTGAACCACACAGCATAGGAGGAGATTCAGGTGCAGCTGGATCCAAATGCTCTAAGAAAATTAGGACGTCTGTTTCTATCTGCTTCCTTCTGCACTGGCTCCCTTCACAGGCCGGCTGCCCGCAGTGAGATGGCCCAGAGCAGCGACAGCTTGTATTTCACCTGCTTAGAAAGTCCAGTATAACCCCCACCTCAGGACTTCCCTGGTGGTTCAGTGGTTGAGAATCCACCTTCCAATGCTCGAGATGCCAGTTCAATCCCCGGTCAGGGAACTAGCTCCTGGCACCATGATGAAGACCTGCTGCAGCCAAAAATCAATTAACAAACAGAATTATTTTTTTTAAAAAAACAGTCTTCCTCAATCATTCCAGCAAAATTATGGGGCTCTTATTGGCCCCATTACAGCCATGTGACCAACCCTGGCCCCGGGGCAGCACACACGCCTCCTCCTGTTCCCAGGGAGGGGCTTACACCCATCATGCAACCTGGACTGAGAGTGAGATGGTAGTTTTCACTATAGCAGCTCTTTGTAGATAGGAGCTTCTCTTGGACTTAATTTTGAATATGTAAGTTTTGAATGTAGTTATGCTTGAAATGATACATCTTAGGACTTAGTTATGAACTGCTGTCTGTTCTGACTTAGCCATACTTCATACATTTCTACACTTAACAAAACATAGTTTAAAAATGCAGAGGCTTCTAATTCAGATGAGTCAGGAAAGCCTCTTATACTAAAGAAATCTGACAATAATAGAACCCTGTATCTTTATACTGAACAGGAGGGAAAAACTTCAGCAGAAGAAATCTGCTGCTTCAGATCCATCACAGAGCATAGTTTAGTCTTCAGTTCAATTTGATTAATCGGCCCATGACTTTAGTTCAAAGGTTTGTACATTTAGTCCTCTTACTGAAGGCATTTCTGATACAGTACCTGGGAAAAGAAAGTGCTTTTACAGCTAAGGAGTTTATTCCAAAGTTTCTTCATTATTAAAGGGAAACTCACATTAAAAAAAAAAATTCAAATTGTGATTTTCTCTATTTTTTTCTTAAATGGAAGTAGAGTTGGTTTACAATGTTGTCTTAGTTTCAGGTGTACAGCAAAGTGAGTTAATTATACATATTTGTATCTATTCTTTAAAAAAAATTTCCCTTATAGAGTATTACAAGATATTGAGTAGAGTTTCCTATGCTATGCAGTAGGTACCTTGTGGATTATCTATTTTATTATAGTAATATGTGCCTGCTAATCCCAAAGTCCTAATTTGTCCCTTCCCACTCCCTTTCCCCTTTGGTAACCATACACTTGTTTTCTCAGTCTGTGAGTCTATTTCTGTTTTGTATATAAGTTAATTTGTGTCATTTCTTTTTAGATTCCACATATAAGTGATACGGTATGATATTTGTCTTTCTCTGTCTGGTTTATTTCACTTAGTATGATAATCTCTAGGTGCATCTATGTTGCTACAAATGGCATTATTTCACTTTTTTATGTCTGTGTGATATATTCCAGTGTATGTATGTACCACATCTTCTTTATCCATTCATCTATTTGTGGACGTTTAGGTTGTTTCCATGTCTTGCCTATGGTAAATAGTGCTGTTGTTAACACTGAGGTGCATGTATCCTATCAAATTAGAGTTTTCTCCAGATGTATGTCCAGGAGTGGGATTGCAGGATCATATAGTAAATAGATTCACATTTCTGTCTTCATATTTTGCCTTCTCAGTGAAGGCTTGTGTACAGCTAAGCAGGCAAACATACTCTGGGGAAGTACAGGTTGGTTTCAAATCCCTTACTAACTGACCCTGTCATGCAGTCACTTTGCCTCTCTATGCTTCCCTCTCCTCTGTGAAAACCTCCTACGTAGGATTGCCTATATAAACTCCTTAAGACAATGCCTGGCACGTATGAGTCCTCTATGAGTATTTGCTACCATCATTGTTATTTCATGAGCTCTCAGAGCATGTAACCATGGGCCTGTTTTATTTCGGGTTGAGATGGAAGCTAGGAGGGCAGAGGGCAGATGCCTGAAGCTAAGCAGCCTATTAAAAGTAGAATAGAAAGAGAGGAGAGGAAACCCAAGCGCTTTTCTCTTCAGATAGTTATCAAACCACGCTTCGCTGCAGACTATGGGCTTGGGTATGGCTAGAGATCAAAGGCCCTCTTATATGCAGTGACATTTGTGAGCACAGGGCTGAGTTATAAAACTCTTGAATGGAAGGTTTTGGCACTTGGAACAGCTTGGGATAGAAAGGCAGGGTTTTTATAGAGGCGATTCACGGAACTGCTTATGCTGGTGGAGAATCCAGACTGTTATGACTCACTTGTCTCTTTATTGCTTTGGACCAAGAACAGTTGTTTTCCTTTTAAGTCCCTCTGTAGGAGCTGAGCTACAGCCTAGGGCCAAGTCACTCCTTCAGGAAGACAGTGTGGCTTCAGTGAGTGTGAACAGGAATATTCCTTAGTTGGGCTCTGGGTCAAGTGGACAGGACAAGCAGAACAAGGATTTTATTTTCACCAGGGGACAGAATTTCTCTTGGAAACCAGCAGCATCCTTAATGCTTTTTCTAACTTGAGATAGGCTTTCCTTTTGTCTGTCTGCCATTTTCATTTTCTGAAAGCACAGGCTAAATCTGCTGGCGTGACTGGAAGGGGATAGGAGAATAATTTTTGGAAAGTAGGAATCGGTGTGTCTGGATTGCCACATGTGGAACTAAGGATAGCAGAAGGGGTCACTGAGAGTCCAGTTTGCACTGCTAGATCTCCTGGGAAAAACTAGGAAGAAAAATTTTGGACTGATGGTAAGACCCAGCAGTAGGTGGACTTTTAAGATAGCTCCCAATGTTTTCCACCTCCTGGTACTTATTCCTTTGTGTAATTTCCTCCTCTTGTGTTTGGGCTAGGCCTCATGACTATAATTTGACAATATGAGGATATTCTCATACATAGAATACAAGAGTAATAAGGTGTCATTGCCATGATCAGGGTACAGAAGACTGTGATTTCTACCTTGCAGGGACTTTCTCTCTTGCTGCCACTTTGTCTTTCTTGCCCTCTCATCTTGCATTTGTAAAGTGGAGAGCTGTACTTGATGATCTCAGAGATTTCCTACCCTCAGATTCTATTACTCTAGGAGGGAAAAAAAGGAAATAGTTGCATTTCTTTGAACTCATTTCCTACTCTAATAAATAGGGATGTCACCTCTTCTGTTCCACAGTCTAATTTTTAATAAGCTATGCTATAGGGAAAATTTTAATGATTTAGATAAACTTTTAGTTTGAAAAATAAAAAACTAAGACAGGCTTTGGAACATTAGCCTGTTGCTTTTTTTCTGGCTTCTGAAGAAGCCAGATGCTGTGGTGAAGAGGAATGTGTGACCAGGAAGCAAGAATGGCTTCTGGTCAACATCCTGCAAAGAACGGAAATCCTCGTCCAACACCTGCAAGCAACTGAACCCTGCTAGCAACCACTGGGTGAGTTTGGGAGTGTGTCCTGCCCCCGTGGAAACTTGAGTTGATGGTGGCAGCCTCAGCTGTCACCTTGACATTTTTGGGGGGACGTGTACACACTGCTTTATTTTATTTATTTATTCTTGGCTGCCCTGGATCTTCATCACTGTGTGCAAGCTTCCTCTAGTTGTGGAGAGTGGGGGCTTCTCTTTGTTGCGGGGCATGGGCTCCTCACGGCAGTGGCTTCTCTTGTTGTGGAGTATGGGCTCTCGGGGCAAGAGCTTAGTCACTGAGGCACGCGGGCTCAGTAGTTGTGGCGCACGGGCTTAGCTGCTTTGCAGCATGTGGAATCTTCCCGGACCATGGATCGAACCCAGGTCCTCTGCATTGGCAGGCAGATTCTTCTCCAGTGGACCAGCAGGGACGTCCACTTTGATTTCCTGAGGGATGCCCTGGAAGCGGAGGAACCAGCTAAGAGTATCTAGCTTCCTGACGCCTCAAAACTGTGAGATAAATTGATGTGTATTCTTCTAATCTGCTGAATCTGGGGACAGTTTTGAATGCAGCAATAGATTAGCAATACATCAGTACTGTATGTTATTTTTTAAATAATTGTTTATTTGGCTGTGTCTGCTTTCAGTTCCTACAGGCAGGGGCTTTCGTTGCGATGCTCAGGCCCTCCAGTTGTGGCACATGGACTCTGCAGCCTTTCATCATGGGGGATCTCAGTTCTCTGACTGAAGGTTGAAGACGAGTTCCCTGCATTGCAAGGTGGATTTCCAACCACTAGGCCACCAGGGGAGACCCCCAGCACTGTATTTTAAACCGTGTTTTCTTTCCCCAGTGGTTTCAAATGCCATTACTATCAAGTTCCAAGTTACCATTCATCTGGGAGTGAGTCTGTTGTCTGTTTCTAGGCTTTTTATTCTGTTCTCTTGACTTTTGCATTTTTTGGTCTTTGTGCCTCTTCTATTTTCTTCACTTAGCATTACTTCATAGGAATGTGTGAGCTTGCCAGAGGTGTCTGGATCATGGAGAACACAGCTGTAAGAATTGGGATTTTGAGGGACTTGGGTTCCCAGTGAACACACCAGAGAGACCCAGGAGACAGATAACATTCTGGATATGGGACTGGATATCAGACTTCATGGCTGGAGTTTGCTTATATGTTCCTTGGGAAAAAGGGAAAGGGGACATTAGCCTGTCTTAATTTTGTATTTCTTAAACTAAAAGTTTATCTAAATTATTGAGATTTTCACTATAGCACAAATTATTAAAAATTAGGCCGTGGAACGGAAGAGGTGACATCCCTATTTATCAGAGTAGGAGATGAGTTTAAAGAAATGCAACTATTTCCTTTTTTTCCCTCCTATGGTGATAGAAGGTGAGGCCAGGGAATCTCTGAGATCATCGAGTACAGCTCCCCCACTTTACAGATGGGCAGAGCAACCACATGCAGAAATGCTGGGGACCATTCCAGTCAATGCCAGTTGTTCCAGAATAGCAATGAAGAGCACTTCCTTTCATTATCAAACTGTCTTGTCTTAGATAATAAATTATAGGATCATCCTTTGGAGGAGAAAACAGATTCTTAGAAGTGAAGGAACTTTCTTCTCTTTTAAACTTTTTCATCAGTCATAATAACTGAATAGTGTTGACAACAGATTTCTCTAATTCCTACCCTAGGAAGTACATCCAAAGGTAAATATGCTTAACATTTTTCTCATTAAGTATGATGTAGATTTGAGGTCTCAACTAACAGAGTCCCTGGGAAACTATTTGATATATAATTGGTTTGAAGACATGTAATAGAGTGAGAGAATGATTGAACTCAGAGCTAAACTAAACACTAGGGGTACATCATTATCAATAGGTCATACAAATACTCTAGATGGTGTCATGAGGGCTATACTTTAAGCCCCTTGATTGTTTATTGCTCTTTCTATGGAGTTTTCCTTACAAGCTGTATGGTAGGTTTTGGCAAAATCCTGGACTAAGCTAAGAGATATACCCATCTTCTATTGCAAATGCACAGAATAAAGGTAAAGAGCAATTTCTTACGAAGAATAAAAAAAAGACATCTCAGTTCAGTTCAGTTCAGTTCAATCACTCAGTCGTGTCCAACTCTTTGCAACCCCATAAACCACAGCATGTCAGGCCTTCCTGTCCATCACCAACTCCCAGAGTCGACCCAAATCCATGTCCATAGAGTCGGTGATGCCATCCAGCCATCTCATCCTTTGTCGTCCCCTTCTCTTCCTGCCCTCAATCTTTCCCAGGATCAGGGTCTTTTCAAATGAGTCAGCTCTTCACATCAGGTGGCCAAAGTATTGGAGTTTTGGCTTCAAAATCAGTCCTTCCAATGAATATTCAGGACTGATCTCCTTTAGAATGGACTGGTTGGATCTCCTTGCAGTCCAGGGGACTCTCAAGAGTCTTCTCCAACACCACAGTTCAAAAGCATCAATTCTTTGGCACTCAGCTTTCTTTATAGTCCAACTCTCATATCCATACATGACTACTGGAAAAACCATAGCCTTGACTAGACGGACCTTTGTTGACAAAATAATGTCTCTATTTTTTAATATGCTGTCTAGGTTGGTCATAACTTTCCTTCCAAGGAGTAAACATCTTTTAATTTCATGGCTGCAATCACCATCTGCAGTGATTTAGGAGCTCAAAAAAATAGTCAGCCACTGTTTCCCCATCTATTTGCCATGAACTGATGGGACTGGATGCCGTGATCTTGGTTTTCTGAATGTTGAGCTTTAAGCCAACTTTTTCACTTTCCTCTTTCCCTTTCATCAAGAGGCTTTTTAGTTCTTCTTCACTTTCTGCCCTGAGGGTGGTGTCATCTGCATATCTGAGGTTATTGATATTTCTCTCAGCAATCTTGATTTCAGCTTGTGCTTCCTCCAGCCCAGCATTTCTCATGATGTACTCCGCATATAAGTTAAATAAGCAGGGTGACAATATACAGCCTTGATGTACTCCTTTCCCTGTTTGGAACCAGTCTGTTGTTCCATGTCCAGTTCTAACTGTTGCTTTCTGACCTGCATACAAGTTTCTCAAGAGAAATTCTTCTCTTTAAGAATTTTCCACAGTTTATTGCGATCCACACAGTCAAAGGCTTTGGCATAGTCAATAAAGCAGAAATAGATGTTTTTCTGGAACTCTCTTGCTTTTTCAATGATCCAACGGATGTTGGCAATTTGATCTCTGGTACCTCTGCCTTTTCTAAAACCAACTTGAATGTCTGGAAGTTCACGGTTCACATATTGCTGAAGCCTGGCTTGGAGAATTTTGAGCATTACTTCACTAGCATGTGAGATGAGTGCAATTGTGTGGTAGTCTGAGTATTCTTTGGCATTGCCTTTCTTTGGGATTGGAATGAATATTGACCTTTTCTAGTCCTGTGGCCACTGTTGAGTCTTCCAAATTTGCTGGCATATTGAGTGCAGCACTTTCACAGCATCATCTTTTATGATTTGAAGTAGCTCAACTGGAATTCTATCGCCTCGACTAGGTTTGTTCATAGTGATGCTTTCTAAGGCCCACTTGACTTCAGATTCTAGGATGTCTGGTTCGAGGTGAGTGATCACACCATCATGATTATCTGGGTCATGAAGATCTTTTTTGTACAGTTCTTCTGTGTATTCTTGCCATCTCTTCTTAATATCTTCTGCTTCTGTTAGGTCCATACCATTTCTGCCCTTTATTGAGCCCATCTTTGCATGAAATGGTATCTCTAATTTTCTTGAAGAGATATCTAGTCTTTCCCATTCTATTGTTTTCCTCTATTTCTTTGCATTGATCATTGAGGAAGGCTTTCTTATCTCTCCTTGCTATTCTTTGGCACTCTGTATTCAAATGGGTATATCTTTCCTCTTCTCCTTTACTTTTTGCTTCTCTTCTTTTCACAGCTATTTGTAAGGCCTCCTCAGACAGCCGTTTTGCTTCTTTGCATTTCTTTTTCTTGGTGATGGTCTTGATCACTGCCTCCTGTACAATGTCATGAACCTCCATCCATAGTTCATCAGGCACTTTGTCTATCAGATATAGTTCCTTAAATGTATTTCTCACTTCCACTGTATAATCATAAAGGATTTGATTTAGGTCATACCTGAATGGTCTAGTGGTTTTCCCCACTTTCTTCAATTTAAGCCTGAATTTGGCAATAAGGAGTTCATGATCTGAGCCACAGTCAGCTCCCGGTCTTGCTTTTGCTGACTGTATAGAGCAAAAGCATCTTTGGCTGCAAAGAATGTAGTCAATCTGATTTCAGTGGTGGCCATCTGGTGATGTCCAAATGAGTCTTCTCTGGTGATGTCATAGAGTCTTCTCTTGTGTTGTTGGAAAAGGATGTTTGTTATGACCAGTGTGTTCTCTTGGTAAAACTCTATTAGCCTTTGCCCTGCTTCATTCTGGACTCCAAGGCCAAATTTGCCTGTTACTCTAGGTGTTTCTTGACTTCCTACTTTTGCATTCCAGTCCTCTATAATGAAAAGGACATCTTTTTTGGGTGTTAGTTCTGAAAGGTCTTGTAGGTCTTCATAGAACTGTTCAACTTCAGCTTCTTTAGCGTTACTGGTTGGAGCATAGACTTGGATTACTGTGATATTGAATGGTTTGCCTTGGAAATGAACAGAGATCATTCTGTCGTTTTTGAGATTGCATCCAAGTACTGCATCTCAGACTCTTTTGTTGACTATCATGGCTACGCCATTTCTTCTAAGGGATTCCTGCTCACAGTAGTAGATATAATGGTCATCTGAGTTAAATTCACCCATTCCAGTTCATTTTAGTTTGCTGATTCCTAGAATGTCGATGTTCACTCTTGCCATTTCATGTTTGACCACTTCCAATTTGCCTTGATTCATGGACCTAACATTCCAGGTTCTTATGCAATATTGCTCTTTATAGCATTGGACCTTGCTTCTATTACCAGTCCCATTCACAACTGCGTGTTGTTTTTGCTTTGGCTCCATCCCTTCATTCTTTCTGGAGTTATTTCTCCACTGATCTCCAGTAGCATATTGGGCACCTACCGACCTTGGGAGTTCATCTTTCCGTGTCCTATCTTTTTGCCTTTTCATACTGTTCATGGGGTTCTCAAGGCAAGAATACTGAAGTGGTTTCCCATTCCCTTCTCCAGTGGACCACATTCTGTCAGATCTCTCCACCATGACCCATCCGTCTTGGATGGCCCCACACAGCATGGCTTAATTTCACTAAGTTAGACAAGGCTGTGGTTTGTGTGATCAGATTGTCTGGTTGTCTATGACTGTGGTTTCAGTCTGTCTGCCCTCTGATGCCCTGTCTCAGTGCCTACCTTCTTACTTGGGTTTCTCTTACCTTGGACGTGGGGTATCTCGTCATGGCTGCTCCAGCAAAGTACAGCCACTGCTCCTTAGCTTGGATGTGGGGTAGCTCCTCTCTGCCGCCGCGCCTGACCTTGGACGTGGAGTAGCTCCTCCCTGCCGCCGCGCCTGACCTTGGACGTGGGGTAGCTCCACTTAGCTGCTCCTGCACCCGCCCTCCTTCCTCCTTTGGGGAGGCTCTGCAGCCGCCGCCCTCCTTCCTCCTTTGGGAGCATCCAAGTTTTTATGAGGTAGAAAGAATCTTTCGTCCTTGGAGAAATCCTTCAAGTAGTACCTCAGTTCATCTCTCCACAATTCTGGTATCCAGAGAAGGGACTGAAGAAAGCCCCTGAGAGTTGCCAGGAGCAACAAGCAACCAGGCTGAGGTACCTTTAAGCTGCCTGAGTGCCCCGCTTTCTTGCTGCCTCAGAACATGTCAATTAACCATAAAGGAATAGGTTGATAAGTCTAAGTTCATTAATTAACGTCTATGTATTGAAAGGCACCATTAAGAGAGTGAAAACGTGGCTACAGAGTGGCAAAAGGTATTCACCACACATCTAATTGATGAATCAGTTGCGTCCAGAATTCTTATAAATCAGTGAAGAAAAAGAGCTCAACAGAAAAAGTTGACAAAAGCACTACCAGGCACTTCAGTAAACAGGAAGTCTCCCTCTCTCTTCTAACTTAAGATGAATCTAAGTGAACAGCATATAAATGTTGAGCATACTGTTCTTTTAACTTACAGAAAACTTTTGAAATAAAACATTGGGAAAAGTGAAAATACAGCAAACTGAAAGGAAAAAAGGAATATGAGATGGCAGAAATGAAGAGGTAGTTCACAAGGGGAGCATTAGCTGTATCAGCCAATGCTACAGTGACTTAGAAATAGACCAGTCTTTGGTATGGACCCCAGGCACTTGGGGGCAGGGATTAAACTCCCTTGCAGTGACAGGAGGCTTGTGGCACAAAGAACTAAAACTGAGCCTCCTGCATATAATCAGAGCTCAGAGAGTGGTTGCTTTCTCCAAAAAGGGAAACAGAAAACTCCTCCTATTATCCCCCCAAAAGCAGTGAGGAAGCAAATCCATGCCTAATATTCTGGGTGGACAAAAGTCTTCTGCGGAAAAAAGAAACATCTTTCCTGTGCCACATGTGAGTGTTGAATCCAAATGGTCGGTAGCTGTAACAGTGTTATAGATAGAATGGCACCAGACCAATGAATTCTGATTAGTCAGCAGAAGCAAATGCAAACTACTCTGAAGGGATGCTTTCATAACCTCAGGTGCACGGTGGCTCAGACAGTAAAGAATCTGCCTGCAATGCAGGAGACCGGCACTCAACTCCTGGGTCAGGAGGATCCCCTCGAGAAGGGAATGGCTACCCACTCCAGTATTCTTGTCTAGAGAATCCCATGGACAGAGGACCTGGCGGGCTATAGTCTATGGGGTAGCAAAGGGTAGGTTGTGACTGAGCGACTAACACATGCACACACACGCACTCACACACATGTGACTGAGTGACTAACACACACACACACACACACGACAAAAAAAGACAGCTTCCATAGGGCAACCACCCACCACGTGGGGTGGCGGTAGACGCAATGTGGGGAAGGATTAGCACTCTAGGGACTCGAAATTGTGTAACTGTCTGAGAGAGATGATAACATTAGAATCTTTAAAACAATCAAATAGATTTTAGAAAAAGAAATTGAAATGGGAGAATGGGACACTATGAAAAATGAAAAAGTAAATTTGGGAAAAGGCAAATTAAACTCCTATTGTTTAAAAATAGTTGTTGGAATTAAAAAAACCCCTCTATGGCAAGGGTTAAATAAAAGGTTAAATGCAACTGAAGGAATGTTTAGTGAACTACAAGGTTTTTATGAAGAAATTACCCAGAATGCCACATAGAAAAATTATGTGGTGGGAAAAAATGAAACAGAGGTCATGAACTTGAAATAGGATGATAATAGAATGAGATGGACCTGTGTTACATGTCCAATTAAAAATTCCAGAAAGAAAGGAGAAAGGAATTAGGGAAAGCAATATTGAAAAAGATAAAAACTGAGAATTTCTCAGAAAAGATGAAAGGCATGGCTAACTAGCAAGATACACCCAACTAAAGGCAGAGTTCCAGAGAAGAGCAAGGAGAGACAAGAAGGCCTTCGTCAAAGAACAATGCAAAGAAATACAGGAAAATAACAGAAAAGGTAAGACTAGAGATCTCTTCAGGAAAACTGGAAATATCAAAGGAAGAGTTCATCCAAAGATGGGCACAATAAAGGACAAAAATGGTAAAGACCTAATAGAAGCAGAAGAGATCAAGAAGAGATGGAAAGAATACACAGAAGAACTGTACAAAAAAGATCTTAATGACCCAGATAACCATTATGGTATAGTCTCTGATTCAGAACCAGACATTCTGAGGTGTGAAGTCAAGTGGGCATGTCTCCCAGTAAAGCTAGGGGAGGTGATGGAATTCCAGCAGAGCTATTTAGAATCATGAAAGATGATGCTATTAAAGTGTGGCACTCAACATGTCAACAAATTTGGAAAATGCGGCAGTGGCCACAGGAAAAGGTGGAAAAGGTCAGTCCTCATCTGATACTCAAGAAGGGCAGTACTAAAGAATGTTCAGAAAAAAAAAAAAGAATGTTCAGACCACCAGGCAGTTTCACTCATCTCTCATGCTAGTAAGGTTATTCTCAAAATCCTCCAAGCTAGGCTTCGGCAGTATGTGAACTGAGAGCTTCCAGATGTCCAAGCTGGGTTTAGAAAAGGCAGAGGAACCAGAGATCAAATTGCCAACATTTGCTGGATCATAGAGAAAGCAAAGGAATTCCAGAAAAACATCTACTTCTATTTCATTGACTATGCTAAAGCCTTTGTGTGGATTACAACAAACTATGGAAAACTCACAAAAACTGTGGAATACCAGACCATTTATCTATCTCCTGAGAAATCTGTATGCAGGTCAAGAAGCAACATTTAGAACCCTGTATGGAACAACTGACTGGTTCAGGATTGAGGAAGGAGTATGACAAGGCCATTTATTGTCACCCTGTTTATTTAATTTACACACAGAGCACATCATGCAAAATGCTGGGCCAGATGCGTTACAAGCTGGAATCAAGATTGCCAGGAGAAATATCAACAACTTCAGAAATGCAGATGATACCACTCTAGTGGCAGAAATCAAAGAGGACCCAAAGAGCTTCTTGATGAAGGTGAAGGAGTGAAAAAGCCAGCTTAAAACTCAATATTACAAAAACGAAGACCATGGCATTTGGTCCCATGACTTCATGGCAAATAGAAGGGGAAAAGGTGGAAGCAGTGACAGATTTTCAATTCTCTAAATGGCGACTGCAGCCATGCAATTAGAAGATCATTGCTCCTTGGCAGGAAAGCTATGATGAACCTAGACAGTGTGTTAAAAAGCAGAGACATCGTTTTGCTGGCAAAGATCTGTGTAGCCAAGGCTATGGTCCTTCCAGTAGTTGTGTACAGATGTGAGAGCTGGACCGTAAAGAAGGCAGAGCACTGAAGAACTGACACTTTTGAACTGTGGTGCTGAAGAAGACTCCTGAGAGTCCCCTGGAAAGCAGGGAGATCAAACCAGTCAATCTGAAAGGAAATCAACCCAGAATACTCTTTGGAAGGACTGATGCTGAAACTGAAGCTCCAATACTTTGGCCACCTGAGGCGAACAGCGGACTCATTGGAAAAGATCCTGATGCTGGGCAACATTAAAGGCAGAAAGAGAAGAGGGTGACAGAAGATGAGATGGTTGGATGACATCACTGATTCATTGGATATGAATATGACTCCAGGAGATGCTGAGGGACAGGGAAGCCTGATGTCTGTGGGGTTGTGAGAAGTCAGACACAACCTGGTGACTGAACAACAACAACATGACTAACTGGATGTGAAAATAAGACCATTTTTATTATCTCCTGGGATCACAAGATCAAGAACATACTCAGTAGGTAGTGAGTATTTTAAAGTTAGCTGCTTCTTGGCCACCAATGGAGGACATGCTAATAGGGGGCAAAACTAGCTCTGACAATAGGCGCCAACTGTCTCCTTTGGATCTATGTAAGAAGTTAAAGGTGAAAAGGCTTAGAGAGGGGGATCTGAAGAGAGATGCACTGATACACTATGTTCTTATGACCACTCATGGAGAAGAAGTAGGAAGATACTTCCCCTTCGTTTTAAACCAAGACTTCAGTGGTGGTATATGGAAAGCTTGACATGTGTCTCCTGAAGATGGAGGATCCTAGGGAATACATGTACCTGATGCCTGAGAAATCTAAAATCAAGAGACCATGGCTGGAGGTGCTCCTGACTGGCAGCAGACAAGCAGTGGCTGTACTCTGGGGACAGAGTCGCACTTTGATGAACAGTGGGTAAAGATATCTGCTTCTTGAGTCATGGAAAGAAAGATCTGATTTTGAATAAGTTTATAATTTTGATATCATATTGGACCATCCTAAATTATGTAATTATTAAGTTATTACCTAAGATTTCATGTAGGAATGGGGATGGAACTGCAGAGAAAGCTTGAAGAGACTGAAGAAAGGTGTTTTTTTCTTATAGCTTTTCTGGGTCTAGCTTAATGAAAGCACCAGTTACATATGAATCTTCAGGTTGTCACAGTTAAGATAAAATCAAGTTTGCACATTTTATTAAAATCGCAAAGAGAAAACGTTCTTTCTCTTGGAGTATGATGTACTTCCAAATGTGATACTCTTGAGTGTACATCACCTATAATCAAACTCCAGACAAGAATGTATAATGTGAATCTAGTGAAGAAACATCAGAAGGCCCCCCACAATGAGGAACATTCCATGTAAAAATTGGGGAGTGGGTGTAATAATATTGTCAATGTCATAAAAACAAGAAAACAGTCCAGATTTACCGATTAGACTGGGGATGGGGGAGAATATGCTATCAAGGACATTACTGGATCAGTTGAGAAAATCAGAACAAGAATGAAAGATTAAATAAAAAGGTATCATTTAAACCTTGATAACTATACTGAGAATTATCCAAGATGATGTCTTTAAAGAAATGTACATTGAAGTATTTAGGGGTGTAGAGCATGATATGCATGACTTACCCTCAAATTATTAAAAAAAATATGTGCTACATGTGAATGTGTGTGTATGTATGGATATGGAGAGAGAACAATAAAGTGGATGGAGTCAAAGGTTAATAGTGGATGCATTTAGGGAAATGGTATACAAATATTTTTAATAAATTTTTATTTTGTAATTTTTCTTTAATTTGAAACTATTACCAACATCCCAAAAAACAAAAACAAACAAAGTACCAGAGAGACAAAACAGATTATTTACAAAGGAGATACATCAGTGGGGAGCAGATATTTCATCAACAAGAGTAGAGGCAAGAGGCAATAGAAGTGTATTTTCAAACTGCTAAAGGAATGCAATTTTCACTGTAGTAATTTTATCCTAGCTAAACTATCATTCAGGGATGAGGGTGAAATAAAAACATTTGGAAAGATAAAAACACAGGGATTTCCTCGATGGTCCAGTGCGTAGCATCCACCTTGCAGTGAAGGGGGCTTGGATTCGATTCTTGGTCAGGGAACTAAGATCTCACATATGCTGTGGAGAGCTAAGCTTGCGCATCTCAACTGCTGACCCTGCATGCTGCAGCTAGAGAGTCCACGTGCTGCAGTGAAGGCCCCACACGAACTAGCCAAGACCCAGCGCCACGGCTAAGACTCGGTGCAGCTAAAATAAAGAAAACAAGAAAGCAGTTACCGACTGATAAAGTCATCATTCACAGTTCCTTGCTGAAAGAATTACTAAAAGATGCACTTTCAGAAGAAGGAAACAGTGCAGAGGAAAGAAATAGGAATCAAGGTAATTAGTAAACACGGAAACTAATACAAAGTTTGACAAAAGCATTCTCTTTTTTAAAAACTTTTCTATTGTTAGAGAGAACATTTTTATTGAAACAGAATCGGAAGTTTAACAATTTGGGTAGGAATTGTTATGATTCTTGCTAGCATATATTGTTATTAAAGGAATTTATTAAACATAGTGAAAGTGTTTATTAGGTACCTCAAATATAATAATATTGACAAGAAGACATCAAAAATGTCATTCCACCATGTTGAAGATTAAAATTAAGCAATAGATACCAGCAAACAAAGTAAAGCAAGAGTGACAGTCGCTCGTTGTATCTGACTCTGTGACCCCATGGACGGTAGCCTGCCAGACCCTCCATCCACGGAATTGTCCAGGCAAGAATACTGGAGTGGGTTGCCATTTCCTTCTCCAGGGAAATAAAGTGTACCTTCCATGTAATTATACAAGGTAACTTCAACTCTATTTCAAGTGATAATCCCTGCTAATTAAAAGAAAAATTAAAACTATACAGTATACCTCTGTGTCTTTGATCCTTCACCCAAAGTTCAAGGCCATAGAGTTCTGTGATTGTGAAAGTTACCAATATATAAGGAGCATCAACTGCATGGTCTTACATCTTAAAAACATATTTTCAAATGATTATATTTTATGGTTAAAGATGTGGAGTTAAAATTCTAGACAGCAATAACATGGAAGGTTGGAGGGGATAATTCACAGCTCAAATAGTCTAATATCTTAATATTTTCTTTAGGCCAACTATGAATGTTAAAAAATTAAGATAATAAATTAAAAGAAAAGAAATAGAATCTGTAATTCCCTAAATGGTTAAAGGAAACAGAGGAACTAAAGAAAACATGGTTCTTCCCTTCCCTCCACCCCCTGCAAAAAATAAAAAAAGAGAAGAAAAATGGAAAACAGAAAAAACACAAAATAAGAATGGTAGAAATAAATTCAAATATATTAATAACATAGGGAATGTAAATATTCACACAACAGAAAACTACATAGAAGTCAAAACAGACTAACCAGAGCTGCATGTAACAACACAAATATTAATCAATCTCAAAAACATTGTGCTGACTATATGAATAAGATTCGAAAGGACATATACAGTATGGATCACTTTGTAAGTTACAAAATTATAAAATGTTGTATATTGTTTCTGGATACAAGTGTATGTAGCAAAATTGTGAATGGAGGAATACATACCAATTTAGTGATTATCTCCAGAGCAGATGGGAGAAGGGAGGGATTAGAGGCAGGAAAGAGGGTGCTCCTCACTTCATCTGCAATTTTTTTCTTTAAACAATAACATCAACTCTGAAAGAGTCATGACAAAAAAAGTTCATGTGTTACATCTGAGTTATAGGTATGTGAGTATCTGTTATATTTCTGGACTTCTCTGTATTTTAAAAGTATTTAAGGATTGAAAAGATTAAACACTAAACTCTATATTTTATATTTAATTATATTTTCCCAAGAACACAGAAAACAGTCCTGCTCTCAAGGATGCCTGTTTAGGTAAGGATGTGGGTTATTCTTCATTTTCCTCCCCTTCCTGATTCGTGCTCTGTCCTGCTAAGTCCTGTCGCCTGCATCGCTCAGCTCCCTTACCAGCGGGCTTTCAGGTTCAGCCAATGAGAGCCGTGGAGGGCAGGGCAGGGCCGGGTGTTGGGGGAAGTGAATGGTGGCTTGAAAAGAGGCCTGGGTGTTTCTTCTCTGCTGTCTTCCTGTTTTGGCGACCTGTGGCTGAAGTTGCAACCTTCCAGAAGCACAGCTCCTGCTGAACAGCCCTTCCACCAGGGTTCCTGTTCGCACTGGACTCAGTGAGAAATACTGGAAACAGTATTTCCTCCTCTTGTCTCAAGAGGCCCTGGGGGTGGTAATAGCTTTTCACCATTGCTCGTTTAGTCTTCTTTACCAAGCCTTGTGTATTCCCTCAACCCACGCTCATAGAGACTACTCTGTGAGGAGTAGTCTATTCGTTACAGTCTTTGCTTTGTTTTTTATTTATTTTTTAACACATTAAAAAAAATAATTTTACTTTATAAAAAATTTTCTTTATAATTTTTTTGCATTGCTACTTTTTTTAAACATGTAGACACCGCTTTACTTATTTATTTTTGACCACACTGTGTCTTCATTGCTGCAGGTGGGCCTTCTCTAGTTGCGCAGAGCAGGGGCTACTCCCTAGTTGCCACACAGGAGCTTCTCATTGCGGGGGCTTCTCGCTCTGGAAGCACAGGCTCTAGGTGCGTGGGCTTCAGGAGCTGTAGTATGTCGGCTCAGTTACTCCGAGCGGCATGTGGAATCTTCCTGGACCAGGGATCAAACCAATGTCCCCTGCGCTGGCGGGCGGATTCCTATCCACTGCCTCACCAGGGAAGTCCTGCTTTTAACTTTGATTTTTTGAAGTTTATAGAACTTTGCTGTAGATGAAAAGCTTGAGTGATCATCTGTCTCCAGACTATCTCCCTCAAAATAACCTGTCTTGAGCAGGTATGGTTGACAACTTGATGAAAAGGAATTGTGGCTGGCATACACAGGAAGATCTGCTTTCCTAAAATCTCATATCCTAAGAATCTTGTGATTCCTTCAATGGTGTCAACTATATTTTATGATGTATTGATTCATCTACTCAATTTATTTTGATTGTGTGCTGCTGTGTACCAGGAACTGTGCCAGGAAAAGTGGATATGTTACAAGAGCGAATCCTCGCCCTCAAGGAGCTTAGAGTAGTCAAGGGAATATATGCACATTTTGAGTATAAAGAACTATGGCAAATGCTACGAAAATGAAAGCAGAGGGTGGATGGGGTACCCAGGAGGGTTAGTTAATCCAGTCTTGTACTGTCAGGGAGCATTTCCCAAAGGAAATAGCATCTAATCTGAGACTTGAACGATAAATACTAGTTAGCCAGATTAAGTAGAATAGCTGGTCAGAGGGAATGGGTTTTTTAAAAGTATTATTGAAATATGTATTTATTAGCTCATTTTTGCAGCACTGGGTCTTAGTGGCGGCACACGGTATCTTTGATCTTTGTTGTGGCATGTGAAGGATCTTTATTTTCAGCATGGAGGATCTTTGCATGTGACCTCTTAGTTGCAACATGTGAGATCTTAGTTCCCTGACCAGGGATCAGACCCTGGTCCCCTGCACTGGGACTGCAGAGTCTTAGCCACAGTTCAGTTCAGTTGCTAAGTCATGTCCAACTCTTTGTGACCCCATGGATGCCAGGCTTCCCTGTCCATCATCAACTCCCAGAGCTTGCTCAAACTCATGTCCATTGAGTTGGTGGTACCATTCAACCATTTCAGCTTCTGTCTTCCCATTCTCCTCCTGCCTTCAATCTTTCCCAGCATCAGGGTCTTTCCCAAGGAGTCAGTTCTTTGTATCAGGTGGCCAAAATATTAGAGTTTCAACATCAGTCCTTCCAATGAATATTTAGGACTGATTTCCTTTAGGATGGACTGATCTCCTTGCAGTCCAAGGGACTCTCAAGAGTCTTCTCCAACACCACAGGATCACCAAGGAAGTCCCAAGTTTAGTTGTTGTTGTTTTTTTTTCCCCTCCTGGGTTTTAGTTTTAAGGCATTCTAGGCAGACAGAAAAACAACTTGGGCTCAGACCAGCAGAGACTACAAAGCATTTGGGAAATTGAAAGTAATTTCTTGGGTTGATACATTGAGGGGGAGAGGAAGAGAGATGAAGCAGGAGAGGAAAGCAGAGGTCAGATTTTGCAAAGCCTTATAAGGAAGATAAAATGTATGGGGGTTATTATGAAGCCAGTGAGGAGCCATTGAATCTTTTTATGTGTATAATCATATTTGTGTTTCAGAAAGCTTACCCTGAGGATGAGCTTGAGATAAGACTGGGACCAGAAGGGGGTTCTGTTAGGAGGTGGTTGCAGTAACTGGGGCCAGAGATGATGAGCTGGACTTGGCTGGAGACAGTGGGGCTGGGGAGAGATGGCCATCCATGTCTCTAAGACGGTGTGAAGCAGGCAACCCAAATCTGGCATCCTATCACAGTCAAACAGTTGCTGTCATGATGGGGGCAGACCGGCAAAATGCAAGCTGTCATCTGCTTGCTTGATTTCGGCTAACTGTGAACTCCCTGGGGGTGGGGAGGGGGGCAGGGAATATTTTGTATTCATCTGTGTGTCTCCAGAGGCGTCCCTGGTGACTCAGCAAGTAAAGAACTCACCTGCAGCTCAGGAGATGCAGGAGATGCAAGTTCGATCCCTGGATTGGGAAGAACCCCTGGAGGAGGGCATGGCAACCCACTGCAGTATTCTTGCCTAGAGAATCCCATGGACGGAGGAGCCTGGTGGGCTACAGTTCAAAGTGTTGCAAAGAGTCAGACATGACCGAGCACACAGAACACTGAGTGTTTCCATTATCTCAGAGATGCTCAGAGAGCGAATGTTCTTTTTTGAAAATAATTTGATTTATTTACTACTTTCATTTTCGGCTGTGCCGGTTCTTTGTTGCTGTGCAGGCTTTTCTCTAGTTGTGGAGAGTGGGAGCTGCTCTCCAGCTGCGGTGCTCGGGCTTCTTGTTGCAGGGGCTTCTCTGGTTGAGAGCACAGGCTCTAGGGTGTGTAGGCTCGGTAGCTGCAGCTTAGCTGCCCGCGGCATGTGGGATCGTCTCGGACCAGGGATTGAACTCATGTCCCCTGCATTGCAAGGCAAGATGCCTAACCACTGGACCACCAGGAAAGCCCATGAATGTTCTTGAGTAAGTATTTTAGATACAGTTGCTGCTCTCATAAGTTTCCAGACCCAACTTTGTTAGGAAAAATCAATGATGATCAGGAAATCGAGGTCCAGAGTTATTTCAGCCTGTACACTGAGGTGTGAATGCCTACCTTGGTTCGCTGCGCCTGTTGAAATGCCCTGGATGGTTTTTCTGACTCAGTTCTCTTCTGCCATCTGCTGGGACAAGCATTTCATAACATACCAAAAGCGAGATAACCAATGAAGACAAGCCTAAAAGCTTCATGGGGGAAGCGAGGGACAATACCTGGACAAGTTAACAATTTAATTGGAGACATAAGTATTGTACCCAGGCTACCTTCCATCTGCAGCTGATCTCTGAGTATTTTCCATAGCCTTTTCTATTTTTTTTCTCATGCAGACTATCCTAAAAATCTGTACTCTCCTTTAGTTTTCGCAGCAGCCCTATGATAACAGCCACTGCTACCATTAGTAGTTTTGAAACAAGGAAAGAGAAGCACAGAGATCTAAATAAAATGCCAGCTTGAAACAGTAAATAAGTGGTTGAGTCAGGACTAGAGCCTGCTTTACTCCTCGTTCCACTTTTCTCACAAAACATCTTGATCAAACTAAGAGAGGGTTCAAGAGAGGATGAGATGGCCTGAGGTCTGTGATGTGGACAGGACATATGTGCAGGACAGAGGCAGAGAAGGCTGGCAGCTCCTCAGGGTTCTGTGCTTAAAATGCCCAGTGCTGGTGTGAGGATTGGCGGGTGGAGAGCAGTACATTATCTGTCTCCCAGTGAAAAGTCAAGGGGGGCTTCCCTGGTGGTGCAGTGGTAAAGAATCTGCCTGCCAACGCAGGGGACACTGGTTCCACCCCTGGCCTGGGAAGATGCCACATGCCGCGGGGCAACTAAGCCCACAGTGCCGGGCCTGTGCGCCACAGCAAGAGAAACCACCGCAAGGAAAGCCCGGGCACCGCAGCTAGAGAGCAGCCCGGCTCGCCAAAGCTGAAGAAGACCGGGCACTGTCAAAAGAAAAAAAAAATGTCCAGGGGATGTCCCTGTGGGGGAAAATTCAAGTCTGTGAAGACTGACAGAGCGTGAACTGAAGAACTGCAACGTTTGGTGGGTATTGTCAAAATAGATACTGTTGTTTTGGTTAATATATGTGGTTAAGACAGAGACTCAGACACAGGACCAAACTAGGGATCACCAGCAGAGAGAGGGAAGGGGGAGGGCGATAAAGGAGTAGGGAAGTAAGAGGTACAGACCGTTAGGTATAAAATAAGCTTCAAGGATATATTGTACTTGGAGAAGGAAGTGGCAACCCAGTCCGGTATTCTTGCCTGGAGGATCCCATGGACAGAGGAGCCTGGCGGGCTACAGTCCATGGGGTTGCAAGAGTCAGACACGACTTAGCGACTAAACCAGCATATATTGTACAACACGGGGAAGATAGCCCATGTTTTACAGTAACTGTGAATGGAGTATTAACTTTGAAAATTGTGGGACTTCCCTGGTGGTCCAGTGGCTGAAACTCCACACTCTAGTGCAGGGGGCCCAGGTTCGCTCCCAGGTCAGGGAGCAAGATCCTACGTATTGCAACGAAGACCCAGCACAGCTAAATAAAAAGATAAATATTAAAAAATTGTGAATCAATATATTGTTAACCTGTCACTTGTATAATATTGTGCAGCAACTATACTTCGGTAAAAAAAGACAAAGACAGTAGTGCACCATCTTTTTCTCTTCTAAACTTGAGTGTCGCTAAGTCGTGTCGACGCATTGGGACCCCATGGACTAGAGCCTGCCAGGCTCCTCTGTCCATGAGATTTCCCAGGCGAGAATACTACAGTGGGTTGCCATTTCCTTCTCCAGGGGATCTTCTTGACCCAGGGATTGAACCGCTGTCTCATGCTTCTCCTGCATTGGCAGGCGGGTTCTTTATCACTGAGCTACCGGGGAAGCAAGCTTGTTATTTGCATATAAATATGTGCTTATGTAAATGCACAAATATATTCTTGGACTTAAAAACCCCAAACACTCGGCTAAAATTCTCCTTTACTTTCCCCGGAGATACCACTGTCAGTGGTAAGCTTCCAGATCCGTTTCTATGTGTTTACACAAACATGTGTGTTGCCATGGGAACATGGAGTATTGCTTGGGGTTTTATTTCAGTGTGCATGCTGGCTCTCTGTACTGCCCTGCCTCTGCATCTGAGCGTGCCACGCTTTCCTGAATCACTGGGATGTGCCATGTGCTTCACACGAGGCCCCTCCCGGGGCCCCACCTTACTACCTGTGACAGTCGTCCTCTGCCCAGCCCTGGTCCCCTCACACCACACCTCCAGCCTGGGAGCTCTCTATAGCTTCTTCCCAGTTTCAAGATTGGTTTTCTTTCTTTTTTAAACTGGGGTAAAATACACCTAGGACAGATTTCCAGCGGCTCTAACTGTGCTCACTCTGTTGTGCAGCCGTCACCACCATCCGTCTCCAGGGCTTCTCTACGTTCTCAAACTGAAACTCTACCGATCAAGCAACTTCCCGGCCCCCCACCCCTGGCAACCACCATTCTTCTTCCTGTTTCTACGAATTTGACGACCCTAGGGACCTTATATAATTGGAATTATACAGTATTTGTCTTCTTGTGTTTGACTTCATCCACTTAACATAACGTCCTTAAGGTTCATCCATATTGTAGCATATGCCAGAATTTTGATTTCTTTTAAAGCCTGAATAATATCTCTTTGTGTGTATATACCATATTTTCTTTACCCACCCATCAATTGATGGACATTTGGGTTGTTTCCTCTTTTTGGCTGTCTTGAACAATGCTGTTATAAATACGGGTGTGCAAATATCTGAGTCTGCTTTCAATTCTTGTGGGTATTTGCCCCAAAGTGGTGTCAAAACTTTCTGAGCATATTTCGAGCCCACCCACCAAGGGTACTCCTCTTTGATTTCTAGGATAGGAATGGTGTTAAACACATGTTTTTCCATTTCTCAAGATTTTGGGTAAGAGAGAGATTGTTCTCAAACTCCTATATTTCAAGCCTCGTTTCAGAAGTCCTCAGTCCTGCTAACTCTTCCCTGATCCATCCTGAATGCAGAGTTTCCTTCTCCTTTCTGCTGCTTTAGCACCGTGTTCTCCTGCGGAACGGCACTGTCTCTCGTTGTAGCTTTACCTTTCACACAAGACTGTGAACTTGTTGAGGGGGAAGACTGTCTCTTTTTGACCTTTAATCTGCTATATTGTATAGAGCTGTCAGTATCTGCTTTTAATTTTTTTAAATAAAACATTTGGGGACTTCCCTGCTGGTCCAGCAGCTAAGACTTAATGCTCCCAGCGCAGGTTCAGTTTCTGGTCAGAAAATTAGACTCCAGATGCTGTGACTAAAGATCCTCATGCGGCAATTAAGACCTGGAGCAGCCAAATAAATAAATAATATTAAAAAATCTTTACTAATTATACACAGTTAAAAATTCAAACAACAAATGAAAGATTTATAAACCTTAACCCACCCTTCCCTATCTTGATACTGATCTCCAGAAGGAAACAATTCTGGTTCAATTCTTAGTTCTCTGAATGTTAATTTGACCCGTGCTGCTACACCATCCATCCTGTGGAGCATTGTCTCTCAGGTCCTGCACTGGTAGTATTTAATTCACCGATAGGATAATTTGGCTCTTCTCTACTGCCACTCATCCTTCCTGCCCCCAATGATTGCAGTTCTCCCCCGTCCCTATCTCTATGCCCTCGGCCATGGGGCTCTGCAGATCCTCCCACCTCTACGCTTCGCCCTTTGACTCTGGGCTCAGCCACGTGACATCCTTTCGCTAAAGGGGTGTTCACAGCCATGATGCAAGCAGGGATTAGAAAAGTGCTCATGCAGTAGGGTTTGCCCTCACGCGGAGGTACCTGATTAATCTACTCATCTCAGAAGGATAAAAGATGCGGGGCAAAGTTCTCCTAGTTGATTTGTAGACCCACAGAGGGAAAAAAAGCCATCCAGCCAGATCCAGTTTAGATATGCTCAACTTTGGCTCATCTGCAGATGAGTGAATGATAATAAACAATCGTTGTACTAAGCCATCCTTTAGTTTTGGGGTAGTTTGTTATGCAGGAGTAGCTAACAAATGCATGCTACTATCTATCCTATTATCTATCTTCCCTGCCTCCTCCAGTTATACCATCATTTCCCCTTATCTATTGTTTTCATTTCAACCTTTTCACTCCATTAATTGCTAATGGTAAAATGGAGCAGAACCCTATGGTCCTTACCCCTCCATGTCCTCAGTCTGCCTTTTGCCTGTGGAAGAACTTAAGCTAAACCATCAATTTAATCAGAGAAGTGAGAAAATGAAGAAACAAAGGAAAACAGATAAAGGAGACCTAATAACAGTAATTTAGCCATGAAGAAAAGTCAAGGACCTTTTGTTTCTTCTCAAAAGCTATAGATAATATTCTGAGCCATCTCTTGTGAGTTGTCTTGTAGATAGGCCCCCACCACCACCACATGGAAGAAGTTAACCACATGATGAGCAGACTGTAGCTGTGACATGAGCTGCCACAGTTCTGAGAACTGGCCTCGAGGAAGTGGGACAGACTGACCCTGGAACTGAAGACTAACTGCACTTAATCAAGATGACACTGGTCTGACCACCGATGACCTGCACGTAGGCCCTCTCTGTCACCCTTGAAAGCTCTTGCTCCCTTATTGTCTTTGAGGGGGAGTTGGCCTTTGGATAGGAGTCTGCCCCCATCCCCCTGAGTTGCCAGCATCAAAAATAAAGCAAACTTCCTTCCCACTAACCTGGCCTCTTTATTGGCTTTTCAGAGGTGAGCAGCCTGATTCTCCTTTCAGTTACAATGGTATAACTTTTCTTTGCATTTTGTACAAGCTTATTCTCACTTCTCTTCCTTCTACCTCCGCTCATCATTTCCTGAATCCTGATTTCCATCAGCTCCACCTTGGCTTTTTAACTTTGAGATTGACCTCACTAACATTGTGTCTGTTATGGAAATTTTGGACCCTTGCTACTTTCTAAACCCATTATGTTCCTATGGAGGAAGACTGAGAAAAGATTATTTTAGAGCATACCCACAATTTGTGATGAACCAGTTTGGTGTGTTTTTCTTCCTTACAACCAAACGAGCCCAGATTAATACATCCCCAGTTCCATCAGAGTTCCTGGGGACCAAGACTCAAAGAGAAGGGGGGGGTGCACAGAAGAGATGAATGTCAGGATAAGATTTCTTTGCATTGGTTTCGTTGGGCTATTAGAAGAGGTAATAGAAAATAAAGTATTTCCTCTGTGACAACTTTTTCTTTCTATTGCCACACACACTTGTGCTAGTAGCAGATGCCTACGTCACATCAATTTAATATAACAACCATCCTTTACAAAGCTCTAGCTTAATTAATAAAGATAAATTAAACCAAGTTGGGCATTGTGCCCAGAAAATCACTATGACATAGGATAGTAAGGAGAATACTGCTGAAATCTTTTGCTATTGATTCTTACCAGACACAATGGAAACTGGATGTGAAATATACACAGATATTCTGTAAGGTCTGGGCTGCATACGGTGGTGTCTGACACGGGGATTCTCTGTTGGTATGGATGCTCTCCCTGGGTTGGTGGACTCTCTTAGGTCTTTCCTGACCCCTCCATGCCTGCATGGATCAGAAAATGTGATGAGGGACTTCTCCCTTCACTTTGTGGGGGCAGTGATGACTTTCATTTACCCCTATTCTCTGGAATCGTGAAAAGAACACGAGTCAGGGAGTAGAGAGTTTGAGATCTGAGCAGCTGCTTTAGCATATCTTGGAAGTGTAAACTTTAGGGTTTCTCCAAATAATGAAAACAAATTGTAAGCTTTGCCGTGAAGAGTAGATGAGATGACACTTCACATGCCTGTATCACAGAGGATATATAACAGAAGGCAGTGACTGTTCTTCTTACTCTTCAGTTTGAGATACACACTTATTTTTCAAATTTATTTATTATAGTTATTTTCATCCGCCCTGTGTCTTTGGTGCTTTCCCTGGGCTTTCTGTAGCTGCAGTGCGCAGGCTTCTCATTGCGGGGGCTTCTCTTGTTGCAGAACACGGGCTCTAGAGCACGCGGGCTTCCGTAGCTGCGGCACTCTGACTACGCTGCCCTGTGGCCTGTGGAATCTTCCCAGACCAGGGATCGAACCCGTGTCCCATGCCTTGGCAGGCTGATTCCCATCCACTGCGCCACCAGGGAAGTCTAGAGGTAGATACTTCTTTTGATATTTAACTTGGGTCATCCATTAACCTCCAGTGAGAATGTATTTTTTTCTTTTCCTACCAGCCTCTCTCCTGGTTTCACTTGGGATACAGTGTGATTCCTGGGTAGCATCATCTGCAGCCAAGAAAACTGGAAAACCACGGTGTCCAGGATGTTTGTTGTTTTCGCTGGTTCTGCCACACAGTGTCACTGTTGAAACAGGCCATCTGGCCACTACGTGCCATCCTGCTGGCCAATGCCCAGGGATCTCAGGGAATGAAGCAGATACCTCCAGGAAATACAGTCATCTGAGAGCAGCTGCTGTTTGCCGCTTCAGTCTCCTGGAGAGGTTGCTTCTATTTAAATATTTTTTTTATGATTGGAAAAAGCTGTAAGACCAGTGTACAGGAGGGACCCTCACACTTGTGCATCCTGCCCATGACTGAGGCTTAGCCTTGTTGCCTAGCGTCATTCTCAATCTTTGAGTAGACTCATCCAGAAGCTCCATGCTGGACAGCTTCTTTGCATATGGAGTGCTGCCATCATGCTCAAGTAATTGGCATCCTCTCCTGGCAGTATTGACTTGTAGATTTCTGTTACAGAGAGTCCCTTGTAGGGGAGCCAACCATGATAAAAATTGGGAAACCTTCCTTTCTTTGGACTTTTCTGCCCAGTGAGTTCCTTCCGTGCTTCCTAGGTGGGCTAGTGATAACTAACCCAATTGCCAATGCAGGAGATGTAGGAGACATGGGTTCGATCTCTGGGTAGAGAAGATCCCCTGGAGGAGGTCATGCAACCCGCTTCAGTATTCTTGCTTGAAGAATTCCATGGACAGAGGAGCCTGGTGGGCTATAACCCATGGGGTCGCAAAGAGTTGGACATGACTGGAGTGACTTAGCACGCCAAGATGAGTTCCCTGGGCATGGCTGTTCCTGTCATGTGAAGTGGGCTGGGATGAGGAGGCAGACAGGGTCGAAGGAGTGCTGAATTAATATCAGTTGTCCACTCCTAGCTCTAAAGCGAGCTCTCAGGTCTTTAAATGTACTGAGGGTGCTTCTCATAGGAAGGATGTCCATGAAGAGATGCCGAAGACAAACAAGTTAATCCAGAAAACCAACAGACAAGCTAATATGATCCCATTTTCCCTTACATTTCTCTATTATCTGGATTTATTTATATATAGTATATGCATGATGACTTTGCACATAGTAAAAAAACAATAAAGATTAGAAGAACGCACTAAACTGCTGGCATATTGGTCAGGAATAGAGCCTTCAACCGGAGGAAAAATAGGGGGATAAGGTGGCATCTTTATGAGGACTGCTTTTGGAAACGCTGGAAAAGTCATAATATGAAAATTATTTTTTAAAATGATGAAATACAAAGTAAAATCCATTGTTGTTGCTATTATTTAGTCACTAAGTTGTGTCTAGCTCTTTGTGACCCCATGGACTGCAGCATGCCAGGCTTCCCTGTCTATCACTGTCTCCTGCAGTTTGCTCAAACTCATGTCCATTGTGTCTATGATGCCATCCAACCATCTCATCCTCTGTCATCCCCTTCTCCTCCCGCCTTCAATCTTTCCCAGCATCAGGGTCTTTTCCAATGAGTCAGCTCTTTGCATCAGGTGGCCAAAGTACTGGAGCTTCAGCTTCAGCATCAGACCTTCTAATGAATTGTGAGCTAGGCTTTATTTTCATGAGATGATTTTAAATTGATGAAAATCATATCAATATGATATGACATGATTTTGCCCTAAAACAGCAGAATCATACAAGAGCAGATGGTGTTTCTGCCTACTTGTGGCCAAGAAAATTTTCTGTGCCTTCTCTTCATGGAGGCTTCCTTTTTCTGTTTTCACTTTTGATTAAGTGGTAAGTGGCTCTGTTCTCTCCAGTGGATCATGCCAGAATCTTAGTAGCATCCATTATTTGATTAGAGATTAGGAATTGAGAAGATGAGGGAAACTGACATTTAATAGGACTACTGTGTGTTCAGCATTGGGCCAGTGACTTTACTGCTCTCATGACCCAAAGTCCTTGGATCCAAGAGGGGCTAAGAGCAAATTTAGAGGTTCTGACTTCTCCCCTTTAGTTCAGTTTATATGCTTTTTAAAAGATTCTTTTTTTGATGTGGACCATTTTAACAGACGTTTTTGAATTTGTTACAATACTGTTTTTGTTTTATGTTATGGTTTTTTGACTGCAAGGTATGTGGGATCTTAGCTTCCTGACCAGGTTTGAAGCCACATCCCTTGCGTTGGAAGGTGACATCTTAACCACTGGACCACCTAGGAAGTCCCAAATTTTAAAATAGACTTTATTTTTTAGAGCAGTTTTAGTTTGCAGCGCAGCTCAGAGGAAGGTACAGAGGTTTGCCATAAACCTCTGGCCCCCATGGATGCATAGCTTCACTTTTATCAATATCCCCCATCAGAAAGGTGCATTTGTTACAACTGATGAACCTACTTTGACACGTCATAATCACTCCAATTTTCCACACAGTCAAAGGCTTTGGCACAGATGTTTTTCTGTGGAAAATTCTGAAAGAGATGGGAATACCAGACCACCTGACCTGCCTCTTGAGAAACCTGTATGCAGGTCAGGAAGCAACAGTTAGAACTAGACATGGAACAACAGACTGGTTCCAAATAGGAAAAAGAGTATGTCAAGGCTGTATATTGTCACCTTGCTTATTTAACTTATATGCAGAGTACATCATGAGAAATGCTGGGCTGGAGGAAGCACAAGCGGGAATCAACATTGCTGGGAGAAATATCAATAATCTCAGATATGCAGATGATACCACCCTTATGGCAGAAAGTGAAGAAGAACTAAAGAGCTTCTTGATGAAAGTGAAAGAGGAAAGTGCAAAAGTTGGCTTAAAGCTCAACATTCAGAAAACTAAGATCATGGCATCCAGTCCCATCACTTCATGGCAGATAGATGGGAAACAGTTGCTGACTATTATTTTGAGTTCCAAAATCACTGCAGATGGTGATTGCAGCCATGAAATTTTTTTTTAAATTGTGTTGGTTTTGCCATACAATGACATGAAACTGCCATGGGTTTACATATGCTCCCCCTCCAGAACCCACCTTCCTCCTCCCTCCTGATTCCCTCCCCCCTGGGTCATCTCGGTGTACCAGCCCCGAGCATCAACCCTGGGCTGGCGATTGATTTCACATATGATAATTAACATGTTTCAATGCCATTCTCCCATATCATCCCACCCTTGCCCTCTTCCACAGAGTCCACAAGTCTATTCTATATATCTGCGTTCCTTTTGCTGTCTCACATGCAGGGTTCTCGTTGCCATCTTTCTAAATTCCATATATATGCGTTAGTATACTGTATTGTTGTTTTTCCTTCTGGCTTACTTCACTCTGGATAATAGGCTCCAGTTCCGTCCACCTGAGTAGAACTGATTCAAATGAATTTTTTTTAATGCTGAGTAATATTCCATTGTGTATATGTACCACAGCTTTCTTATCCATTCGTCAGTTGATGGGCATTTAGGTTGCTTCCATGTCCTGGCTATTGTAAACAATGCGGTGATGAACATTGGGGTACACGTGTCTCTTTCAATTCTGGTTTCCTCGGTGTGTATGCCCAGAAGTGGGATTGCTGGGTCATATGGCAGGTCTATTTGCAGTTTTTAAAGGAATCCCCACACTGTTTTCCATAGTGGCTGTACTAGTTTGCATTCCCACCAACAGTGTAAGAGGGTTCCCTTTTCTCCACATCCTCTCCAGCATTTATTGCTTATAGATTTTTGGATTGCAGCCATTCAGACTGGTGTAAAGTGGAACCTCATTGTGGTTTTGATTTGCATTTCTCTGATAATGAGTGATGTTGAGCATCTTTTCATGTGTTTGTTAGCCATTTTTATGTCTTCTTTGGAGAAATGTCTGTTAAGTTCTTTGGCCCACTTTTTGATTGGGTTGTTTATTTTTCTAGAATGGAGCTGCAGGAGCTGTTTGTATATTTTTGAGATTAATTGTTTGTCCGTTGCTTCATTGGCTATTATTTTCTCCCATTCTGAAGGCTGTCTTTTCACCTTGCTTATAGTTTCCTTTGTTGTGCAGAAGCTTTTAATTTTAATTAGGTCCCATTTGTTTATTCGTGCTTTTATTTCCAATATTCTGGGAGGTGGGTCATAGAGGATCCTGCTTTGGTTTATGTCGGAGAGTGTTTTGCCTATGTTATCCTCTAGGAGTTTTATAGTTTCTGGTCTTATGCTTAGATCTTTGATCCATTTTGAGTTTATCTTAGTGTATGGTGTTAGAAAGTGTTCTAGTTTCATTCTTTTACAAGTGGCTGTCCAGTTTTCCCAGCACCACTTGTTAAAGACGTTGTCTTTTCTCCATTGTATATTCAGCAGCCATGAAATTAAAAGATGTTTACTCCTTGGAAGGAAAGTTATGACCAACCTAGACAGCATATTAAAAAGCAGAGACATTACTTTGCCAACAAAGGTTCGTATAGTTAAGGCTATGGTTTTTCCAGTGGTCATGTATGGATGCGAGAGTTGGACCATAAGGAAAGCTGAGCGCCAAAGAACTGATGCTTTTGAACTGTGGTGTTGGAGAAGACTCTTGAGAGTCCCTTGGAATGCAAGGAGATCCAATAAGTCCATCCTAAAGGAGATCAGTCCTGGGTGTTCATTGGAAGGTCTGATGCTGAAGCTGAAACTCTAATATTTTGGCCACCTGACACGAGGAGCTGACTCATTTGAAAAGACCCTGATGCTGGGAAAGATTGAGGGCAGGAGCAGAAGGGGACAACAGAGGATGAGATGGTTAGATGGCATCACCGACTCAATGGACATGAGTTTGGGTGGACTCCGGGAGGTGGTGATGGACAGGGAGGCCTGGCGTGCTGCGGCTCATGGGGTCGCAAAGAGTCGGACACGACTAAGCGACTGATCTGAAATGAACTGAATCACTCCAAGTCCATAGTTTACATTAGGGCTCATTGTTGCTGTTGAATATCTGATGGGTTTGGACACCTGTATAATGACTGGATCTACCATTATAGCATTATACAGATTAGTTTCATTGCCCTAAAAATCCTCTGTGCTCTGACTTTCATCCGTCATAACCTCTGACAACCGCTGATCTCTTTATTGTCTCCATAGCTCTCTTTTCCAGGATATCACATAGCTGGAATCATGTAGTATATATCCTTTTCAGATAGGTTTCTTTCATTTAGTAAAGTGTATTTAAGCTTCCTCCACAGTTTTCATGGCATGATAGCTTATTTCTTTTACTACTGAATTATACTCCATTGTCTAGTTGTACCATAGTTTATTTATCTAGTCACCTGCTGAAGCATATCTGGGTTGCTTCCAAATTTGGGCAATTATGAATAAAGCTGCTGCTATAAACATCTATGTGCAGGTTTTTGTGTGGACATGTTTTTAACTCCTTTGGATAAATACCAGGGAGTAGATGTTAGCTTTTGGCCCTTTCTCCTGCGTCTATGAATTTGAAAACTACAAATATGTATACCTGTTTTATTAAAAGGGCTAATTCAAATTGCCCACATATAAATTAAAATCTTTTTTAGTTGCATATGTTTTCTGTATTAACTTGGATGATATTAGCTCCTGGGGCAGATTAAAACTGATATTTTCCAGTGGATTTACAATAAAATAAAAATTTACAATAAAAATATATTGCTTAGATCCCAGTCCAGATTAGCTGGAACTCTTTCCATGTGGCTATTCAGGGTCCAGGTTCCTTCCACCTCCACCAGGTGCCCTGAGTTCTTTCCATTCAGCTGATGGCCTGGGAGAGGGATTATGTGGAAGTCAAGTGTGTATCTGAATCACCTTAATCTGCAGGAGACAACATCATTTTTGCATATATCTCCTTGGTAAGAGCTAGTCCTATCTAGGTATTGGGAAATATAGTGTTTCCTGGGCAGCCATTTCCCCTGTAACTCAGCATTCTAGAGGAGGATCACACATCTTTCATGGTCACCCAGTTATCTACCACAGGTATATGTGTGTGTGTGTATGCTCAGTTGTGTCTGACTCTTTGTGACCCCATGGACTGTAGCCCACCAGACTCTGACCATGGGATTTTCCAGGCAAGAATACTGGAGTGAGTTGCCATTTCCTCTTCCAGGGGATCTTTTCTACCCTGGGATCGAACCCAAGTCTCTTTCATCTTCTGCATTGGCAGGTGGTTCCTAACTACTGTGCCACCTGGGAAGCCCACTCACAACTCAAATACATGATTTTGGATTCTGGAAAAATCCAATGTTTAATCTCATCAGTCACTTTCCAACTAGCAATGAATGGCAAAAAAGAGAGGTTATTTGGAGTAAACTCAACGAGCAGTTTGGGGTACAGGGTAGGGAGGGCTTCCCAGCTGGTGCTAGTGGTAAATAATTCATCTGCCAACTCAGGAGATGCAAGATGTGGGTTTAATCCCTGGCATGGGAAGATGCCCTGGAGGAGGAAATGGCAACCCACTCCAGTATTTTTGCCTGAAAAACACAAAAAGACAGAGGAGCCTGGTGGGCTACAGTCCATGGGGTCACAAAAAGTTGGACACAGCTGAGCATGCATGCACCTCAAGAGGGCAGAGATTCAGATCAGTCGTACTGGAGCTTCCTGCTTGAACTTATGCAAGCCATTGATTGACAGGTGTGACATCCCCTGAGCAGAGTGGTCAGAGAGTAGAAGCATATCTGTTTGTCAGCAAATTCTTTAGATGGGTAAAAATCTTCCATGGGTTACAAAGAATGTCAATGTCATGTGTATTTCCAAGTGTTAGTCACTCAGTTGTGTCCGACTCTTTGCGACCTCCTGAACTGTAGCCCACCAGGCTCCTCTGTCCATGGAATTTTCCAGGCAAGAATACTGGAGTGGGTAGCCATTCCCACCTCCAGAGGTATCTTCCCAACCCCGGGATCGAAACCAGGTCTCCTGCATTGCAGGCAGATTCTTTACTGTCTGAATGTTTCCAAAATTATTAGTAAAACTAAACACCCCTTTGTGTAAGAAGTAGCTATACCTCTAAAACACTGCCGTTGGCATTTCTAATGGGTTCAGCTATTCAGAGAACAAAATAGTACCTTATCTTAAAGTTGAAAACATGGACATCGTATGACCCAGCAATTCCATCAGTGCTATCGATAAGGATTTATTTTCTAGTCAACAACCCCAGACAACTAAATAGTGAAAACAACTGCATATATAAATAACTCTTAGTGGCTCCATTTTTGACAAGATGACATCTGAAGAGCAGGAAAAAATTGACCAAGTTCTTATGAGAGAGAAATCGATTCTTTTGGAATGCTGCTGTCAGCAGGGGAAAATGCACTTGGGCAGCAAGTTTCTAAATGATGGAGACTGCCATGCCGTTTGTCTCACAGACCTTCTCAGGGCAAGTCTGAGAATCAGAATTTGAGTAGGTAAAAATATCTGTGCAGAGAAGACTCAACGAATTACATCAGGTAGTTCTTATGAGTAGATGGGCAAATATATGAGATGGAATCATAAATTTCACAGTAACATTTAAAAAAATTAACAGAAGTATTGATTCAGGGAGAATGAAATGTTATAGGATTTCTCAGTTGTAAGAGAAGTGGAGATTTAGAGATAATAATTTGCTTTGCAGACTGACTATTAAGTAACATGATAGGAGCACGATCATGATCAGTCTAGTGATACATGTAGTAAATTATTTTTTTGTATGGTTACTTAACTGAGGACCTCAGCTCTTCAGAAGAATGTGCTAGAAATAGAGAATGTATATAATTGGGTAGAGGCATGGATGGTCCTAGAAACTGTCACACAGAGTGAAGAAAGTCAGAAAGAGAAAAAAACATCATCTATTAATGCATGTATGTGAAAGCTAGAATGATGGTCCCAGTGAACCTGTTTGCAAAGCAGCAGTAGAGACACAGATGGAGAGAACAAACTTGGTACGGACCCCAAGGGGGGAAAGGATGTGGTGGGATGGCCTGGGAGATTGGGACTGACATATATATGTATATGTACATCCACGACTATGTTTAAAATAGGAAACTAAGGAGAACTGACTGTATAGCACAGTGAATGCTCCTCAGTGTTCTGTGGTGACTAAATGGGGAGGAAATCCAAAGAAGAGGGATGCATGTATGCTTACAGTTGATTCACTTTGCTGTACAGCAGAAACTAACACATCATTGTAAAGTCACTATACTCCAATCAAAGCTAATGAAAAATAAAACTGATAGAAAATAAAGCAGATCTCTGAGCAGAAAACCATGTCACAGACTTCATGGGCTTAAAGCTCATACATGGTGCTCAGAGTGGCTTCCTCACAATACTGCTTGAGTTCATCTAATTTAACTCTGTGCTTGTGTCTAAAAGACCCGACTGAACAGCATTAAGAGGAACTCATTAGAGGTGCAGGGGTGTGTGTGTGTTTACACACCTAAAACATGGTTCTTAACAGGGGGTGCTTGTGCTTCACCCTCTACCAGGTGACATTTCACTCAATGTCTGGAGACACTGATTTAAACTGAAGTGTAGTTGATTTACAATATTAAGTTAGTTCAAGTGTGTGTGCATGGGTGCCAAGTCGCTTCCGTCGAGTCTGACTCTGTGTGTCATTACGGACTGCGGCCCACCAGGCTCCTCGGTCCATGAGATTCTCCAGGCAAGAATACTGGAGTGGGTTGCCATTTTCTCCTCCAGTAGTGCAAGTGTATAGCATAATGATTCAGTTATTTTTTTCAGGTTATATTCCATTACAGGTAATGCAAGATATTAACCATGATTCTCTGTGCTGTACTATAAATCCTGGTTGCTCCTCTGTTTTATGTATAGTAGTTTGTACCTGATAATACCATACTCCTAATTTATCCTCCTTGCTTCCTTTCCCTTTTCATAACCAAAAGTTTGTTTTCTATGTCTGTGAATCTGTTTCTATTTTGTGTAGGTTCATTTGTATTATTTTTTAACTTAAAAAATTTTTTCTCTGCCTAGCAGAACAACAAGGAGTTTCTGTTTTATTTTTTATACAACAGTATAGTTCAATTTAACTTTAAAATTTATATATACTGTCTCTAAATCAAATACATATTATATGACAAAAATTATTTATTAGAAAAATTATTTGTTGGCTAATCTTGTTCTCTAATATGATTAAAGTTAATTAGGCATGGTTGAATATCTAAAGTGAAAAAATAATTTTGTAATATTATTAAATATTTTATTATAATAAACTTCATAATACAATGTTTGATAATACACTGATCTAATACAAAGTATTTTTACTGAAAATAACTTCTTTATTATACATCATGCAAAATTATAAAATTACTTGAAAAAAATCCTAAGAGAACTTTTAAGAAATGTATTTTTGGTGAAAAAGTTTAGTATATTAAAACAAAAATTTAGCAAGCATATCTAAACAATTTTTAAGGTCTTTTCAGTTTTGAGTGTCTATAATCTATGTTTATTCCATTTATCAGTTTATTATACCAGTAAATTAAGTTATTTAATCATTCAATATTTGTTGGCCCTCTAACATATCTATAGCATAATGACCTGTATTGTCATTTGTATAACAATGGATGTATTATTTGGTTATGATAATATATATTCTTTATGGATACATTTTAATTTTTAGCTATTTAATTCCAGTTAGACTATAAGTCTTTCAAGAAAAAACTGTATGTGAGAATTCTTCACTTTCTTTGGGGAATTAATTAAAAGGAATATACCCTGCTGCTTCAAAATGTCTTGTTGAAAAAACTCTAAAATTGTATTACTCTTTGGATTCCACATATGAGTGATAGCATATAGTATTTGTCTTTCTCTGTCTGATTTACTTCAGTAAGAATACTATTCTCTAGGTCCATCCATGTTGCTGAAAATGACAATGTTTCATTCTGTTTTATGGCTAATATTCCATTGTGTATATATATATATACACTGCAACTTCTTAAGTCAATTGTGTGTTGATGCCAAAACATGGGAACAACCCAAGTGCTCCATTTTTTATTAGATTGCTTTTGTTTTTTGATACTGAGTTGTATGAGCTATTTGTATATTTTGGAGAGAGTTTTGATTGTCCTGATTGGGAAGGAAAGGAGAATTGTTACTGGCATTCGAAGATAGAGGCTGAGGATGTTGATAAAAATACGAAAGTACAAGACAGCTCCTACCCGAATGAAGAATTATCAGGCACAAAATATCAGTAGTTCTCTAGAAGCAGGCAGAAGAACATCAGAAGGATGTGTGTGGTGGCTTACAACCTAACAGTGAGGTAGGAGGCAGAAAAATGGTAAAAACAGACACAAGAATTTCAAAAAGTTAAATATGCAAAAGCATGTCAGAGTGACATGATTCAGCATGGAGGCAAAGAACTCTATGCATGTCAATAAACTGCTGAGGCTATCTCTGTATCAGTGCACTGAGTGGTAATGGCTGTTCAAATAATGTTAATGTATTCAGTTTAATAAAATATGTGGGTGATCTTTATTACCTGCGGCTAAGCCAGAATGCAGATGGCAGAGACTGACATCAGTGATAAACAAATACTTCTGAACAATACCTGGAGCTAAGGAACTGCTACCCTGTGTACTGGAGGCAGAATTTATGTGAGAAAGGACATATATTCAGACATCCCAGCCCTGCCAGTGTGTGACCTTGGACAAATTTTAAATCTTCTGACTCTCTGCAGGGGATTATCAGATCTACCATGCTGAGTGCTATGAAGATTAAATAAAAATATTTGTGTAAAGAGCCTGAGGCATAGAAAGCACTTAATACATAAGAATTTTTACTATAGAAATGATAAAGAAATCATTCATTCATAATGTTAATAATAAGTAAATACTACCTAGACATATTAAAAAGCAGAGACATCACTTTTCCAATGAAGATCTGTATAATCAAAGCTATGGTTTTTCCAGTAGTCATATACGGATGTGAGAGTTGGGTCATAAAGAAGGCTGAGCACTGAATAACAGATGCTTTTGAACTGTGGTACTGGAGAAGACCCTTGGATTTCAAGGAGATTAAACGAGTCAATCCTAAAGGAAATCAACCCTGAATATTCATTGGAAGGACAGATGCTGAAGCTGAAGCTCCAATACTTTGGCCACTGGATGCGAAGGGCCAACTCACTGGAAAAGACCCTGATGCAGAGAAAGATTAAGGGCAGAAGGAGAAGGGGGCAACAAAAGGAGAGATGGTTGGATGACATCACCAACTCAATGGACATGAATTTGAGCAAACTCGGGGAGATAGTAGAGGACAGAGGAGGCTGGTGTGCTGCAGTCCGTGGGGTCACAGAGACTTGGACACAACTTAGCAATTGAACAGCAACAAAATCTATTTATATTTATGATGTATTTATATAATAACAATACGTGAGGAATGAGTTTTATAGATAATCTGATGTCTTGAGGTCTAGCCATTTCAGTATCTTGGCGTTTGGCAAGTAAACGGTGATCGGCACAATGCTGACTCCCTGAACTCTGTGACCAGCCCACTGACCCATTCTTGGACAGCAGGGATGAGTTTCTAGAGCAAGGGGAAGAGTGAGGGTGCCTCTCAACCAGACAGACCTCGAGGATGGGAAGAAGAGAAACAAGCCTTCAACTCAAAGTAAACGCTGTGGCTACTGAACAAAGGGCTGCACCCCTCCACTGCTGAATTCGATCCCTCCAACAGCCAGCTCATTGGAAAAGACCCTGATGCTGGGAAAGGTTGAGGGCAGGAGAAGGGGGCAACAGAGGATGAGATGGTTGGATGGCATCATCGACTCAGTACCATGAGTTTGCACAAACTCCGAGAGATAGCAAAGGACAGGGAAGCCTGGCGTGCTGCAGTCCATGGGGTCGCAAAGAATCAGATAAGGCTGAGTGACTGAACAACAACAGCCGTCTCGGTGTTGGACGGAGACTGTCAGTCTTGCCTATTTCGGCTCCTACCTGCTGGGAAAGCAAAGAAATCCTGCAGCATCTGCACATGGAAGTAAATCACTTCCATCAGAAAGAACCCACATCAGTGAGGCACTCACATACCCAAGACATGGTTAAGGGCATCAGTGACTATCTCTCTCTCCTTTAACTCCTGGACTTCTTATAGCTTCATCTTCAGACAGAACTAGGTTATTATCCTGGCTTCAGGGCTTACTACCTTCAGGGCCTTGTTACCTCAATGAAAAAACTATAGAGAAGCAAATTACATTATCTCTTTAAGCCTCAATTTCTTCACTTGTAAAATGGGATACTAATAATTCCTATTTCTCAGAGTTATTGTGTAACAAACATTATTAAATAAAAATTAAATACACACATTCAATACATATAAAATATTACAGCTAAAATCATGTCCATGAAGCACTTAGCTCGAGGTTTGCATATAATAAGAATTCTATGAATGTTGATTGCTCTTTTCATTATTAATTATTACCACCCTTGGGATGGCTTTGGATGAAAATCTTATTGAATATTACCCTGATGATCTGGGTCCTAAGTTGGCACTGCTCTCAAGGGGTAATTCTTCTACTGGATTTCCAGTAGTTAGCTTTTAAAATTTGCAAAAAAAAAAAATTAAACTTTGAAATTCCTTTTCAATAAGGAATAGCAACTTTTTCCTTTTTAAAAAAGTTCAAACAGTATAATTAGTCAGAATTACTGCGTGAAAGTGGACATTATCAATAAAAATAAATTACAAACTCGTTGTTGGAATTACAAACTCCTGTTGAAATTACAACCACACCTTATATCCTTTTTATATTTTCACATTGGTGAAAGGAACATGTCTTGGTTTATCCTGAGTTATTTCAAGTATTTTGAGTTACTGTTTTTTATTTTATTGTCTGTTTACTCTAAAATAAACAGGTAGGGCCTCACCTGCTCAAGTCCACTGTCCCTTGTGGGACTGGTCTAGCCTCACTCCTGGGACACATGACTTTTGAGCAAGGTGTGTGTACTGTATAGAAGACAGAACTTGTCTCAATTGGGATAAATCATTTTTTGCTGTCTGAGCAGATAAAGGTGAGACAGTAGCAAAAGCAGAGTTGTAGGCAGCCATAACTCTAAACATTGGTTTGCTTTGGGGCTTAGACCTGGACCAGCTTCTCTATTAATGTCAACTTGTTAAGTGAGTTCACCCTGGCTGCTGGTTTTGAATACCATTAGCATGCTGATGACTGTATTTATATCTACAGCCCAAATCTCATCCCTGAGGTCATTTTCATCCACTGAACTGCTTACTTGACATCTCTTTGTGACTGTCTAATTGGAAATCTAAACTTCTCACATGCAAAACCACATTCCTGATTTCAGATCATGACCTTCATCAGGCCTATGCCTCTCTAGCTCAGTAAGTGGCCTCACTCCAGGGATGAAGAATGGTCTGGTCTTTGTTTCCATTCCTGGGACTCTAAATCCTTGGAATCTCCCAGGTGATAGGACTGTCTTTGTTAATCATGGTGGGTCTCTTAGACCACACCTGATTTTATGCTAATTAGATGACTTAGGACAAGGGCTGGCCAAGCCATGAAGACAGCTACGTGATTTGAGGGTTGAGGCCTTGAGCCACCTGATTTCAGCCCAACCTCTGAAGATGGGGGAGCTGGAGAGTAAATTCAATTCTGTGGCCCATGATTCAATCCATTATGTCTATATAATGCTGCTGCTAAGTCACTTCAGTTGTGTCCGACTCTGTGTGACCCCACAGATGGCAGCCTACCAGGCTCCCCCGTCCCCGGGATTCTCTAGGCAAGAACACTGGAGTGGGTTGCCAGTTCCTTCTCCAATGCATGATAGTGAAAGGGAAAGTGAAGTCACTCAGTCATATCCGACTCTTAGCCGCCCCATGGACTGCAGCCCACCAGGCTCCTCTGTCCTTGGGATTTTCCAGGCAAGAGTACTGGAGTGGGGTGCATTGTCTTCTCCAGGCTATATAATGAAGCCCTCTTAAATACTCTGGGCACTAGTGCAAGAGAGAGCTTCCTGATTTGTGATACACACTGATGTGCCAGGAGAGTGACACATCCTGAAAACATGGAAACTTCACCTTTGGGCTCCTCCCAGACCTCAGCTTATGTGTCCCTTCATTTGGCTGGCCTTAATCTGCATCATACATTATAAAATTGTAAGTAAAATGTCTTCCTGAGATCTATGAGTTGTAGCAAACTGTTAAACCTGAAAGGAAAGGGAACCCAATTAGGTAGCCAGCTCGTTAGAAGTGCAGGTGGCCTGAGAACCCTGGGGCCTGTGGAGGACTGTGTTGCAAACCCGAGAGGGTTGAACTAGCTCCAGGTAGTCAGCCCGAGCTCATCCACTTCTTCCCATCTCTACATCCCCCTCCTCAGTCTCAGCCACCATCACTTAAGCCTGAACAACCGTGATGATCTTTTCATTGGTCCTGCTCCTTCCACCCTTGGCTCTACAGTCTACTCTCTATTTTCCTCCATTCTATAATCAGAGTGATCTTATAGAAATGGAAATCACTTAATGACATGATGCTGACAAATGCTCCTATAGTTTCCCTCACACCTAGAATAAAGTTAAAATTTCTTCCAGGGTCTACAAGGCCCTGCACAGATTTGCACTTGTGTGTTTATTTAGCCTCAATTCCCTTTACTCCCCAATGGCTCAGGGGTAAAGAAACCACCAGCAATTCAGGAGATGCAAGAGGTTTGGGTTCCATCCCTGGGTCAGGAAGATCCCTTGGAGCAGGCCGTGACAACCCACTCCGGTGTTCCTGCCTTGAGAATCTCATGGCCAGAGGAGCCTGGTGGGCTACAGTCCATGGGGTCGCACAGTCAGACACGACTCAGCAGGCACACATACCCTTTATTCACTGTGCATCAGGCACACTGGCTTCCTTTCTGATCCTTTTTACCACAGTGATACTCATTCTAATTGCACTTTAAAATCACCTGGAGCACTGAAAAAATACCAAGCATTAGAGTGAAGCCTGGGAATTGGTATTTTTAGAAAGTTCTCTAGGGTCATCAAATGGGCAGCCAAGGTTGAAAGCCAGAGCATAAACACAAAGAGCTCTTTTCTGCCTCTAGATTTAATCCTTGTCATCCTGCCCACTTGGAGTGCTTTTGAAATTGCCAGGTCTCACTTCAGATATCATTTCCTCAAAGAGGACGACTCAGACATTCTCCTAAGGTGGCTCTTAGTGTTTTCCTCTTTCTCATCCCTTTATTTACTTTATAATACTTTAATTTGTAAGAATCTTGCTTATTTAGGTTTACTTATATCTGCTTCCCCCGGTAGAATGTGAGTACCATGAGAATGGAGTCATCTTTGTTGCTGTATCTTCAACTGCTTAGCACAAAGGTTGGCACAGATGCTCAGCAAATGCATTTTAAGTGTTTCTTAAGCAAGTAATTGAATAACTGAAAAAACTAGCTAAGGTTCCACATGGAAAAATAGTACTCAAAAATGCATAACCGATGGGATCTACTGTGTAGCACATGGAGCTCTGCTCAGTGTTACAGCGCATGAACTATGGATGGGAGGCGAGTTTGGGGGAGAACGGATACATGTAAATGTATGGCTGAGTCCCTTTGTTTTTCACCTGAAATTATCACAACATTGTTAATTGACTATACCACAATACAAAATAAAAAGCTTTTTTAAAAAAATAAAACTAGTAGTTGATGAATTTAACGGCTCCTTTGTCCTTCTGTATGTAGTTTATCTGTATCTGTATCTACATCTCTGTTTCTACATGTCTGTAGTCACAAACATATGAATATGTACATAAATACACATACATATACTATGTGTGTACTATATATTTTTTCCTAGAAAAAAAAATGGTTCTTTTAAAAATATTTGTCCAACACTGTGAAAATGTGAAGTAAATGAGTCCCAGGAGCCCTAAACAGGAGAGGAACATTATTTGGCTGTCAAATATGAGACTGCTCAGGTTGAGGTCCTGGGCTCAAAGCCTTCCTGGAACACTGCCTTTGTTGGACCAACTTCTGGTCCTCTCTCAGGCCTCAGCTTTGGTGTCACTGCTTTGCACAAAAGTTGAGTGCCCTTCGGTGACAATCACTGTGGAGGATTTGATGTGCCTATCTGTTTGTCCTGCTGCCTCTTAGGGGCTGTCCTGTCTCCATTCTCTGAGAACCCAAAACAGTGCCTGGCCAACAGGTGGAGCTCAAATGGGCGCTGGATGCACTTGAGCACAGGGCGGCAACAGGAGAGGCTTCAGGGACACTCAACTGGGCTCGGGCCCTAGCTACTTCCTCGGTTGCTTCTGACCCTGGACAGAGTCATTTCATTTAGAAAATAGGGAGAATAGTATTTACCCCAAGAGTTGTGGGGCCAAATGAAGACTATACTGGGAAATGATTTTTAATAGCTATGTCCATTAAGTTTTAAATTAAATTAAATTTATTGATTTCCATGTGGTACATATTAATATATACAATGGAGTATTACTCAGCCAAAAAAGGAACAAAACTGGGTCATTTGTAGAGATGTGGATGAACCTAGAGACTGCCATACAGAAAGCCAGAAAGATAAAAACAAATATCTTATTAATGCATATATGCAGAGTCAAGAAAAATGGTATAAATGACCTTATTTGCAGAGCAGAAACAGAGAGACACAGACTTAGAGAACAAATGTATGGATACCAAGAAGGGGAGAGGGCAGGTGGGAGGAATTGGGAGGCTGGGATCAACATATACACATTATTGATACTATGTGTAAAATAGATAACTAATGAGAACAGGCTGTATAGCACAGAGAACCCTACTCAGTGCTCTGTGGGGACCTAAATGGGAAGGATATCCAAAAATGAGGGGATGTATACACATGTGTGGCTGGTTCACTTTGCTGTACAGTAGAAACTGGCACAGCATTGTAAAGCCACCATTCTCTAAAAACATTAATTTAAAAAAATCCACTGGCTTCCCTACTATTTTCTCAAAGCAGAGACCTGAGACCTGGGCAACCGTTTCAGACCACGGGGTTTCATCAGGGAGCACGACTGTGCCCACTCTGAACCTGCCTCTCCATGGTTCTTTCGGGCAACAGCATTTCCCCAAGTTTCTTGACTAGTAAGCAGGGCTCTGAGCTTGTGCAGAGTCTGTGAAGACCAAGCTCCCCTCTAGGTGGGTGGCTTTGTGGAGACCTGGAGGATGGGTTAGCATCTGTGATGTGTAAACAGAAAATACATGCTGGGGTCTTGGTGTCACTTTCTTCCCCTGATCATTAGACTACAGCATGTGCAGGGAAGCTGTGAGTCTGAATATTAAATGTGGGGAACTGACAGTGGCTTCTTTGATGGATAATTCTCAATCTGACTCTGAGGAACTTACTGGTAAGACCTCATTGCTTGATTGATGAGGTTGTTGCCAAGGATTTCTTTTTTTAATCTTTGACATTTTTAGCTTGCCTACAATCCAGGAGCTTCAGGCACAGGCAGTTCTATTCTTTTCTA
The DNA here is from genome assembly GCA_007570785.1 of Antilocapra americana. NCBI lineage: Eukaryota > Metazoa > Chordata > Mammalia > Artiodactyla > Antilocapridae > Antilocapra > Antilocapra americana. Next base: position 5,026,843 of record ML663013.1, on the reverse strand, counting down.
GGAAAATGAACCTCTTTCCGTGAAATAAATTTGTTTCTGAAGGCTCATTTTGATGTTGTCTCCCTCTGTCTTTCCGTGATGCAAGAAAGCTGCAGTAAGCTAGGCCCTCTGTCTGCAAATCTGAAACCATGGGGAATGAGGTTGTGCTCAGGAAATTAAAAGGAAAAATTCATGCTAGGTGGGGTGACCTATCTGTGAAATATACCATAAGACTGTCTGTGAACGTTTAAGCAAACAGTTGGAGGACACCACAATCTCTATCCAAGTGGAAAAACACATCTACAGTTGGAGAGAACCCATTTCAAATCTTGGCTCCGTAATCTACTACATGTGTAATCTTGGGCCAATTTCTTAAATTCTTTAAATCTTAGTTTCCTTATTTTCAGTATATAGTTTGCCAGTGTATACAGCAGGGAATTTATTATAACAATTAAATGAGGTATTATTGTATCCGAAGCCTGTTGGATAATGCTCATACATCACAGGCACTGAGTATAAGGTTATTATCTCCATGGCCATCTTCACTATGAAGGTTCTTAGGGGGCCATCTTCATTATGAAGGTTCTTAGGGTACCGTTTCAAGGAGGTGGGAAAATTGGATGTGACTGCAACTTTGAAAATGAATTGTTGACAGTTTTGGGGGCACTTATCTAAATGCTGTGCGATATGTATTAACTTGACAACACAGAGAGGTAGGTTCTATTCTCATCTCCATAGATTAGGAAAACGAGGCAGAGAAACAAAGTCACACAGCTGAACAGTGGCCGAAACAGGATGCTGATTTAGAGGGTGTGGATCCAGGACCTGTTTACCAAGCCACTGATTGTGTCAACTTCCTTCCAGGGTATAAATCCAATTAACTTGTTTCATTACGTTAAGAAAGACCAATGAAGAGGTGGGAAAGAGTAACTTCTGTTTATTTGTTTACTTATGGCTGTGCAGAGTCTTCACTGCTGTGTGGGTTTATCCCTAGCTGCAGGGAGTGGGGACGACTCCCTAGTTGCGATGCGAGGGTGATTGTGGTGGCTTTTCTTGATGTGGAGCCCAGACCCGAGGGCATGCAGGCTTCAGTAGCTGCGGTTTCTGGGCTCTAGAGCACAGGCTCAATAGTCGCAGCGCATGGGTTTAGTTGCTCTGCGGCATGTGGAAAGTTCCTGGATCAGGGATCAAACCTCTGTCTCCTGCATTGGGAGGTGGATTCTTTACCACTGAGCCACCAGCAAAGCCCCTATATTGCTCCTCCTGACTTTCTTCACTTAATGTGATAATCTCTAATTCCTCTCACGTTACCCTAGCACTACTCGCATTACAGACAGCATTGCTTCATCTGAGGCCCAAGGGCCTCTGCTCCACAACAAGAGAAGCCACTGCAATGAGAAGCCCGTGCACCACAGCTGGAGAGTGGTCCCCGCTCGCCACAACTAGAGAAAGAGTGCATGCAGCAACAAAGACCCAGAACAGCCAAAACCAAGCAAATAAATATTTAAACATTTAAAAAAGACAAATACCACACGATATCACTCATATTCTTGTTTAGTTCCGAAGTTGTGTCTGACTCTTTGGTGACCCCCATGGACTGTAGTCCGTCAGGCTCCTCCGTCCATGGGATTTCCCAGGCAAGAGTACTGGAGTGGGTTGCCATTCCCTTCTCCAGGGGATCATCCCAACTCAGGGACTGAACTCATGTCTCCTGCATTGCAGGAAGTTTTCTTTTTTTTTTTTAACCACTGAACCATCAGAGAAGTCCCTATCACTTATATATGGAATTTCAAATATGACACAAATGAACCTATCTATGAAGCAGAAATGGATTCACAGACATAGAGAACGGACATTATTTGCTAAGGGGGAAGGAAGGTGGGGGAGGGATGGAGTGGGAGTTTGCGGTTAGCAGATGCAAACTATCTTATATATTAATAGAATGGATATACAGCTCATGCTCAGTTGTTGAGTCATGTCTGACTCTTTGGGACCCTTTGGACTATAGCCCATCAGGCTCTCTGTCCGTGGGACCTTTTGGGCAAGAATACTGGAGTTGGTTGCCAAATCTTCCTCTAGGGGATCTTCTCTACCCAGGGATCAAACTTGTGTCTCCTGAATTGCAGGCGGATTTTTCACTGCTGAGCCATTGGGGAAGTCCCACTATATAGCTCAGGGAATCCATATTCAATACCCTACAATAAACCATACTGGAAAGGAGTATGAAAAAGAATGTATACGTGTATAACTAAATCACTTTACTACATAGCAGAAACTACCGCAACATTGTAAATCAACTACACTTCAAAAAAAATAAATTATTTTTATGTTTTTAACATCAGATTTATTATTTATAATATTGTCTGTATTTTTAAATAATTTTTTATCTATCAATTCTATTCTCTATCAATCATTCTTATTGCTTACAGTGTTATTACTCTTAATTTTAATAATATTTTAATTTTATAAGCGCATTTAAAAATTAATATAGATTTTATCTGCTTTACTGAAAAACAGTGGTCCACATATAGAAAAATTTGAGAGACACTTCCCCATCTAATCCTACTCCAAGCCAGCACTGGGGCTGCTTGAAAAAAAACATGCTATTCCTGACATCAAGGACTTGAAATCTACCTGGGTAATTTATATGCATGTTTCCAGAATAATGAGACAATGTATGACATAATTATACAAAGAAATTTGTATTTGCCAAGTGGCAGGACTAAATCCAGGAGAGAGTTTTCTTAACTATATCACTGTATCAATAGTCTTAAAATTTAACATTTAGTGTGAAGAGCTTTGATTTTTTAATTGTTGAGTCACTCAGTCATGTCTGACTCTGTGATCCCATGGCATGAAGATTTCCCCATTCTCAGATTAGATACATTCACACATGTTTTTTTCTGCATGTTTTCATATTTAATATTTAAACCTCTGATTCATTTGCAATTTATTCCAGCATAAGTTGTGAAGGGTGGATCTAATTTTGTATTTTTCCAAATGACTATCCAAATTTCTCAGCACCATTTATAAAATGTCCATCCCCATACTTCTCTTTTAAATTTCCTCACCTGGTCAAGGGAGAACAGCAGTGTAAGAGAGATGAACAAATATTATTCAGACATTATAACAAATAAAGTAATCCATGTGTACTGATGCAGAAAAACATCTTTCATATGTTCAGTTCAGTTCAGTCACTTAGTCTTGGCTGACTCTTTGTGACCCCATAGACTGCAGCATGCTAGGCTTCCCTGTCCATCACCAACTCCCAGAGCCTACTCAAACCCACATCCACTAAGTTGGTGATGCCATCCAACCATCTTATCCTCTGTCGTCCCCTTCTCCTCCTGCCTTCAATCTTTCCCAGCATCAGAGTCTTTTTCAAGGAGTCAGTTCTTTGCATCACGTGGCCATAGTACTAGAGTTTCAGCTTCAGCATCAGTCCTTTCAATGAGTATTCAGGACTGATCTCCTTTAGGATGGACTGGTTGGATCTCCTTGCTGTCCAAGGGATTCTCAAGAGTCTTCTCTGACACCACAGTTCAAAAGCATCACTTCTTCAGCTCTTAGCTTTCTCACATCCATACAGGACTATTGGAAAAATCATAGCTTTGACTAGATGGATCATTGTTGGGAAAGTAATGTCTCTGCTTTTTAATAAGCTTTCTAGGTTGGTCATAACTTTTCTTCCAAGGAGCAAATGTCTTTTAATTTCATGGCTGCAGCCACCATCTGCAGTGATTTTGGAGCCACAAAAAATAAAGTCTTTCATATGTTATTAAAGTAAAAAAGATGTAAAGGTGAATACAGTATGAGTCAACTTTTGTTTTAAAATTATATATATACATACATACATATATATAATAGATAAGAAAGAATATATATACAGGAAAAATATATATGGAAAATACCTGGAAAAATATTCTTCAAACTAAATAATGGTTAACAGTGGTAATCTCTAGAGGTGAGAATAAAGGGGCTGAGTTTTAATTTTTTCTTTGCATACTTCAGCTATTTTTTTAAAAAGTAAGCACATACTACATTGGCTCAAAAGTGAAATCTGAAAAAAAGATCATTAGCATATCTTGAACTGCATTCAACAAATGTTTATTGAGTTCTACCATGTGCTAGGTTTGCTTGTATGCTCTGGGTCTGTTTCCTCACAATGCATTTTCAAATCATCCACTTTCTCTGTTTCTCAGTTTCCTACTCTGAAAAAGGGAAGTTTTAGAATGCACTCAGGATGGACAATTAGGAGACCTAGATTCTGGCCCCCACTCCTCTGGACTAGGTTGTGAACGTCAGTTAGCGTATGGCTTCTCTGACCCTCTGCTTCTACACCTGTTAAAGGGGGCTTAGATCTGGTCCTCGCTGCACTGTGCTGTCCCTCTCTGGAATGTGATCTGACAATATTTTCATGTACTCTGCATGCATCATGTGACCAGTCCCACTCTAGCCAGGCTGGCTAATTGTAATAAGTCCCTGACCGTCCAGCCTGGCTGGAAAGTAGAATTCAGAGCATAGTTACTCTGTCTGATTACGCCCATTCAGCAGACCAGGATAGATTATTTAGGATAAATTATTTAATTTATATTTAAATTAAATATAGATTAGGATAGAGAAATTATTTAGGATGGATAGATTATTTAGAATGGATAGATTATTTAGAATGGCTAGATTATTTAGGGTAGATTATTTAATTTATATTTATTTGGTATCATAGGTGGCAAATGTCAGGGAAATTTTGGGGATGGGAATTAAAACAGGATTACATAAGTCTTTTGAGCAGCAAGTTTTCTTTTTGTTGGATAGTGAAGTTAATTCTATTTCCTTTAATACCTTTTATTGAGTAAAAAGTGCTTAATATAGCTTTTTAAAAAATGAGTACAGTGTGATTATGTTATAAACGCATTCCACTTAAGCAAAATCCTCTATGTGTATGTGATTCTAGTGTTTTGCATACAGCATGGACTTTATATGCAAGTTGACTTTCTTTTCTGGTGCTTAGCTGAAGAATCAGCTATCTGTTCTAATGCCACAGGAATTGCTGGTTAGATTGATCAACCAAGAACTGACCAACCAGCAACTGACCAATCTTGAGTGCTGTATTTAGTGGACAATTAAAGGAATTCAATTTTAACTATATATAATTTTTCACATTATAGCTGCCATTGGAAGCTAATATTGACATAAGATATATTTCTTATATATATCTTAGTAGTATCAATATATGCCCAGTGTAAAAAGTTGAAAAAAGATAGCAGCAGAAGAAACTAAAAGTCATCTCTAATCTCTCTACATGGAGATAAAACTGTAATGCTTGTTCGGATTTATGGCTCTCCAATATTTACTCTAAGCACATATTAATGTGTTAGGATACACATTTGAAGTATTATTCTAGGTATTTTGCCCTCTGGATTTCTTTGTACTTTGTACTTTATTCTGGGGTCACCCCTCACTGCCCTCCACTCTATCAGTTCTTAAAAGTTCTGAAACTTTTGTCAGAATTAAAGATTCTAGCTCTTGGATATCTAGCTCTGTGATGTCAATATTTTGAAGGTCTAAGTCCTGGAGAATCCAGTGCATAACATTGCAAGAGTGGGGCTTCCCTGGTGGTCCAGCTGTTAAGAATTTGCCTGCCAATGCAGCGCACACAGGTTTGATCCCTGGTCCTGGAAGATTCCAAATGCCTCAGGGCAACTAACCGTGTGTTCAGTAACTGTGTGCCACAATCACTGAAGTGCTGAAGCCTTGGCACTGCAGAGTGCTTGCTCTACAGGGACACAGAGCTTGTGAGGAGGGAAGTGGATGGAGTTGAGAAAGACTATGTGGCCTTGAGGGGACCCAGCACCAAGCTGCTGCCCATTCAGTGCTCGAGAGAGCCCCATCTATGCTGGCAACTGGGAAATGTGTCAAGTCCTGCTGACTACTGTGCACCCCCTGGAGCACGCTTTTGTATTACCAGGGCCAAGAAACAAAGTAGGTGTTCCCTCCCCACCATCACACTAGGATCACCCAGAGGGGTCTGTCAGTGTGTTTCTGGCATGTTGATCACCTGGCATGAGCGTTGTCCATCTGTTCCCCGAGACACTGCGAGTCTCAATCAAATTACCTCATGTGTCCAGTGCCCACTCTGCTGGTCAACAACACTTGTGAGCCCAGCTGGAACCTGGGCCCTGGACACCTGGAGGGGCAGTGGTGAGGTCACACAGAAAGACCTAGCTGTGGTTCTTTGGTGAAATGAGCTCTCTGAAACACCAACTCATCCCTTAGACATTCAAAATTGGCACATACTCCATGGCCTATTCAGAGAGCCTTCTTTTCCACTTGATAATCTAAACATACATTTGCTCCTGTGATTAAATATTCTCCGGGAGAATGATTTTCATGGTTTCAGGGCATGTGAAGGTAGCACAATTTATTTTTAAAAATCCCCTCTTGTTGGGCATGCAGATGATTTCCAGTGTTTCGCTGCTGCAAACAGTGTTATAATGACTTGCCTTGTGAAATCTTTGTAAATGTCTCTGAATTGAAAACAGATTGTTAAAAAATGTCAAGCAATCACAAAACAAGGACTATGAACATGATTGTCTGGGTTCTGCCCTTGCTTTCCAAGATTATCAGCAGCCCGTAAAGCAGCTGAAGCCTCAGCTGCCTTGCAGATGGGCGAAGCCCACAGGGGCTTCATGTGGACTTAACACACACTGGAGAGGGGAAGAAAGGCAGACAGAGGAGTTTAAGATTGCCATGGAAACACGCTTCCTGGCTAAATATACATCTTGCTATCTAACCCATGTCTCAGAGTCTACAATGACCCATCTATGCGGAGTGAGCTCCCACTTTGGGGTCAGCAGTTTCCGAGGAGACTCTGCAGTCCTTAGCAGCCTTTGCCCTCTCTCTTATGACTCTCAGGAAGTCCAGTTGGAGTTGTCCTCACACATGGACAGAAAAGCTGTGAAATATTAATGCTCTGTTACTGACTCTGCTGCAAACACTTGGAGAGTATCAGCCCCTTCCAAATCAATAAGCTTTGCATTATGCATGAGTGCCCTGAAGTCACGTTTATCCTTTTGGTTACAGGGTGGGAGGACTAGGAGCACAGACCAGAGGAAGATGCCAAACTGGGAGGGTCGTTGTCCCTTTTTTCATTGTTTTTATGGCAGAAGCAGTTCAGTCAGCGCAGAGAAGGAGAGTGTGTTATCCATCAAATAACTCATGACTTGGAGAAGCCCAGTGGGTCACTTTGATTTTTCTACTCTTTCATATTAGAAAAAAGGAAGTTGTGTTGTGCAGCAGAAACTAACATGACATTGTAATGCAATTATACTCTAATTAAAAAATTTAAAAAAAGGAAAGAAAAAGGGAAGTGGTAGGATTTTAACATATTTTATCTCTGTTTACACACTCATTACAGTAAATTTGGAGTGTACAGAAAGATATTTAAATTTTTAAAAATTTGCCATTTCCACTCTCTAGTGGGATGAAAAGTTCACAGCATTTGCATATTGTGGCTGCCCCCGCAATAGGCATAATTATCAACATTCCCCTTTAGAGTGGTACATTTGTTACCATCAATAACTTATACTGACACATCACTATCCCCCAAGTGTGTAGGGTTCACGGTTGGTGGTGTATTTTCTATGGATTTGAATAGATGCATGAAGACATGCATTTACCATATGACTGTCATAAAGATTAGTTTCACTGCCTTAAAAATCCTCTGCACCGGGTTTTTAGGGCAATGAATACATTGTATATGATACTATGATGAAGCATACATGTTGCTGTACACTCGTGCAAGCTTACAGAATGTACAACATCAAGAGTGAACCCTCATGTAAACCGTAGACTCTGGGTGATTCTCATGTGTCAGTGTACTTTTATTAGTCATTACATATGTACTACTCCGGTGGGGATGTTGATAGTGGAAGAGGACTTGATGGACGTGCATCTGAGCAAGCTCCGGGAGTTGGTGATGGGCAGGAAGCCTGGCGTGCTGCAGTCCACAGAGCAGCAGAGAGTTGGACCCCATTGAGCGACTGAACTGAACTGACTGATGCATGGATGGGAGCAGAAGATATATAAGAAGCCTCTGTACCTTCCTCCTTACTTTTGCTGTGAACCTAAAACTTCCCTAAAAAATAAAAGACTATTATTAAAAAAAAACCCTTCATGCTTTGCATAGTTATCCCTTAATTTTAATTTACATATGTCTTTATATTTAAAATGGGATTCTTGTAGACAACATAGAGTGGAGTCTTGCTTTTTGATCTATTCTGCCAAACTCTATCTTTTAATTGGAGTGTTTATACTCTTGACATTTAAAATGTTTACCGATACAGTTGGATTACTATCTATGCTATTTGTTCCTGTTTTCTGTTCATTGCCCTTGTTCTTTATTCCTATTTTTGTCATCCACTCTTTTTCCGTTATTTGTAGTTTTCCTTGAGTACTTTATGTGATTCCATTTTCTCTCCTTTCTTAGCATATCAGTTTTACTTCTTTTTCAGCTTTATTTAAGGGGTTGCCCTTGATAGAAATTGAGCTTCCCAGGTGACGCAGTGGTAAAGAATATGCTTGCCAATGCAGGAGGCACAGGAAATATAGGTTTGATTACTGGGTCAGGAAGATCCCCTGGAGGAGGAAATGGCAATATACTCCAGCATTCTTGCCTGGAATATTTCATGCACAGAGGAACCTGGCAGGCTACAGTCCATGGGGTCACAAAAAGTCGGATATGACCACACAACTGATAATGCACACAGGCAGGCCTAGATAGAATTTGAAATACATATATTTACAGGTGAATCCAAGTCCACCTTATTTCTTTTTAATTAATTAATTAATTAGGCTGCACCAAACCAGCTTGTAGGATCCTAGTTCCCTGACCAGGGATCGAACCCACACCCACAGCAATGAAACAGAGGAGTCTTAACTACTGGATCGCTAGGGAATTCCGAAGTCCACCTTCAAATAATGCTATACCGCTTCACAGGTAGTGCAAGTACCCATGAAAACAAAATATTCCTAATTCCTTCCTCCCAACCCTTGCTTATACCTTATATCACTGCAATCATTTATCTCACTTGTACAGAAGCATATGAAAGTGTGTATGCTTATACATATAATTACATATGCTTATATTGTATATATTGGAGAAGGAATTGACAACCCACTCTGGTATTCTTGCCTGGGAGATTTCATGGGCAGAGGAGCCTGGTGGGCTACAGTTCATGGGGTCACAAAGAGTTGAACACAACTGAGCAACCAAACGATGATGATGATATTGTATATATATATGATAAACATACAGAATCAAGTACATTGTTGCTACCATTATTTGTAACAAACTATTATCTGTGAAATCAACTAAGAATAGGAAAACATAAAAACGTTTATTTACCTTCATGGATTTCTTCTCTAGTACTCTTCCTTTCTTTATGTGGATGTGAGCTTCTGACCCATATAAATTTCCTTCCATTGGAGGAGTTCATTCAGAGGATGTGACCACTTGATGACCCGGGAGCTGGACCCAGGAGGTGGGAGGCTCTTCAGCCCTCTGCTGTCCTTGTAGCCTGCACTCTGCCCACCGTTCCCATAGTGCGAGCCATTTTCAAAGATGCAGCTTTAAAGCCATTTGTTGTTCAGGCCATCTGGATGGTATGTGTGATCGAACTTTCTACATAAACTTTAAGATTCTTGTGGGCAGTTCTGGAGCTTGACTCCTCTTGTGGCGTCTAAGATAAGCCTCAACCTAATTAATACCGAATTAGGTCACGTGGATGCCTACAGGAGCCCCAGCTGGCCTGGGTGGGGAAGGTTTTTCCCTGCTCAAGTGGGACAAAAACCAAAGCTGAGATGGAAGCAATGTAAGCTTTATTCAATGGCCAGAGGCTGGAGAAGCAGGAACTTAGTTGCAAATCAACTTCTTAGCCTGGGTGAATGATTCAGGCAAGATTTTAAGGGTAAGGTTAATGAGGGGGAGGCATCTGCATCGGTTTTCTAAGAGGCAGGATTCTTCCTGGAACTGAGTTGCTACCTCTTTCCTGCCCGCTCATGGTGTTTTGGCATTTGAGTTGGAAGCTGGTGGAACCATCCTGGTGTGGAAGGCAGAGAGGTTAGTATTATAATGAGATGGTAACAAGCTGCAGGATGGTCTTTGCCCTGCTTCTAACTCTGAACCAGCTTGCCAGGCTGTTCTTGTGGATGGACTCTTGTTCCTGCGCCGTGAACAGGACATGGTTTGTTACTGTTCAACTGCTAAGTCATGTCCAACTCTTTGCGACCCCATGGACTGCAGCACGCCAGGTTCCCCTGTCCTTCATTATCTCCTGGAGTTTGCTCAAATTCATGTCCATTGAGTTGGTGACATTACCTAACCATCTCACCCCCTATTACCCGCTTCTCCTTTTGCTTTCAATCTTTTCCAGCATCAGGATCTTTTCCAATGAGTCAGCTCTTATCGTTTGGCTGGCCAGGTGATGCTAGTGGTAAAAAACCCACCTGCCAATGCAGGAGACACAGGAGACAGGTTTGAACCCTGGGTTGGGAAGGTCCTCTGGAGAAGGAAATGGCCACACACTCCAGTATTCTCACTTGGGAGGTGGACAGAGGAGCCTGGTGGGCTACAGTCCATGGGGTCGCAGAGTTGGACATGACTGAAGCGACTTAGCATGCATGCATGGTTTGGTCTCCTCAAAGTCCAAGACACGCTTAAGAGTTTTCTCCGGCACCACGATTTGAAAGGTTAGTTGTGGTTTTCTGCATTTTACCTGGAGGGAGAGGCAGGGGTATGGTCCTGGGGCCACCGCCTTGGTACCAAGTTTCCTTGCTTGTTAGATGTGCCATCTACCAGGCTGGAGTGTCGGCCTCCTTCCTAGGGCGCTCCTCATCCTCTGTGTTGGGAATCTTTCAGATTTTCTATGAGAAGCTCTAGGCTGGTTTTTTAAACATTAAAAAAATTACATTTATTTAAAACTGTTTAAACTTATTTTGGCAGTGCTGGGTCTTAGTTGTAGCTTACAGGATCTAGTTCTCTGGCTTGGGATCAGACAAGTAACCCCTGCATTGGGAGCACAGTCTTAGCCCCTGGACCACCAGGTTGTTGGTTTTGAACCAACACCTTCTCTCTGAAGAAACTTCTTTTAACATTTCAAGGCAAGACTACACATTCTCTCCATTTTTGTTTGCCTCAGAATGTATTTATGGTTTGCTTTTGAAGAGGACCTCAGAATACAGAATCCTAGGTTGGAGTTCATTTTTTTCCTCTCAGCACTTCAAATATTTCACTCCTTGCTCTTCTTGCTTGCATGATTTCTGAGGGAATAGGTGGATGTCATTTTTCCTTTGGTCCTTTTAGAAGGAAGGCATGTTTCCCCTCTGGCTCTTTTTAAGATTTTTATCTTTGATTTTCCTCAGCTGGAATATTATGTGCTTAATGTTTCCCCCCATTATCCTATCTGTTCTCTGAGCTTCCTGAATCTGTGGTTTGGTAGCTGATGTTAATTTGGTGAAATTCTCAGTCATTATCATACTGAGTCCAAATTCAGTCTGCTCACTGCTTGACAGACCAGTATATAGGGAGAGGAGTTCCTGGGGCAAGGAATGACGGTGTTTGGAAAGGCAGCAGGCTGAGGAGATGGTGGACAAGCCTCTCAGAGAACCATCTTTCTCCAGTCAGAAGTGGGGCTCCTTTACATGGGGGTGGGGTGGGGAGAGGGGCACACTGCCACCCGACTGACCACTGGTGAGGGCGGCGGGCTAACAGCCAATCAGGAATGGCCCACTCTAATGTCTGCGCGTCCATTCCACCCCTATTATAATTATTGCTTTGAATATTGCTTCTGTTCCTTCTTTTCCACTTGGTATTCCTTTTACTTGGATGTTGTACGTTCTGTAGTTGTCCCACAGTTCTTGGCTCTTCTGTTCCATTTTAAATCTTTTTCCTCTTTGCCTTTCAGTTCTACAAGTCTCTATTGGCATATCAGGCTTCCCAGGGGGTGCTAGTGGTAAAGAATCTGCCTGCCAAAGAAGGAGACCCAAGAGATGAGGGTTTGATTCCTGGGGTAGGGAAGATCCCTTGAGAAAGAAATGGGAGCCTGCTCCAGTATTCTTGCCTAGAGAACCCCATGGACAGAGAAGCCTGGTGGGCTACAGTCCATGGTCCCAAAAGAGTCATGTGTATGCATGGACTTGTATATACATGGTGTCTAGATGGAGAAGATATTTGGGGATGAAAGGACAAGCACTTCCCCCAGCTTGGGTGGCTTCCTTAAGTGGGAATAAATGAGCTGAGTTTTTAATGGTGACAAGAATTCAGCCAGATGAAGACTAAGCTGACAAAGGGAGCTTAAATAGAGGAAACAGCTCATGCAAAGCTGGAGGTGGAAACTGGACAATGTACTGGATGGCAGGTGAAGACTTGACAGGGCACTGAGAGAGAACAGATTAAGAACCGGCTTAGCAGGAGTTATTTTCATTTTGGTCTCCAAGAGCTGTGTTTTTCCTGAAAAGAGAACAGAAACTCATAGTTACAATTCTATGTAGAGTACAGTCTGTAACAGGTGATGGTGCTCAGTTGGGTCCCACTGTTTGTGACTCCAAGGACTGTAGCCCTCCAGGCTCCTCTGACCATGGGATTTTCCAGGCTAGAATACTGGACTGGGTTGCCATTTCCTCCATAGGGTATCTTCCCAATTCAGGGATCCAACTCATGTCTCCTGCATTGGCTGGTGGATTCTTTACCTCTGAGCCACTGCAAGTCAATCTCTGGTGAGGCCAAGCTTTACCAAGCAGAATATGGTCCAGAAATCTTCTTTTATTATTATTACTTTTTCCCCTAAGGAATCCTCTTTTATTATTATATTTTTTCTCTCAGGAATCCTCTTTTATTATTTTTCCTCCTCAGGATCCTCTTTAAGAAGGTTTGGGACAAGGGTCAGTTTTTTTTTTTTTGATGTGGATCATTTTTTAAAAAGCATATTGAATGTGTTACAATATTGCTTCTGTTGTTTATGCTTTGGTGTTTTGGCCCTGAGGCATGTGGAATCTTAGCTTGCCCACCGGGAAGCAACCCTCACCCACTGCTTGGAAGGTGAAGTCTTAACCACTGGACCACCAAGGAAGTCCCAAGGGTCAGTTTTTAAAGGATTTTCATCAAAGGTAGAGTTTTGTACTTAAGATAAATGTCACTCATCTAAAACGTCCACTTACCTGGCTTCCTTAGAAACAGTGCTTTTAGGTTTTTTTAATTAGAAAAATGTGTAAAAGTAAATATTGGACATAACTCTGGAATAAAAAAAGCAGGCATCTCAGCCTGAAACAAGGGTTTGTGTGTATGTGTGAGCACGTGTGTGTCTGTACCAAAGCATCCAGAACTCCAGTGATATAAGTGTGCCCTTCACCTGGAAGACTAGAACTGTAGAACACAATTTACAAAATATTGACTTAGAGAATATGAGAGATGAAGGAATTTACAGATGATTTAATGAATTGTTAGAATTCTAAACCTTTCATGTTAGAAATAGGAATTCTAAGAGTTGGCAGGGCATTGTAACTTTTTTTCCAGGGAATGAGACCAAATGATGTCTCAAGCACTCTAAAACTCCTGATGACTGAACTTCTCCACATACTTTCTTTTCCCCAGAAAGGAACTTGACATACTGGAACTATCTTGGGCCTCAATTCAGGAAGGTTAATAAAAATAACAAGTATAAATTTTATTTTGGGAGCACTTTCTGTATTTCCTACACTGTGAAAGCATTTTCTATTTGTTATCTTAAATTTGCAAAAAATTGTGATAAAATACATATAATGAATTTTGTTGTCTTAGCCACTTTTAAGTACACGGTTTAGCAGTATTAGGTAATTCACATTTTTATCTAACCATCACCACCATCCATCTCCAGAACTCTTTATCCTGCAAAACTGAAACTTGGTACCAATTATGGAACAATTCCTACTACCCTCCTGGCAACTACCATTCCACTTTCTATCTCATTGAACTTGACTACTCTTAGTGCTTTATATAACTGGAATTATACAGTATTTGTCCTTTAGCAACTGGCTTGTTTCACTTAACATAGTCCTCCACGTTCATCCATGCTGCAACATGTATCAGAATTTCCCTCTTTTAGGACTGAATTCCAGTATATGTATATACCACCAATTGCTTATCCAAATGGTTGCTTCCTTCTCTTGGCTATTGTCAATAAAATTACTATAAATGTGTTTTAAAATATCTCTTTAAATCCTTGCTTCCAATTTTGTAGGCATCCTCATATATGGATTCTGGGTCAAATGGTAATTCTATTTTTAATTGTTTAAAGAACAACCTTACTGTTTTTCATGGAAACAACACCATTTTACATTTTTACCAGCAGTGCACAACAGTTCCAACTTCTCTGCATCATGGCCAACACTTGCTATTTTGTTAAACAAGATAGCCATCCTAATGGGTGTGAGGTGCTAACTCAGTGTGGTTTTGATTTGCATTTCTCTAAGGATTAGTGATGTTGAGCATCTTTTTATGTGTTTACTGACATTTGTATATTTTCTTTGGCGATATACCAGTTCAAATCCTTTGTCCATTTTTAAAATTTGGCTTGGTTTTTGTTTCGTTGAGTTGTACTGGTTCTTTATGTCTGCTTGCTATTAACTCTTGATGAAGTAGATCACTTGCAAATATTTTCTCCCATCCTGTGAGTTGCCTTTTCACTCTGTTGATTGTATCCTCTGAGGCACAGAAGCTTTTAATTCCATGTATAGACCAATTTATCTTTATCTTTTTTTTTTTTTGCTTTTGTTGCCTGTTCTTTTGATGACATACCCAAGACAGCAATGCTAAATCTAATATCGTAAGAATTCTATAGTTCATGCTTATATTTAGGTCTTTCCTCCATTTTGAGTTAATTTTTATATAGGTTGTAAAGCAAGGGTTGCATTTCATTCTTTTACCCGTGGATATCCGGTTTTCCCAACATCATTTGTTGAAGCCACATGACTTTATTAAAGCCACCCAGCTAAATGGTAGCACAGATGGTAAAAAAATTTCATTTCCTGTTTTCAAGTTTTTAAGACTTCCTGTCTATTCTTTGTCCATGCCCCATGGCCCACTCTTTTAGGTAACTGAGGCATTACTGCCATCACATACAGATGTGATGAAGCTTACACTCTTGAATACATTTGCATTTTTAAGGAAGAATTTGTTGCCCCTAATATTTTTGGATAAGTAAAGAAATCACCCCCTGCTCAAATGGTCATCCAGTGTCCCCCTCTACTCACCATTCTTCTGAGTTTGTAACAAAAGCAAAGCAAATAGCAAAAATAGTCACTTGTCATTTGTACTTTATTTCACACAGTTATCCTTACTAAATCCCAGGACCTCTTAAGCACCAAGCATCTTTCCACAGGGAAAGAAAATAGGCTTGCTCAATGAGCTGTAAGTATATGAAAATATGAGTTATGAAATGATTAATTTGAGAGGTCCGAACTTTGATTACTTAATTTCTAAACTACATTCTATCAACTGAGACTCTCTTTGATCATAATTCTAGTTTGATTCATCACTAAACTGCTTTCTATCTAATTTTCTTTGCAGGAACTGGTACTTAATGTATCTCAGAGGGAAAGATTTATGAGTAAAAGTCCTAAGAGTAAAAATACTTAAAAATCACTTTCAAAATGTGTTAAACAGGACAAATTTCATTCTGTGTAAGCTTGTGTAACTCTATGTATATTGAGTCCCACAGAGTCCAGTCTCTGCCTGGTGTTGTAGTTAAAGAAACACAACCCAACAATTAAAAGGTATTAGAATATTCCAGTGTTAGCAATCATACGCCTGCTGATCAACAGCAAAGTAGATTCCATTAATCACCCATGTTTCAGTCTGTGGCTCTTTCACATTTTGCAACCATCCTTCCAGCTGTCCAGGCCACTCTCGTCCAGGCCACCATCACTGCTAGCCCAAATTGCTACATCAGCATCTAATCAGTCTCCTTGCTTCCACCCCAGGCCCTTTCAGAAGCCAGATGGTCCTTTAAAAATGTCCACCCGTCTCACCTGTCCCTCTCCTTGACTACTTACCCGTTTACTGTCTATTTCTCCTAATATGGTGCTCGTTAGTGATGGAGAATCTTTTTTTTTTCCTGTAATTAAAAATTAGGTTTTTTTAAAAATTGTTTTTGCCATACAATGACATGATATCACCATGGGTCTACATATACTTCCCCTCCGGAACCCCCCTCCCTCCTCTCTCCCCCCGGGAAATCTCGCTGCACCAGCCCCGAGCATCAGTCCTGGGCTGGTGATTGATTAGACATATGATAATTAACTTGTTTCAATGCCATTCTCCCATATCATCCCACCCTTGCCCTCATCCACAGAGTCCACGAGTCTGTTCTATACATCTGCGTTCCTTTTGCTGTCTCGCATGTTGGGTTCTCGTTACCGTCTTTCTAAATTCCATATATATGCGTTAGTATACTGTATTGTTGTTTTTGCTTCTGGCTTACTTCACTCTGGATAATGGGCTCCAGTTTCGTCCATCTGAGTAGAATTGCTTCAAATGAATTTTTTTTTAATGCTGAGTAATATTCCATTGTGTATATATACCACAGCTTTCTTATCCATTCGTCAGTTGATGGGCATCTAGGTTGCTTCCATGTCCTGGCTATTGTAAACAATGCAGCGATGAACATTGGGGTGCACGTGGCTCTTTCAATTCTGGTTTCCTCGGTGTATATGCCCAGCAGTGGGATTGCCGGGTCATATGGCAGGTCTATTTGCAGCTTTTTAAGGAACCTCCACACTGTTTTCCATAGTGGCTGTACTAGTTTGCATTCCCACCAACAGTGTAAGAGGGTTCCCTTTTCTCCACATCCTCTCCAGCATTTATTGCTTGTAGACTTTTGGATGGCAGCCATTCTGACTGGTGTAAAGTGGTACCTCATTGTGGTTTTGATTTGCATTTCTCTGATAATGAGTGATGTTGAGCATCTTTTCATGTGTTTGTTAGCCATTTTTATGTCTTCTTTGGAGAAATGTCTGTTAAGTTCTTTGGCCCACTTTTTGATTGGGTCGTTTGTTTTTCTAGAATGGAGCTGCAGGAGTTGCTTGTATATTTTTGAGATTAATTGTTTGTCTGTTGCTTTATTGGCTATTATTTTCTCCCATTCTGAAGGCTGTCTTTTCACCTTGCTTATAGTTTCCTTTGTTGTGCAGAAGCTTTTAATTTTAATTATGTCCCATTTGTTTATTCGTGTTTTTATTTCCAGTATTCTGGGAGGTGGGTCATGGAGTATCCCGCTTTGGGTTATGGCAGAGAGTGTTTTGCCTATGTTATCCTCTAGGAGTTTTATAGTTTCTGGTCTTATGCTTAGATCTTTGATCCATTTTGAGTTTATCTTTATGTATGCTGTTAGAAAATGATCTAGTTTCATTCTTTTACAAGTGGCTGTCCAGTTTTCCCAGCACCACTTGTTAAAGAGGTTGTCTTTTCTCCATTGTATATTCTTGGCTCCTTTGTCAAAGATAAGGTGTCCATAGATGCGTGGATTTATCTCTGGGCTTTCTATTCTGTTCCATTGATCTATATTTCTGTCTTTGTGCCAGTACCATACTGTCTTAATGACTGTGGATTTGTAGTATAGCCTAAAGTCAGGTAGGTTGATTCCGCCAGTTCCATTCTTCTTTCTCAAGATTGCTTTGGCTATACGAGAATTTTTTTTGTTTCTGGGTTGTATCCCCAGGGAGGAGAGCAGTGATGATTGGTACCTGAAATGCACCCCAAGTTTTTTGAATGAAAAACTGAGCTGATGAACAAACTTCTTGCTTGCTTTTATGCATTTATTTATTTATTTTTGGCTGTGCTGGATCCTCATTACTGCGTGGGCTTGTCTCTAGTTGTAGCTTCCCTCTGGGTGTGGACGAGGGCTTCTCATTATGGTGGCTTCTCTTGTTGCGGAGCACAGGCTCCGGGGCACATGGGCTTCGGTAGCTGTGTGGGGTTGATAGTGGTGGCTCCCAGGCTCAAGAGCACAGGCTCAGTAGTTGTGGTGCAGGGGCTTAGTTGCTCCGCAGCATGTGGGATCATCCCAGATCAGAGATCGAACCTGGGTCTCCTGCATTGGTAGGAAGATTCTTTACTATTGAGCCACCAGGAAAGCCCCCATCCTTCTTTTGTAAATACTGTTTCTTCTGTAGAGAAAGCCCTCTGTAAGAACTGGCAAAATTTCAGCTTCATGTTATAGAAAAGATAGCGTGCTTTATTTCCCATAAACAAGGAGCTTATGCACATTTTGAGCATGGCCAATATGATACCAATAAGGCTTCACAAACAGTAAAGTGGACAAATCCTATACTCAAGGAAAACAAATGCTATGTCTCTGCTACCTTCCAACTGCTACCTGCAATGCCACAATTCATATGAAAGTGAAAGTAACTCAGTTCTGTCTGACTCTTTGCGAATACTGGAGTGGGTACCCTTTCCCTTCTCCAGGGGATCTTCCTAACCCAGGAATTGAACCCAGGTCTCCTGCATTGCAGGTGGGTTCTTTACCAGCTAAGCCACAAGGGAAGCCCAAGAATACTCAAATGGTTAGCCTGTCCCTTCTCCAGCAGATCTTCCTGACGCAGGAATCGAACTGGGGTCTTCTGCATTGCAGGCAAATTCTTTATCAACTGAGCTATCAGGAAAGCCTATATATATATACAATTTTTTTTGTCTTAGTGGTTTCCTCTTAATAAAGGGGAGATGAAGAAGAAAGAAGTGACTCAAACAATAAGGAAGTTAATGTGTTTCCATTATTGGAAATATAGAGATAGCCAGATTCTAGCAACAGGATGATGATGTTGAGTTTGAAGGGGTTTTTTATGTCTCTATCTGACATCTGGTACTATGTGTGGATACCTCCTGTGCCCAGTGTCATATCCTCTCGGTCCACCTTCCATCTAGCCATGGATGCAAGAGTCAGCTCTACTCAAGTGTTTTGGCACCTTGCCTCAGCTACACAGTGTATTTTTTACTTTCTGCCCCAGGCCTTTTCTGATATTAGATATGGGATTCTTCTGGGAACCTGCTTGTCCAACTCGAGGACCAATGAATGATCTAGTCACAGAATCATCAGTTCTTTTCTGAAGCCTCTGTGAGGCAGCTGAACCAATTGGAGCACCAGCTGATGCTTCCACATAACCAAATGTGCACATGTGAAATTTACATTCAGTGCTCCAACCTTTGACCAATGAGAGATGAATGTGCCAGATAAACATTTCATCTTAGAACATCTAAGTGGCCTGGAATAGTGCTTGGCACATAGTAGGTACTCAATAATATTGACCTATTATTAATATGGTTGAATACAGTGTATATATGCATACATATATATTAATATATTTAACAACACATTTTATCTTTATACATCTGTTATTGGGTTTCACTTCCAGTCATCTCTGTGTTTCTAGAGCTTGAAGTGAATAAAGATCTGTTGAATGAATGAATGAACAAATAGTAGAGAGAATAGAAATATCTGGAAGGGAGAGTTTACTATGGAAAGCTAGGGGAGGAAATAAGGTTGTCTGGGCAGGTTCATTGGAAGAAGTGGAATCTCAGCAGGTACTTGAAAGATGAATTAGGTTTTTATAGGGTTGAGGATTAGAAACAATATTAGTATGAGGAGCTGTGTGTGTAATGATACAGAAGAGAAAACAAGTACAAAATATTCAAGGGAGTAGACTGATTTGGGTAGAATGGGAGGTGTGAGGACAGGCATGAGGAGGAATAAGACAGGACAGCTAGGTTGGAACTAAAATTATTTCTATAGGAGAAGAGTGATTTTATGGAAGAATCCAGGCTTTGGAATTTTACTGTAATTTGACTGTTAACCCTTTTGCTTATTGGTTGTGTGGCCTTCGAGATATTACCTGACCACTCTAAGCTTTTAAAAACAAATTTAGCACATGAAAATAAAGTGCATAACTTGCAGTGTTTTGGGGAAAATTAACAAAAATATATACAGAATGGCTTCCAAATGGTAAGTACGTGATAAAAGCAGCTGTTAAGTTGATTGTTATGCTGGCAGGTAATGTAAAAGGCTATTTTTTTTTAAATACAGTAAGAGTGGCATCTTAACATCATTTGATGGTAATATAATTGAACCATCAAATTTTACAGAGTGATAAAAACCCAGAAAATGAACCAGCAAGTCTGCCAGACGCGTCCAGAACATGGAAATCACTGTCTTCTCTGGTTGACTGGGAAGCAGCAGAAGGTAATGGAAATATTTAAAATACTGTGATGGGATTTTGTGGGTTCCTTTTTTCCTCTTTTAGGTTTAGTTTTAAAATTCTGCTTTCAAGCAGACAACTGCATTTTTTTTTCAATGGAATTGTTTGGCTTTTCTGCAGTATCAGGTGATACTTTCCTTTCTAAGAGTCAACAACCAAATCTTTCTCAGTAAGTTCACATACTGAATTTTGCCATGGTCAAGTCTGGAATTCCTCCCTGCCTGTAGAGCAAGTGGAAGAGATTCTGATTCTTTGCATCTTAAGTTTTTTTTTTTTTACTGATAAAGCTATAGCCAGAAGAGACTTTATCACATTATTCTTAGGCAAAGGCCCACAAAGAGTAAACACCAGTTTTGTTAATAAGTTCATTCATATCACTTTTTAAAGATTCTGCATATAAGTGGCACCATATGATATTCCTTTGTAAGATTTACTTCACTTAGTATGGTCATCTCCAGGTTCATCCATGTTGCTGCAGATGGCATTATTTCATTCTCTCTAATGGCTGGGTAATATTCCATACCATTGTATATACCTATTAGAAACAGAGAAAGAAAGTATGGCTAGCAGTGAGGAAGGGCATAGTCTGGGAGGTTGCGATTGACATGTACACACCACTATATTTAAAATAAATGACCAACAAAGACCTACTGTATAGCACAGGGAACTCTGCTCAATATTCTATAATAACACAAGTGGCAAAAGAACTTGTAAAACGAAAGGTACACGTATATGTATATGGTAACCCACTCCAGTATTCTTGCCTGGAGAATCCCATGGGCAAAGGACACTGGCCGGCTACAGTCCTTGGGGTCGCGCAGAGTTGGACACGACTGAGCAACTAACACTGTGTATAACTCGATCCCTTGGCTGCATACCTGACATTAACATAAACTGTTAATCAACTATAACATAAAGTAGAAATTAAAAAAATTAAGTGAAAAAAAAAAGAGTAAATAAATACCAGTGCTTTTCAGAATGTGCTGGTTTCCGTATTGTAGCTTCAGCTGTGACTCACCCTCTGCAGCCACAACCCATTGGCTCCTCATTTGGCATTCTTTGGCCCTTTCAAAACACAAATTGATTGTGGATTTTCCTATTTATACTCTAATTACCTTAGCCTTTGCTGTTCTAAGCAAGCAGTTTAGGAGCCCACTGTACTTACTTTCCAAAAGCGAAAATGTAAAATGAAAGTGTTCCCTTAGATGAATTTGTATTCCTGAAGTGAATTGTTGTAATTAACAATAGAATTCTGTGGGAGGAGGACACAGAAATTTGACAGTTGTCCTCCTGTTTCCCGAAGAAAATAGGACCCTAAATGCTTTTGATTAAGTGAGGTTTATCTCTTGAGGCTTGAGGGATAAGAAAAGGTAATTTAGTTTCTACAGAAACATTTTGGTGAGAGATGTGCCTCGAATTTAAAGTAACTTACAGATCTGACTCAAAACGAATCTCAAAAGAAAATTTTAAAAATGATCTTCCCTTCAGATTTTCAGTAAAAGAAAATTTTAAAAATGATCTTCCCTTCAGATTTTCAGTTAGAATTAGCATTTCTTTACCTATTGAAAAAGGAGATTTCCATTTATTAGAAGCAGTATATCATCGTGGTTATTGTCACCCCTGGTTTTAGGATGAGATAGCATAGGTTCATCTCCTGATGTCATTATTTACTATTAAATGATCTTTGGCAAGTTACACAACTTGTCTGAAAAATGTACCTACCTCATAAAAGTGGTGTGACAGTTCAAGAGTGAGCAAATTAATTTCTGCTTTCCAGTAATATTTAATAGGTGGCACATCATTAATCTTGTGTATCAACTAGAAAAAAAGAATTAATTACAGGAATCATATTTTATTTTTATTATTATTTAAAAATATTTATTAATTTATTTGGTTTTGTTGAATCTTAATTGAGGTATGTGGGATCTTTCATTGAGACATGCAGACTTCCTCTATTTGTGATGCGCCGGCTTCAGAACGTGTGAGCTCAGTAGTTGCAGCTAGCTTTTGGGCTTAGTCGTTCCATGGAATGTGGTATCTTAGTTCCCCATCCAGGCATTGAACCCAATCCCCTGCAGTGGAAGACGAATTTTTAACCACTGGACCACCAAGGAAGTCCCAGAAATGATATTGTAAAAGATATTTGAGAATAGTGGAAACAAAAAGGACTAAATGAACTAACATTCCAAAGAAGAAAGAGCTCTTTCTGTTGTTCAGTTGCTAAATCTTATCTGACTATTTGCGACTCCATGGACTATAGCATGCCAGGCTTCCTTGTCCTCCACTATCTCCCAGAGTTTGCTCAGACTCATATCCATTGAGCTGATGATGCCATCCAACTATCTCATCCTCTGTCACCTGGCTGCCCTCAGTCTTTCCTAGCATCAAGGTCTTTTCCAACGAATTGGCTCTTTGCATCATGTGGCCAAAGTTTTGGAGCTTCAGCTTCAGTATCAGTCCTTCCAGTGATCTCTTGCTAGGTGAGCTGATTTTACTCTTTTCTTCCTTATGGAGATTTGCTGAGTCCAAGCATGAGCTGAGGATCAGGCAGAGGGGCTCTACTAGGGGAAGGTAAATCAGCAGAGCCTTAGACCACCATACAGCTTTATGCCTGTTTAAAATGTACAGAAACCCCAAATGTACAGTTTGCCTGGTGGGCTCTTTCCTGAATGCTGAGTAGGGGAGTGGTATAAGAAGCTAGGTGCTGAACTGGAAAAGCAGAGTGAGATATTTTGTGTCTCATGGTGCTGATGAGTATCCTCCCTGAGGCAATGTCCTACGATAAACACGTGACCACTGTCATCTTTAAGACATATGAAAACAGAGGTGAAATTAACCTAAGTAGAGCTAATATTCAGTTCCCTGGAAGCTGATTTTTGAATGGATTGAGATGAGTAACCCCTCTTCTTATCTGTATAAGAGAGGGTAAGGTAAATGATCTCTAAGAAACAACAATAGTTTCAGTTTTCAATATTCCTTTACACACAACATCTGACATAAAATTAAAAAAAAAGGGATACATGCAAAGAGACAAGGAAATCTTTACAATAGTCAACAGAAGAGAATAAACTAGACTAAATTATTCCTATATTGAAGTTAGTAGGTTGTATTATAAATGTGTTAAAGAACATAGAAAGATGGATCAAATGGTTAAGAATAAAACTTCAGCAAAGTCTATATCAATTAATCAAGTAGCCATTGGAAAAAATGTATTATCGAGGCTTAAAAACTCATTGGATGGGTTTAATAGCAAATTGGTCATAGCAGAAAGCAAATTTAGTGAACCTAAAGAAAAGTCAGTAGAAAACTCTCAGGCTAAAGTACAAAGAAGGTGAAAAGGGAATAGAAAGAATGGAGTGTAAGACATGAGGGATAATACAACTGACCCCACCCTTATGGCAGAAAGTGAAGAAGAACTAAAGAGCCTCTTGATGAAAGAAAGTGAAAGAGGAAAGTGATAAAGTTGGCTTAAAGCTCAACATTCAGAAAACTAAGATTATGGCATCTGGTCTCCTCACTTCATGGCACATAGATGGGGAAACAGTGGAAACAGTGGCTGACTTTATTTTTTTGGGCTCCAAAATCACTGCAGATGGTGATTGCAGCCATGAAATTAAAAGACGCTTACTCCTTGGAAGTAAAGTTATGACCAACCTAGACAGCATATTAAAAAGCAGAGACATTACTTTGTCAACAAAGGTCCATCTAGTGAAGGCTATGGTTTTTCCAGTAGTCATGTATGCATGTGAGAGTTGGACAATGAAGAAAGTTGAGTGCCAAAGAATTGATGCTTTTGAACTGTGGTGTTGGAGAAGACTCTTGAGAGTCCCTTGGACAGAAAGGAGATCCAACCAGTCCATCCTAAAGGAAATCAGTCCTGGGTGTTCATTGGAAGGACTGATGTTGAGGCTGAAACTCCAATATTTTGGCCACTTGATGCGAAGAGCTGACTCATTTGAAAAGACCCCGATGTTGGGAAAGATTGAAGGCAGGAGGGGAAGGGGACGACAGAGGATGAGATGGTTGGATGGCATCCCTGACTCAATGGACATGTTGGTGATCGACAGGGAGGCCTGGTGTGCTGTGGTTCATGGGGTCACAAAGAGTTGGACATGACTGAGTGACTGAAGTGAACTAAATCTATGTGCTCTCTCAATCTAAGAGTGTAGGAGAGAGAAAACAGGACAGAAACAACATTTGAAAAGATAGTCTGAGAATTTTCTAAAACTAGTAAACAACATTAACCCACAAATTTAAGATGCTCAGAATCAGAAAAAAATAAAGAAAATCATGTTGTGTTCAGTTGCTCAGTTATGTCCGACTCTTTGTGAGCCCATGGACTGCAGCTTGCCAGGCCTCCCTGTCCATCACCAACTCCTGGAGCTTGCTCAAACTCATGTCCATTGAGCTGGTGATGACATCCAACCATCTTTTCCTCTGTTGTCCCCTTCTCCTCCTGCCTTCAATTTTTCCCAGCATCAAGGTCTTTTCCAATGAGTTGGTTCTTTGCACCAGGTGACCAAAGTATCGGCCAAAGAAAATCATACATAGGAACAGGATAATTAAACTTATGGAAGAAAATATTAAAAGCAGCAAAATTTAAAAAGATTACTTTCAGAGAAGTGGAAATAAGACTAATAGAGTTTTAGACTGAACATACAACAGATAGCAAGAAGACAATAGAATGATGTCTTAAAAGTGATGAAAGAAAAAAAATCCATCTACAAATGCTATATATATAGTGAAAAGGGACCTTCAAAAATAAAGGTCAAATAAAGACATTTTTAACTGAAAGAAATCTGAAACAATTCGTCTCTAGCAGTCTAGAGAATTAGTTTCTTCCCTATAAAAAAATACTAAAAAGACTTATTCAGATTAAAGTAAAGGAACCTCCAATAAATACACAGGAAGGAATGAAGAACTGGGTAAATATATGATGATATATAGAAAAATATTGGCTGTAAAAGAACAGTGATAACAATGTCTTGTGGGTTGTGGGGTTTGGTGTGTATATAAATATATATATGTATATATGTGTGAGCATGCTCAGTTGCTTCAGTCGTGTCTGACTCTGCATTGGGACTGGAGCCCACCAGGCTCCTCAGTCCATGGGAGTCTCCAGGCAAGAATACTAGAGTGGGCTGCCATGCCCTTCTCCAGGGGCTCTTCCTAATCCAGAGATTGAATCTGAGGCTCCTGCACTGTTGGTGGCAGGTGAATTCTTTACCCACTGAGCCATCAGGGAAACATATACATATTTATATACAAAATTTCTTCAGTCACATCTGTTATCTGTCTCCCCATGATAAGGATGGTGTATGCTAAGACCTGTCAACTCTATTTTATAGTAAGTTTTTTGTTTTTTTTTTTGCCATGCCACAGCTTGTGGGATCTTAGTTTCCCGATCTGCACGCTTGGCAGTGAACCTGCATCTTTGGCAAAGAAAGCATGCAGGCCTAACCACTGGACCATCAGGGAAATTCTCTCCAGCAGGTTTACAATGCATCAGACTGACAGCTAAGGGTAGGGTGATACAATGAAATTCACTCATGTAATCTGAGAGGAGTTACTTGAAATATACCTGGAGAGAAAGACAGAGAGAGAGAGAGACCATTGGATCTGTTTCTGTTTCTGCATGGGAAATGAATAGCTCAGAAAAACTGTTTGGACAAAGCAGCTGGCCTAACTGAAAAACAAAAAAATTTAAGTCTATTTACTCATCTTTACACTTAAAGTTCTGGCATGGTAAATTAAAAAATGTTTTAAAATTTTTATATTAAAATATATATTTTAGCACAAAGTTAAAAAAAAATGGAGTTGAACTTAGATTTTTGCATTTTTTCGGAAGTGATAAGTGATGTGCTGTTTTGTGCTTAGTCGCTCAGTTGTGTCCGACTCTTTGCGACCCCATGGACCATAGCCCACCAGGCTTCCCTGTCCATGGGATTCTCCGGGCAAGAATACTGGAGTGGGTTTGCCATGGCCTTCTCCAGGGAATCTTCCCAACCGAGGGATTGAACCTAGGCCTCCCGCATTGCTGGCAGATTCTTTACCATCTGAGCCACCAGGGAAGTGATGAGGTGACTGCAATTAGAGTTGCAGTATAGAAATAGAGCATCTAACTATGACAATGTATGGCAAAAACAATAAAAAAAAAGTTTCAGTAAAAAAATAAAATAAAATTGTTGAGCACCTCCTTGTAAAAAAAAAAATAAAGGGAAAACTAAAGTGAATAGAGTATATATAATAATTTAATTAAAGACACTAATTAATGAAGAAGATAGGAAAATGATAAACAGACAGTGAAAAATGGTACAGAAAACAAATTCCTAAAAGTTTGAAAATTATACTTTAAATAATCCGATGGATCAAGGAAATCACAGTCTACATTAGACAGTAGTTTAAACTGAACAAAAATGTATATGGAACATATTAAAATTGATTAGATGTAACCAAACCAGTGTTTAGAGGGAAGTTTATAGGCTATTAAAACTCAATAATCTAAGTTTCTATTTGAAGACAGGCAAGGAGTAACACAAAAGGAAGGAAAACCATCAACTCACCAAAATCAGGAACGAAAAATGAGACATCACTGCAGCTAATAATTTTGAAAACTTAAATGAAATGAATAAAGTCCTTGAAAAGTAATAGTTTAACAAAGCTGAAAGAAGAAGAAATAGAAAATCTGAGTAGTCACATGGCTAATAAAATAATTGAACTTGTAATAAAAAACCTTCTCACAATAAAAACTTTAGGCTCTAATAGTTTCACTGATGACTTTCCCCCAACGTTTAAGAAAGAATATACAATCTACACAAACTGTTCTAGGTAAAAGAAATGAGAAAAACTTTTCAGCTTGTTTATGAGGCCAGCACAACCTTGCTATAAAAACTTGACAGGGACATTATAAAAGCAGAATTCTAAGTTAACTTCCCTCATGAACATAGAGTATTCTTAACATAAAAATATTAACATATCAAATCAAATCCAGTTATATATAAAATATTATATCATGGAGTTTATTTGAGAAATATAAAGGTGGTTTAACATTCGAAAGTCAATGAATGGAATTACCCATATGAGTTGAATAAAAGAGATAAACTACAGTTATCTCAACGGAGGCAAAAAGCTTTTGACAAAATTCTACATATTTATTATGAAAAGTTTTTTCATCTGATAGTCTTTAACAATGGCTAACATCATACTTAAGGGTAAAAATGCTTTTTTATGAAATTAAGAATAAGATAAGGCTCTTCATTATCACTTTTAGAATTAAAATATGTAATAGTACGAAGACTTTTCTCCTGAATATGAATAAAACCAGATATCCAGTACCACCACTTTATTTTTAAAAAACCGTTAATTTTACATTGGAGTATAGCCAGTTAACAATGTTGTGATGGTTTCAGGTGGACAGCAGAGGGACTCAGCCATACACGTGCCTGGATCCATTCTCCCCTAAGCCCCCCTCCTACGGAGGCGGCCGCATGGCGTTGAGCAGAGTTCCCTCTGCTGCACAGTAAGGCCCTTGTTGGTTATCCATTTTAAATATAGCAGCCTCGGTACCACTTTAATTCAATGTTGTCTGAGAGGTCCTAACCAGAGTCCTCAGGCAAGAAGAAGTTTAGATACCAGACAGAAGAACTGGTGGACTTCCCTGGCGGTCCAATGGTAACGAATCCGCCTGCCAATGCAGGAGACACAGGTTCCATCCCTGGCCTGGGAAGATCCCCTGGAATAGGAAATGGAAACCCGTTCAGGTATTCTTGCCTGGAAAATTCCATGCACAGCGGAACCTGGCGAGCTGTACCCCATGGGGTCGCAAAGAGTCCACCCGACACTATCTGAGGATTCACCTTCCCAGGAATTTAAGTCGTGCCCTCCGAAGTGTCTTTGGAGCTGGTGAAAGGGAGTGCGGGGTGCATAGCGCCCCCTGGTGCGGGGCGCGGTGGAGAGCGCGAAAGAGATGCCAGTCATCAGCAGGGGATGAAACTCGAAACTCGAGGAATAAGTTGAGCGTGTATCGCTCTGCAAATCCAGAGAGCCTGGGTGCCCAGCTGGGTCCCCTGCCCATCAAGCTATCCCAAACACTCCGTCTTAAATCAAAAGGGGATTGAGAAGCGAGAAGAGGAGGCCGCCGCCAATACCTTTGCTGCCCAGGCCGGGAAGAAAGCGGGTTAGGATCTGATCCCGCTGAGCAGAGGGCCCGGGAGCCTCCCGCCCTGGGTGCTCGGGGTGGCGGGGGCGCGCTGCGCGCTGCGGCGGCGCGGGCGCCGTGATGCAGGTGTGACACCCGCGGACTCCTGCCTCCGCCGGGATCGCCCCGGCGCCGCGTTCTCCCGAGCAGCCGGCCGGGCCACCCGGACGGACCCCGCTCCGCCCGCACCCGGAGGCGGCCGCGGGCGGACTTCCCACCCAGGTAGGGGACGGCGTTGCTCGCTCCGGCGCGGGCAGACCCGGCCGGGGGCGCGGAGCCCGCGCGACCCTGGGGGCTCCCAGGCTCGCCTGCCGGGGCTGAAACGTACACGCTGCTACCTCTGAACGCTGTTTATAGTAAATGGCACGAAAGACAGGGGAGAGTCTTGGGAAGCTGGCGCAGAAAAGCAAGCACTTGCCTGCTGCGCGAGGTTGCGCGCCTCTTTGAAGGGGGCATCCCCAAGGGCTGTTTTTAAATCCTGTTTGAACTGTTAGCGCCATACATAGTTTTGCAACTTAGTCTACTGACGTTGATAACTTCCTTTCCATAAGCTTCCTAGTCACCCCTTTTAGTTTCAGTTCTTTCCAATTAGATGGATTTTTGTGTGCCTGTGTGTGTGGTGGATGATATTGTTGTTGGTTTGTTGTTAAAGGACAGATGGAAACCAGGCTTTCACCTGGTACCTCTGGGTTGGGGTTTGTGAGTGTGTAATTCTGTGTGTGGAGGGCGCCCTCCGCGGACGGGGGGAGCCGTTTCTTAGGGACGCGGAGAGGATTTGTTTATAGATGGATTTTAGCGCAAGGAAAAGAACATGATTTGTTCCGCAGGGATGG
The DNA here is from genome assembly GCA_007570785.1 of Antilocapra americana. NCBI lineage: Eukaryota > Metazoa > Chordata > Mammalia > Artiodactyla > Antilocapridae > Antilocapra > Antilocapra americana. Next base: position 4,997,554 of record ML663013.1, on the reverse strand, counting down.
GTGAGCGGGTGCATTTAGCCAGGGAGGAGCGAGGCGCTGCCGTTTCCTCCGCAGACGGGTGTTAGATATATCTGCTGTCCGGGTTCAGCCTGGCTGCTGAACCAGACATCACAGATGCAGACTAGCTCCTTTTAAAGGTAACTTAACCTCGATGTCTGGGGCTCTGGTAAGAGCAGACCGGTAAGGTGGGGTGGGGTGGGAGACTGGGGTGGGGTGCGTGCTCAGTTTTTAAAAAGCTTGTTCAGAAGCAAATGTGGGTGGTTTTGAGGTTCAGGGAGTGGCAGGTGAAGGATGGGAGGTAGATGCCTACAGGGGAGAACTGGGCATCCTAGCCGGCTCAGTGGTCCTTCTGTCTACCCTGGTCTCTTCTGTTTCTGCTTCTTGCCCTTTCCAGAAGAGGTCACTTACCCTGCTTACTCCAGTGGGGGCAGCAAGCACAGTACAGGCTCACTCTGCATCTGTCTTGAGTCAGCAAATACTGGTGGAGCACCTAGTATGTGTCAGAGGCTGGATTAACCCTGGGGGGCGCAGAGAGGATGAAAACAAAGTCCATTTCCCCGGAAGCTCACATCTGGTGGAGAAGAAACACCTGTAATAATGAAGTGTGATAAGTTCAGCAGCGTAGGTGTGGAAAGAGTGGTGGGAGCAGGAAGAGAGGAATTAATGTGGCTTCTTCTTCTTTTTTTTTTTTTTAAACGAAGCTCTCCTAGGTGAGGCATTACATGAATTTCAGTAGAAACGGGGTCCCTCTCTTGGTCCTTTGGTCTGTGAGTAACCCCCATGACTCTCCCTGCCGTCAGCATCAAGGCTGCTGTGCAGAGCTCTGTAAGTTACAGCAGGGTTGGCGTTTGCAGTATGTGACCAGATATCAGTAGACACAGATGTAGGGTGACAACCAAGAGAAGAGAGTGTCCAATGCAGGAGGTCAGGCTTTGTGTTTCTTTAATGGATCATTTTCCTAGGTTCTAGGACCAGGAAGGTTTGGGAGCAGTACTTCGCAAAGGCAAGGATTCTGGATAGCTGTGAGGGATTCTCAGAGCAGATGAACTTCTGCCTTCATCCCCTTGGGGTCCCTGACCTGTCTGTACTTGTTCCAGCTCAGTTCAAAAGGAAAGCTCTGAACTTGGATGTCTCTGAATGGACGGAATAAAGGAAATATAAAGCTATTCCAACCAATGTGCTCTGGGAAATAAAAGTCCAATCCGACGGATTTTTTTTTTCCTGGACAAAATCTATAGTGGGTGATGAAAAAATGGTAGCATGAATTCTTGTGTTATATATGTTGCCAGAGATGCGTCTTATGTGTGTCTTGTAACCTAAACCATCACTAAGGTATTTAAAAAACAGATTGGCTCACTTCAAGGAGTGTGGGTTTTGATGCTCAAACAGACCTAGGTAAGTGTCCTGTGCAGGTTTCTTAGCCTCACTTTGAGCTTCGGGTTCCTGAGCTGTAAAGTGGAGATAACAGTGGAGTTCTTATAATATAATCACATCATAAGTGCTTAAAAATATGTGTTTATTGGGAGATGATCATCATATATAAATTGCTTGACACAAAGTAGGTGCTTAAGAAATGGCAGTTCATTTGTTGAGTACCTACTATGTGTCAGGAATTGCTCTATGTGTGGGGATACAGAATTGAATTAAATAAAGTCCCTCAAGGAGCTGACCTTGTGTGTGTATGTGTGTATAAGATAATGGACAAATAAATAATGAGATAATGATGATTATAGTGGAGAGAAATAAAGCAGAGTAAGAGGAATGGGGAGTCTTGACAGAGGGTGGGGCGAGGATTGTTATTGCTTAATATACCTTGGTCAGGGAAGGCTTTGCTGATGAGTGACATTTGACTGGACCCCCTGGGAAAGTAAGGCGCAGGCCAGGCTGCTGTTCGAGGAAGAGCATTCTGGGCAGTATAGCAGTACCTGCAAAACCCTGAGGCAGGAGGGAGGTGTGTTCATAAGAAAACCCAGGAAGAAGTCCAGTGGGGCTGTGGGTGAGTGAGCGAGGGGAGCAGCGGTAGGATGTGAGGTCAGAGGGGTAAGCCGGCAGGGTCACGGGGGTATGGCCTCTCCTGATTTCTATTTGTTGCTAAGATTAATATCCTGAGCACTTGTGGAAGGAATTGGCTGACATCCTACACTCGATGTTTAGAAGGCTGGTTGGGAGACATAGGTTCCTAGGTCACTCAGCTTAAGCAAATGCAGCCAGCAGAGGCATAAATCTTTCCAAGGTGATGAGAAGCTCAGTGCAAAACAGTGTTCAGCAATCTCTCATCCAGATCAAGGACTGTTCTAGGGCTTCTTTTGAACCTTTCCCCTGCAATGAAAGAAAGGGCCACCTTTAGTGAATAGTTCTGCAGGTATTGTCCTTGCTAGTTTTTAGTCTGTATTCTTTGAGGATGAAAGTAGTTTATATGGCTATGGAAAGATATTAGAATCAACGGGAAATACACTGACTGTTGGTATACCCTGGGATGCATGGATGTGATATTATACGGAGCTCTTATTTGAGGCTTCCGTCTTGTAGGCTGAATACGAAGACTCCAATTTGCTGCTCTGCCCCTCTTGGACTTCATTCCTCTAAAGCAGGGGTCCCCTACCTCTGGGATCTAATGCCTGATGATCTGTGATGGAGCTGATGTAATAGCAATAGGAATAAAGTGCACAATGAATGTAATGTACTTGAATCATCCTGAAACCATCCCCCCTGCCTGGTCCATGGAAAAGTTGTCTTCCACGAAACTGTTCCCTGGTGCCCAAAAGACTGGGGACTGCTGCTCTAAAGAGCATGGTTTTGGCAGACTTACTGCTACCAAAGGGGAGAGTGTGAGGGGAGGGAGGACACATAAATTAGGAGTTTGGGATTAAAATACACACATTGGGCTTCCCAGGTGGTGCTAATGGTAAAGAATCAGTCTGCAAGGCAGGAGATGCAAGAGACATGGGTTTTATCCCTGAGTTGGAAAGATCCCTTCGAGGAGGGCACAGCACCCCACTCCAGTATTCTTGCCTGGAGAATCCCATGGGCAAAGGAGCCTGGTGGGCTGCAGTCCATGGGGCTGCAGAGGCGGACATGACTGAGTGACTGAGCACATATACATACTATTACATATAAAATAGATAAACAACAAGGACCTACTGCATAGCACAGGGAACTGCATTCAGTATCCTATAATAACCTATAATGGAAAGGAATTTGAAAAAGAGAATATATATATATATATATATATATATATATATATATATAATATCTGTCTGATAGAATCACTTTGCTATACACTTGAAATCAACTGGACCCAATTAAAAAAAAAAGAGTATGGTTTTGGGGATTTGAGAGCTTCCCCCCATGACTGACCCTAGTGCTGTGGGATTGTTGCAGGTTGATGCCTGAGAACCTGGTCAAAGTTTCTGTGAAACAGGATGTGACAAGGTTGGGTCTTGGCTGGGTGTCCCCCAAGTCACCCCTTTAGAAGGTGACTTTCACCTCTGTGGATTTTTCCTATCCGAGGTCTTGCTGCCTTAGAAAACCAATCTGTCCCACTGGGCTACATCCAAGTGACCTTGCACCCCAGTCTGTGAATTTGCAATGGCTGGGACCCTGTGTCACATGGCGAGGTGTCTTCTTCTTGCAGCTCCCCTTGGTGATAACCACATCACAAGGAGAAGCTTTCCTGATGAGCACATATTCAGAGCAGAGCAGCTGAGTTGACTCCCCTGGGGGCTGATCACATACATTAGGGTTGACCTTACCAAGGGGACTACAGGACAAACCTCCCCACAACTTAGTGGCTTAAGACAGCAACCATTTCTCATTTCTCACGTCTACGGGCTGGCCAGGCAGTTCTTTAGTCTGAGTTGGGCTTGATTCATCCCAGCTAGGTTTGCTCATATGATTTTTGTCTGCTGTTGGAGTGGCTGAGGGCTGGCTGCTTAAGGGTGGCCTGAGCTGGGGGAACTTGGCTCTGCTCCGGGTAGTACCACATCTTCCAACAGGCTAATCCAACATGCTCCCATGGTATCCTCGGAATCCAAGGGAGAGTAGAAACCTGCTTGACCTCTTGAGGGCTAAGCTTATACTTGGCACATTGTCGTTTCATCTTTGTCTATTGACAAAAGCAAGTCGCAAGGTCAGCCCAGAGTGAAGGCATAAAGAGTCTGCCTGCAATGCAGGAGACCAGGGTTCGACCCCTGGGTCAGGAAGATCCCCTGGAGAAGGGAATGGCTACCCACTCCAGTATGCTTGCCTGGAGAATCCCATGGACAGAGGAGCCTGGCGGACTATAGTCCATGGGATTGCAAAGGGTTGGACATGACTGAGTGACTGACACTTTCTCTTCAACTCACAAGGCCAGCCCAGAGTGAAGGTATAGGGAATAGAATACATTTTAAAAAATTATTTGCTTATTTGGCTGTGCCAGGTATTAGATACAGCACGTGGGACCTTTGACTTTTTGTTGTGGCATGTAGGGTCTAGTTCCCTGACCAGGGATGGAACCTTGGCCCCCTGCATTTGGAGTACAGAGTCTTAGCTGTTGAACCACCAGGGAAGTCCCTGGAGTACACTGCTTGATGGGAGGAGCTACGAAGGCACACCGCAGAGAGCGTGGATACGGACGGAGGAGGGGAGTCGGGCTGTCTTTGCGTTAGGTCTACCATAGGGACGTTAATATTCCAAGTCCCCTTGACTAAGGCTCCTTTGTTCCCAAATTCTGCTTGAATGGACAATGCCTGAAACTTGCCCTTTTCTTGTTCTCTGTTGTTCTCTGTTTCCATGGCTGATCAGCTTCAGACATATGAATCTTTAGATAGCCATTCATCCACCAAATACTTACTGAGTGTCCCTCACATGCCAGGCATGGGCTTCGCAGGTGGCGCAGCGGTGAAGAATCTACCTGCCAATGCAGGATGCACAAGAGACGAAGGTTCAATCCCTGGGTCAAGAAGATCCCATGGAGGAGGAAAAGGCAACCCATTCCAGTATTCTGTGCCTGGAAAATCCCGTGGACAGAGGACCGGGGGTAGAATGGACATAGACTGGGGGCTACTGCCCGTGGGGTCACACAGAGTCACACACGACTGAGCGACTGAGTGCGCATGTACAGACGCGCGCAGCAGTCAAGGCAGCAAGGACGCCCTCCTGACGCACTCACGCCGGCGGGGCGGCGGCGTGTGAAGAAGGAAGTGTGTGCTGTGTGATGGGGGGCGTCAAGCAGGGGGGCGGGGCGAGGGGCGGGGCGAGGGGCGGGGCGGGCGAAGTCAGGGTGGCCCGGAGCGGGTGAGTCAGCCAGACGGGCATCTGGGGAAGGGCCCTTCTACGCGGGGAAAGTGGCAAGTGCCAAGGCCCCAGGGGGACAGTGCACGGGTGTGTCCTGGGAGCAGAGGGGGCAGAGAGGGTGTAGAGAGGGTGAGGGTGGAGAAGGTGAGACCAGGCAGATGGCTGAGAGCCGGCTGATACAAGGTGGTCTCGGGCCTTGTGTGGACTGTGGCTTGTACTCTGAGCCTGATGGGAAGCCAGGGGAGAATTCGAGCACTCGCTGACATTATCTGATTCCAGCTTTACAATGACTACCTGAACACTAGGCCTTAGAATAGACTTTTGGGGTTAAGGGAGAAAACAGGGAGATTAAGTCAGGAGGCTACTGCAACGACCCAGGCAAGAGGCGGTGGTGGTTTGGACCAGGGTAGTTGGTGGCGATGGTGAAAAGGCTTCACATTACGGATAGACTGCTCTCGGGATTCAAGGATGACTCTGCATATTTTGACCCAAGCCACCAGAGAGAGTGGCCCTTTCCTGAAATGGAGAAGGAAGAGTAATGGGGTTTAACTGGACATCCGATGGGAGATGCTCATTTGATAGTTATATGTGTGGGTCTAGAGTTGAAGGAAGAGGTCCTAGAAGGAGATATAAGCTTGAGGATCATTAGCTTTTTCAATTTGTCCCTTCAGTGAGCCCAGTCACTGCTGTACCACCAGTGCCCTGCATATTGCTTGGCACATATTCTGTGCTCAGTGAGTATTTACTGAATGAGTGAATGGAGTCATTCAATCACTGGAGGTGACTGTGCATCTTTGTTTCAGTGGGTCTTGAAGTGTAACTCCCTGAAATTATTATTTTTCTTTTCAAGGTCTCATGAGAGCCTTATTGTGGATCCCACAGACTAAAAATGGACTTTAAATGTGAAGACTCCAATTGCTTATGTCTTATAGAAAACAATGTGTGATGACAAGTAAGAAGGAGAAACAAGTGGAAACCAAAAAATAGCTCATACTTTCAGAAAAGGAGACAAAATCCTGCGAGAGAGGAGGTTGAAATTCAGAGGTGTGATGTTCTTGGGTTATTATTGTACTCCTCTTAATTTAAGATTAAGCAGAAGCAGGAAAGAATCTTGAAAAAGGAAGATGTTTATTTAAATCGACTTTGTGCCAAGTGAAAGAGTGTCACCAGCTTGCTTGAAAAATCCCACATCTACAGCATCTTGTGTAATCTGTTCCTGTTTATAAAAGAAGAGAAATCAGCAATAGTCTTATAGGAAAAGGGGAGGAACAGTTAATTGGTTTAATTGGCGTGACTTTAATTGGAATGACTTCAATCTCAGACTCCAGGTCTGACCATTTCCTCCCTGTGGTGGGACTGAATATGTGCGAGTGTGAGTTTTGTTTGCAGTGATATTAAAGAGGGTGAGAGTGAGGGAAAAAATGTAGATACTGCAATGGCAAATGGCTTCCTGTTTTTGTATGTGTGTGTGAGAGAGAGAGAGAAAGAGAAAGAGACAGAGAGAGAAGGAAAGGGACAACGGTGGGAAATAAAGAACTAAAGCTGAGACGGAAATAGGAAAAAGGGATATCAAGTTGTCTTCCGTTTGTATGTGTGGATACCAAGCTTGACCATGTTGGAGACTGGATGGAGCAGTGGGATTTGGAATCAAACAAAACTTTGTTTGAACTCAAGCTTCCTTACTTTCTAGCTGTGTAAACCTTAGCAAGTTATTTCATTTCTCTGAGCCCTAGTTCCTTCATTTATGAAATGATGATGGTGATGATGGTGGTGATGAAAGTAATGATAGTAGTAGTAATAACATCCAAGTGATCTGCAGTTTCTTTCATGCTCCTGTTTTTGGAAATATGTTGGTCTAAATACTAATTAAAGAATTACTGAGTGCACGCTTAGTCATCAGTTGTGTCCGACTCTTTGTGACCTCATGGACTATAGACCACCAGGCTTCTCTGTCCATGGGATTTTTCAGCAAGAATACTGGAATGGGTTGCCATTTCCTCCTTCATGAGATCTTCCTGACCCAGGGATCAAACCCATGTCTTCTGTGGCTCCTGCAATTGCAGGTCGATTCTTTACCTGCTGATCCATTGGGGCTTCCCAAAGGATCACTACATCTAATGAAAGAATTGGAAATTCTAAGTGTAGAGGGAGTTTAGAACCTGTCATTTAATGTTGTCAGTGCTGATGAGATTATTTGCATGAGGCCTGTGATGTTTAAAATGAGACAAGTGGATAATAATCAGCCTTATGAACTAGAGATTTCTGAGGTGCCTCAAAGGGAAACCAACCTTCCATTCTTTGCAATAGGCCAACCCCCAGCTCAGCTCTGCCTTGTCTCATACTTCGTTAGAATTCATTGATCAAAGATTTTGAGTCATTTGGATTATGGAGGTGCAGAAACTCTCCATCAGATGCCTGTGGGCTTTGATCCCATAAAATCTGCCCCATGATGTTTTCTGCTGGAAAATCTGCTATTCTCCCTGCTCCAGGTACATAGTAGGCACACAATACGAGTCTATTTGATTCATGAATGAATAAATGCTGTTGTGGTTGCTTAGTTGGCTGAGGCTCCTTGGTTTTTCCTGTTTGACCTGGACAAGATGGGACAATGTGAGAGACAGTGCTGAGTTTTCAGCATCTGGTAAGTATTCAGTGCTAAGGGCTTCCCAGGTGGCGCTAGTGTTAAGGAATCCGCCTGCCAATGTAGGAAATATGAAAGATGTGGGTTCGATCCCTGGGTCGGGGTCGGGAGGATCCCCTGGAGGAGGGCACGGTAACCCACTCTAGTATTCTTGCCTGGAGGATCCCATGGACAGAGGAGCTACAGTCCACGGAGTTGCAAAGAGTTGGACATGACTGAGTGACTAACACAACACACAGCAGTGAGTGGTTTCCCTCTGTCCCACCTCCCTGCCTTTGCTGTGATTCTGGCGTCCTCCGAATCAAGGAGCAAGGACTCAGTCCTTCCCTTGGGGCTCTCAGATGCTTCAGGAGTGAAGATCAAAGCTCCGTTGCTGTCCTGACCATGGATTACAGTTCACCCGCTGTGTCTCCTGCCCCAGTGAAAACCCAGAGAAGCCTGTGTGGTCCTATCAGATTTCTCTGTTTCTATGGAAGCTCCTGTTCCACCTCGGTCTTTAAAGCTTGCTTCTGTCCAGGGCAGCAGTGGGGAGAGTAGCATTAATTTTTTTCTTTTCCCCAAAAGGCAACTGAAAATTCTTCCCTAACCAGAGGCTCTGTGTGTGTGTTTTATCGCTTAGTCGTGTCCGACTCTTTGCGACCCCATGGAGTGTAACCCACTAGGCTCCTCAATCCATGGAATTCTCCAGGCAAGAATACTGGAGTGGGTTGCCATTCCCTTCCCCAAGGAATCTTCCTGACACAGGGATCGAACCCCAGTCTCCCATATTGCAACAGATGCTTTACCATCTGAGCCACCAGGGAAGCCCAGTGACTCTGTAACCCCTCAGATATAGAATTAAATTGAACTCTTTTAGGAGCTAGAACATATAAGCCATGTCTTCTCTTCCATTCCCACTTTATATATGGGAAACCTGAGGTCCAGAGTGAGGAAATCACAGATGAAGTTACTCTTGGACAAGCGGTGAAACAACCTCATTTCTTTCTCTTCCTGTCTTACATGGATGCAGGAGAAGGTAATCTGGCCACACTTCTGGGGCCTTCTTGCATCACAGTTGGCTGTTCAAGCTGGGAGCTGGGGACCATTAACTGCTTCATACGTCAAACCCAGATGATGCATGTGTTGGCAGGAGCTTTGGCGCCTAAAAGTCTCATAAGCATAGGGAGATGTATGTTTTCATGGCTCCCCATTACTGAAACCTGCCAATGAATACATGTTCATCCATCAATACCTCCAAATGTACAAATTTGTTTTAATAAGTATTTCATAGGCAGATTCCTTTGGCTTCCCTGGTGACTCGGATGGTAAAGAATCTACCTGCAATGCAGGAGGCCCAGGTTCGATATCTGGGTCCGGAAGATGCCCTGGTAAAGGGAATGGCAACCCACTCCGTTATTCTTGCCTGGAGAATTCCCTGGAAAGAGGAGCCTGAGGGGTTATAGTTCCATGTAGTCACAAAGAGTGGGACATGACCGAGTGACTTTCACTTTCACTTTGCATAGGCAGTTTCCCTTTTGGGCCCAGAACAAGTTCAGGACTATGGAAGGACTTACTTGGACTAGAGGATCTTAATGTTTCAGAACTGAAGGGGCAGTAGGAATCTAAACTTCCTACTAAGCAAAGGCAGGAGCTGAGTCTAGAGAAGGAAATGACTTGTTTAAAGTCCTACAGTCAGGGAACACTAGAGAGAGGACCAGAGCCCAAGTCAGGCCTGCAGAGATGAAATTCATCTGACAGTAGGGAGCAAGAGAGACCACGATCACAGCAGCATTATTTACAAGGTATGGAAGCAACCTAAGTGTCCATCAGCGATGAATGGATAAAGAAGCTGTGGTACATAAATACAGTGGAATACTTCTCAGCCTCAGAAACAAATGAAATTTTGCCGTTCGCAACAACATGGGTGGACTTGGAGGGTATTAGGCTTGGAGAAATAAGTCAGCCAGAGAAAGGCAAATACTGTATTATATCACTTATATGTGGAATCTAAAAAAGAAAATCAGCTAGCAAATATAACAGAAGAGAAACAAACTCACAGATACAGAGTACAAACGAGTGGTTACCAGTGGGGAGAGGGAAGTGGGAAAGGGCCAGAGAGGGGTAGGAGATTAAGAGGTACAACTACCGGGCATAAAATAAACAAGCTACAAGGGTATGTATTGTGCAGCACAGGGAATATAGCCAATACTTTATAATAACTCTCAGTGGAGTATAAGCTTTAAAAATTGTGGATCACTGTGTTGTGCTCCTGAAATTTGTGTAATCTTGTACACTGCCTGTACCTCAATTAGAAAAATTAAGGAAAAAAGAGAGCACAGGAAATGAGGCCTGGGTGCCCTTCATGCTGAGAAACCCTCGGCAACATGACACCTGGTTCCCCCAGGCAGCTGAGAGCCTGGGCGGCTCCCCTGCCGATTCCTCCGAGAAATCCTCTGGGGGTTTCCTCTGCCAGTGACCCATGCCTAGGCCCAGTGAGCGGAGCTCCTGGTCTGCCTGCGGCCCCTGCTCTCCTGCCAGGTGCAGGGTCTGGCCATGGCCTCTTGCCTGATCAGGGGCGCAGCAGATGGTGCTGATCGGAGCCCAGCTGGCACATGGGCAGCTCTGGGGGAGCAGAAATGGCTTGTCAGGGAGGGGCCTGCTCCAGACCAGAGTCCTGGGCGCCCCCCAGGACAGGGCTAAAGAGGTCAAGGCCATGTCAGGAGCTCCTGACCTTGGCCCTGGAGGGCTGAAGGGACTCAGTTCCACTCCTGCACGACCAGGATGAGTGATGAAGGCCGCCCACCCACGGTTGCTTAAATGTCTCTGGCTTACAGGCGGCTGCTTTGAGTATTTTTAAGCAAAGCATAAGATTTAAGCTTGAAGGAAAGGGAAGATCTGGGAAAGCAGAGTAAATGTGGTAGCTTCAAAATTAAAGTGGTAGTACAGGGAACTCTCGCTCAGCGTTATGTGGCAGCCTGGATAGGAGGGGAGTTTTGGGGGGAGAGTGGATACTTGTACACATATGGCTGAGACCCTTTGCTGTCCACCTGAAACTATTACAACACTGTTAATTGCTTATGCTCCAATATAAAGCAAAAAAGGTAAAAAATGAAAGTAATAAGGGAATAAGTCCATGCGGAGTGATGAGGAGGTCGATTAGGAAGGGTCAGAGCAGAGACTTCCCTGGTGGTTCAGTGACTAGGGCTCCAAGCTTCCAGAGCTGGGAGCCTGGGTTTGATCCTTGATCAGAGAACTGAGATCCCACATGCTGCAACTGAAAAAGTCCTGTGTGTGGCAACTAAGGCCTGGTACAGTCAAATAAATAAATAAAAATAGATATTGAAACAGACAACAGAAAGGGCCAGAGCAGTGTGGAAACAGGATGGGATGCTGAGCTGAGCTCTCCTCTCACTCCCCACGAAAGGTGACTTTGTCTTCATTTGGGGGCCCCGGCCCATCTCCGGCAGAGAAGCTGTGCCAGTCTCTCCGCCTTACATCATGGGGTTGGGGGTCTCCTGTTTGCACAGTTACCCAGTGTGGGGGATCAGGTAGAGCTCTCACAGGCCAGGTTATTCCCATCAGGTTTCTCAGGTTCATCCGTGTCACTGCCTGGTTGATGTCCTGGGACTCTCAGCCCATTGTCTCCAGGCATGTAAGGTCTCATCTGGCTGGCTTGACCTTCCAATTATTTCTGGATTCTTGAGCTTCTTAGAGAAGGTAGAGAAAACAAAGAGTCCTGGAGTCAGTCTCTCCTGGGTTCCCAGCCTGGCCTTGCTTCTTACTCAGTTGAGACCTTGGCTGAGTCATTTCGCAATGCTGAGCCTCAGTTTTCCAATCAGTAAAATGGGAACGATGGTGGCCTTACCTGCTTTGTTGAGTCACTGATGGCAGGTACTATTAGATGCTGCCTCCTCGGTCCAATGAACAGTTGAGGTCCATTGACAGCAGCAGCCGCTGCAGCCTGAGCCTGTCACCTCCAGACTCCTGTGCACACCCCCACGTTCCCCGCAGCCTGCTCAGAGCTCTCATCTGCTCCCTCTGCTCTCACACTGGGGAGACAAGGAAATGCGCAGGACTTGCCCATTGGGAAACAGAGGGAAAAGTTATGCTGGTGTTATAAGAATCACCTCCAGCATTTGCTTGGCATCTCGTATTCCAACAGCTGTGTCCTCACAACAGCCCTCAAATAGGCAGCTTCTAAGTCTGTTTTATTCTCTTACAGATAAAGAAATAGAGACAGTAGAGGTTTAATCTTACAGCAAAGTTAGCTTTGTACTGAGGACCCACATAGATGCATTAGATGTAGTTTCTCTTGGAGCTTGTAGTTTGATCGTGTGACAATAATGATGATTATGATGTATATGTGATTTCATTTCATTTCATTCTTCCAATCCCTGTGAAGTGGGAGTTTATTGTCTCCATTTTGTCATGGAGTAAACTGAGGTTCAGAGAAGTTAAATAAGTTTCCCAAAGGTTATTGTTGTTGTTCAGTCTCTCAGTAGTGTCCGACTCTTTGTGACCCCATGGGCTGCAGCACACTAGGCTTCCCTGTCCTTCACCATCTCCTGGAGCTTGCTCAAACTCATGTCCACTGAGTCGGTGATGCCATCCAACCATCTAATCCTTTGTTGTCCCCTTCTCCTGCCTTTGATCTTTCCCAGCATCAGGGTCTTTTCCAATAAGCTGGCTCTTCACATCAGGTGGCCAAAGTATTGGAAGTTCAGTTTCAGCATCAGTACTTCCAATGAAAATTCAAGGTTGATTTCCATTAGGATTGATGGGTTTGATCTCCTTGCTGTCCAAGGGACTCTAAAGAGTCTTCTCCAACACCACAGCTTGAAAGCATCAATTCTTTGGCACTCAGCCTACTTTATGGCCCAATTATCACATCCATACACGATTATTGGAAAAAACCATAGCTTTGACTATGTAGACCTTTGTTGGCAAAGTAATGTTAGCATTGATTGAAGGGGACAATGGATTCAAAGGCAAGGCTGCTTAACCTCAGAATCTGTTATTTGCTGTGTGCTGTGTTCCCTTCCCACCAGACCCATGAAGGCTGGTTAGGTGCAGCAATGAGCCTCAGACCATGACCTTGACTCCAGCCTCTCCTGCTCCTGTTGCTACAACCCACAGCCATCTAAAGGGAGTTTGCAAATATCTGGCTACTTCCTAATGGGCTTAAACCAGGAACTGGACCCAGCTGGATTCCCAGCCTCTGAAGCTATTTTCCTGCAGGGTCTTATAAGGGCTGCAGTGCCTAGGCTCTGCTTTTGGGAAGCTCATTAATTAATTATGAGACTACAAGGTGAGACGATGATGTCACAGAGATATAAACTGAGTGAATGTTTGTGGGAGCATGGACTATGAGCAATGATTATTGCTGCAGAAAAGACTGAGGGCCAGAAAAACTATTGGACAGGGTGAAGGGGCATTGCTTAACTGGTCCTTGAAGGATGCACACGAGTTTTCCAGAAGGGTGCTGGGGAGGAGAATGGTATTCCTGATAGAGGAGATAGTTTGAGAAGTAGCTAGACCTGAGGCTCTTCAATTGATTTGGGAACAACAAGCAAACTGGTATGGTGAGGTGGTTTTGGCTGGCAGTTGAGGATGGGCAAAGGGGATGGTGGAAGGTGGCATGGACACACGCTGGAACCTCTTGGGGTTTTTCTGTTTTAACTTTTGTTGGCGTACAATTGGTTTACAATGTTTTGCTAGTTCCTCTTGGGGGTTTAAATGTTATTAGGAGTGCAAAGGTGGAAAAACCCCTCAAAATCCACTAACATACTCAGAAGAGCTGATTGTTGTCTGGGTTGCTTGAAATGGTCCTTTGAATATTGAGATAATTACTATTCTTTGCTTCATCCACAAGGCCTGGCTATGGATGAACTGTGTGGATCAGAAGTCTGATACAGTCTCCATCACAGACATCCATCCAATTAGAGAAACAACAGCTGTGGAAACTGTGATTGATGTCTTGGAGATCTTCAGTGTACAGAAAGATCCAAGATAGCGTGGAAAACATTTAGGACATATAAAGAAGTCCTAGACTATAGTTGCCCAGAACAAACAGAGCAGAAAGTTCTGTTTTCTGGATTTAGAGTAGAGGAGAGAGCTGCAAGGGGACCAAGAGGACCAGCAATCTTTACTAAACCTGCTTCCTATTCTTCCCGGGCACAGACTCCATCTCTCAGCCTCTTTTGCAAGTGAGTGTGGCCACGCGACAGATCTGTTGGTGTGATGAGAATGTGTGTGATGGGTACCACTTCCAGGGCCGGCCGGTGAATTTCCATATGCCCTCCTCCAAGCTCTTTTCCCCTCCACTGGCTGGTCCTGCTTGGTGCAGTCTCATGTACAAGAAGTAAGCTCTGCCTATGTTCAACTACTGACATTTTGGAGTTTGTTATAGCAGTTAGCCTACTTTCACCAATACAAAGCTTGAAATTTTAGTTAGTAATTCCCCTTAAGCTTATGGGAACACATTACAGAGGATCAAGAAGAGCACTTCTTGATAACATAAAGATGAAAAAGCTACCTCTGGGCTGACTGCTGGGTTGTCTGTTTTATGTGAGCTTCTTTTGTTTTAATTTTATTTATTTTTTTAAATTAATTAATTTATTTTTAAAAAATTTCCTTTACATTATTGTGTTGATTTTGCCATACATTGACATGAATCTGCCTTGGGTATACATATGAACCCCCCTCCCTCCTCCCTCCTGATTCCCTCTCTCTGGGTCATTATATTCCTATTTATTAACATCTATTTTAATATTTAAACTTATTTTTAATAGTTAAAATAGTTATACTACACAGTATTTAAAAAGTCCAATAATTTTAGATGGGTAGAATTACCATACGATCCAGCAGTCCCACTCCTGGGCATATATCCAACAAAACTGCAATTCAAAAAAAGTACATACACCCCTATGTTCATAGCAACACTATTCACAATAGCCAAGACGTGGGAACAACTGGACAGGGACAATTTAAATGTCCCTGGACAGATGAGTGGATAAAGAATATGTGGTATATATCTTATATATGTATGTGTGTGTATACACAATAGAATAGTACTCAGCCATTAAAAACAAGGAAATAATGCCATTTACAGCAACATGGATGTAAATAGAGATTTTCATACTAAATTGTTGTTGTGGTTCAGTTGCTAAGTTGTATCTCACTCTTTGCCATCCCATGGACTGTAGCATGCCTGGCTACACTGTCCTTCACCATCTCATGGAGTTTGCTCAAATTCATGTCCATTGAGTCAATGATGCCTTCCAACCATCTCATCCTCTGTCGCCCTCTTCTCTTTTTGCCTTCAGTTTTTCCCAGCATGAGGGTCTTTTCCAATGAGTCAGCTCTTCACATCAGGTGGCCAAAGTTTTGGAGTTTCACCCTCAGCATCAGTCCTTCCAATGAATATTTAGGACTAATTTCCTTTAGGATTGACTGGTTTAATCTCCTTGCAGTCCAAGGGACTCTCAAGATTCTTTGTCAGCACCCAATTTGAAAGCATCAATTCTTTGGCACCCAGCCTTCTTTATGGTCCAGCTCTCACATCCATACATGATTAATCGAAAAACCATAGCTTTGACTATATGGACCTTTGTCGGCAAAGTGATGTTTCTGATTTTAAATACGGTCTAGGTTTGTCATAGCTTTTCTTCCAAGGAGCAAGTATCTTTTAATTTCACAACCGCAGTCACCATGTGCAGTGATTTTGGAGCCCAAGAAAATAAAATCTGTCACTGTTTCTACTTTTTCCCCATCTATTTGCCGTGAAGTGATGGCACTGGATGCCATGATCTTAGTTTTTTGAATGTTGAGTTTTAAGCCAGCTTTTTCACTCTCCTCTTTCATCCTCATCAAGATGCTCTTTAGTAAGTCAGAAAAAGAAAGACAAATACCATATGATGTCAGTTATATGTGGAATATAACTATGACATAAATGAACCTATCTATGAAACAGAAACAGAATCACAGAGAGAGAACAGGCTGAGGGTTATCAAGGGGGAGGGAGTTGGGGGAAATGTGGAATGGGAAATGGGGGTTATCACATGTAAGCTTTTATATATGGAATGGATAAACAACTAGGAGGTTCTTAAATGCAGAAAAGGGTGTGGGGTTAAATAGCCAGTGTTTCCTCTGATGACTGTTCCATGAGACTGTGTACTCTGAAAAGACTAAAGTGTGTCATTTTCCCTTTCCTACCACAGTTTCTGACTTCTATAAAATGATGAGAATATCTTGTAACATTCGATATCATTAAAAATAATATTTTTTATACTGAAAACCGGGGAAGTTCTTACCATATAAATCACATAAATAATTAAGAGTGTTGGATCTCATTGTATTATACAATGTGATCAAGCATCTTACGCGCTCAGAACAGTGCTGGGTGAGTGAGGAAAGCTTCTAGGAATTAAGCTCCATCTTTGGTGACATGTGCCCGACTACCACGGAGCATGTATGCCTCAGATAAGGCTGACCTCTCCAGGTATGTTGATCATCTGTATCCTAGACTGTAGCTTGGACTACCCACTGAAACTTGGAAGTACTTAACAGGTTGATCTGGTCTTTTGGCCGCTGATGCTATAGTGTAGATTCCCAAAGGGCTTGGTGAAAGGTGTGACCAGATTCCTACTGGCCAGTGTGTTCTCAAAGGCTAGTGTTCTGAGGTTGTAGAAGGTGTTTGGGGCCCAAGTGTAGCACATTAAAAATTTGATTCTTGCTCAAATACACTTCGCAGTTGTATTTCTATTTCATAGTTTTTATCTTCTAGGATCCCACGGATCTATTAGTCTAGCATGAAGCGGTGGGCTTCTAGATTGGTCACAGTGTCATCTTTCTCCTGGTGAACGCTATCAGAATGTTACGGTGAACACTGGTGGAGTCCCCAGCTCACAGTCCACACAGAGGATTCATCTCGGTAAACAGCGATAACCCCATTCACTTTGCTAGTGATTAGCTCAAAAATGTGGCTCGGTTCTGCCTAATGAGAAATGAGGATCAGTAAACAAACCAGTGTCTGGGAAAGGTTTTTTTGTTCCTAAAGTGGAAAAAAAAAAAAAAACCCAGAGAAAACACAGTCTTTTTTCTTTCTCTGGACGTTGTCGTATGTACATGTTACACCTGAAATTGTGGCAGCCGCCTGACTACAGCTTGAGGCTGAAACCGCTGTGGGAGACGGCAGAGCAGAGATGTGGAAGGCGCCTGGGCTCCGGGTCATATGTCATGGTTTCAGTGAAGCAGTTCATTCTGGAATCCTTCCATCTGGACTTTCTGCTTCCTTATTGCTTAAGCCAGTTTCTGCTTCATTGTGACAAAATAATTATTTTTATGTGGAAAATACTGTAGGCTGCCTCTTCAGTATTTTTTATCCTTTTCTTCATTACCATGAGAACCTTACTTTTTTTCTTTTCCTCCCAGAGAAGAAAGGACAATATGCTCAGCTGAAAATGTTTTCTCTTCAGATTTCTTTTCAGCTAGAGATGACTCTAATTCTAGCTACTGAGATACAGATGAAAAGTTCTGAGTGGGGCCTTGAGGAAACCTTTTTAATAGGAATAGGTTTTTTCCACCTTCTAAACTGTTTACCATATTTAGAATGATAGGTAATATGTGCTGAATTATGGAGTAGTTCATCTAGATATATTATTGAGCAGATGCTCTTTAGAATTTAAAGTTTGGTGGTTGAGTTGCTACGTCATGTCTGACTCTTGCGACTCCATGGACTGTAGCCCGTCAGACCCCTCTGTCCATGGAATTCTCCAGGCAAGAATACTGGAGTGAGTTGCCATTTCCTTCTCCAGGGGACCTTCCCGACCCAGGAATCAAACCCGGGTCGCTGACATTGCAGGCAGATTCTTTACTGACTGAGCTATGAGTGAAGCCCAAAATTGATAAAAATAGATAAAATCGGTAAAATTGATAGCGGGTGGGAATTTGTTGTATAATGCAGGGAGCTCAAAGCCGATGCTCTGTGACAACCTAGAGGGGTGAGAGGGGGTGGGATGGGGTGGGAAGTGGGAGGGAGCTTCAAGAAGATGGGCACATATGTATGCCTATGGCTGATTCATGCTGATGTATAGCAGAAACTAAAACAATGTTGTAAAGAAATTATCCTCCAATTAAAAATGAATTTTAAAAAAGTAAAAAAAAATAAGAGAAAAATATCCTACATTAACACACACATATATGGAATCTAGACAGATAATACTGATGAACCTATTTGCAGGGCAGCAATGAAGACACACGTGTAGAGACCAGACTTGTGGACACAGCAGGGGAAGGAGAGAGTGGGATGCATTGAGAGAGCAGCATGGAAACATATCCAAAGCCACATGTAAAATAGATAACCAGTGGAATTTGCTGTATGATGCAGGGAGAAAAAAAAAAAAAAAGAAAGAAAGATGACTTTAAGCTTTTAAAAAAAAATTCCAACAAATTAAAATATGGCTTTGTTGCCACTGTTTAGTTTAAATATCTATGCAGTTTATACTCAACTTGAGGTCCTTTTTCTTTTTTGAAAGAGTTTTTAAAATTTGTTTTTTGTTACCAAATTACCAATCAATGGTAGTCTATGTTCTGGTGTTGCTCATTAATGCACCATTTGTATTTATTTATCTATTTTTCTCTTTACCTTTTGATTCCCTTCCCCCATTTCTCCAATTCCATTGTCCTTGGAAGGAAGGAGGGCTGTTCTCTGTATTTATGAGCATGTTTATTTATTTGTTTAGTAGATTCCACGTATAAGAGAGAGCTTACAGTATTTTTCTTTCTTTGACTTACTTCACTTAGCATAATGCCATTAAGGTTGTCACAAATGGCATGGTTTCATTCTTTTTTTGTGGCGGAATAATATTCTATTCTTTATCCATTCATCTGTTGATGGACATTAGGTTGCTTTTATATCTTGACTATTGTAAATAATGCTGCAATGAACATGGGAGGTACATATATCTTTTTGAGTTAGTGTTTTCATTTTCTTCAAATAAATACCTAGAAGTGGAACTGCTGGATCATATGGTAATTCTATTTTTCAAATTTTGAGGAGCCTATTGCATGTTTTCCATAGTGGCTGTACCAATTTATGTTCTCACCAACAGTGTACAAAGGATCTCTTTTCTCTACAAGCCTCATCAACACTTGTCCTTTCTTATCTTTTTCATAACAGCCATTCTAACATGTATGAGGCGATAGCTCATTGTAGTTTTGGTTTGCATTTCCCTCATGATTAGCAATATTGAGCATCTTTTCATGTGACTATTGGTGGTTTTCTTTGGAAAAAAGCATGGTGTAGGGTAGTGGCCAAGGTTCTTTCTTTTCTATGTGGCTGTCCAGCTTTCCCAATGTCATTTATTAAGAGACTTTCCTTTCTGCAGTGTATATTCTTGACTCTTTTGATGTAAATCAGTTGACCACATATGCATAGGTTTATCTCTGGGCTCTTTATTCTGTTCCATTGATCTATGTGTCTGATTTTTTTGCCAATACCAAAAATATTCTGCCAATACTGTGGTTTTGTAGTAGAGGAAGATGCCTTCATCTTTATTCTTCTCTCAAGATTACTTTGGCTTTTTGAGTTTTTTTGATTGTTTGTTCTATTTCTCTAAAAAATTCTGTTGGAATTTTGATAGGGATTGCATTGAAGTTACAGATTGCTTTGGTCAGTACAGACATTTAATACTGATTTTTCTAATCTGTGAACACAGCGTATCTTTCTATTTATTTGTGTTTCCTTCAGTTTCTTTCATTAATATCTTGTAATTTTCAGGATACAAGTCTTTCACCTTCTTTGTTAAATTTATTCCTAGGTATTTATTCTTTCTGATGGAACTGTCAATGGGATTGTTTTCATTTACAAATGACGCTATTATTTTAAAACATATTTCATTTTTTAGAGCAGTTGTAAGTTGACAGCAAAATTGAGAGGAAGATACAGAGATTTCTCATCCCTCTGCTCCCAAACATGCACAGTCTCTGCTGTCACTGGATCCCCACCAAAGTGGTACATTTGTTGCCACTGATAAACCTACACTGACACATCACAGGATCTCTCAAAGTCTGTACTTTACCTTAGGGTTCATTCTTGGTGTTTCCCATTCTGTGTGCCATAGCATTTTAAAGCCAAGCAGCTTGTTTTGATACTTATAGGTTATATAACCTTGGACAAGTAGTTTAACTTTTCAGAGCCTCAGTTTCCTCATCTGTAAAATGGTCGTAGTAATATCCACGTTCAGCAGTTATTGGGGTGCATTTATTGAGGAAATAATGCTTTGCAGACCGCATGGCACTCAATAGGTGTTTTCCCTGTGGACTGAAAGCTCCCTGGGAGCTAGCACTGTATCATCTTCCCTACCCCTAAAGCTCTGGTGTCTCCCAGTCCCTGGCAGACGAAGTGCTCAATGGCTAGTTATTTAGCAAACTTGGAGTACCTTTAAAAAAATAATTAATTAACTTTTGGCTGCGCTGGGTCTTCACTCCTGCACAAGGGCTTGCTCTAGACGTGGTGAGCGGGGGTCTACTCTCTAGTTGCAGAGCCTCTCATTTCAGTGGCTTCTCTTGTTGCAGAGCATGGTCTCTAGTGCTCAGGGCCTTCAGTAGTTGTGGCTCATGGGCTTAGCTGCTCCCCAGCATGTGGGATCATCCCAGACTGGGGATTAAACCTGTGTGTTCCCTTTTTTGTCAGGTGGATTCTTAACCACTGGACCACCAGGGAAGTCCCAAACTTGGAATACCTTAAACCAACCCGTACATTTCAAAGGAGAAATGTTATAAGCCCGGATTGGAGAATTGAGAAGGGTGACGGAGGAACAAGGATCAGGTCTACCACCTTGGCCTTGGGGTGCTGAAGGGTTAATGATCAGCTCACCAGACGGCTAGAGAACAGGAATTTGCAAGGGAAGGTGGGGGTGCTTTCCGTTTCTAACGTGTGTGCATGAGATTGCTCTATATTTGGATGATGGCTCTCTCATCTGAGGGTTAATCCTCTTTGTCCGAGTCATCTAGCCCAGGGATTAACTGCTTAAACTTGAAGCCTCACTGTCCCTGACAATGTGAGTTTTGTGTTGCCAAGAACTGGGGCCTTCAGGGGTCAGTTTTTATTGACCCAGCACACAAGGCTTCTTTGTGATCACTAAATCCTGGCCCCTTAATACTATGGAGAGAGAGACTGAGGCCCCTTTAGGGGAGGTAACATTATTTTCTGAGGCAGATTTATGATCAAAGCCACTGTGTCCAGCCTGGAGTTCTCTCTTCTGCTCTGCGCTAGTGTTTGGTGAAGGTTTCAGAAGGGACTTAGCTGAAAGAGCAGAACAATGGGATGCAGTGCTAGACTCCTGATGTAAATTCCATGTTGTGTTCTGGGGAAATCTCCAGTATGTCTGGGAAAGGTCTAGCCAGCTCCTTTGCTAATAGATGGTCTATTTGGAAACACTTCCAAGGGGCTTGAGTCCCCCACCACTTTTGACTTTGGGTGCCCAGCTCATGATTCCCTTTCTAGGATCAAGAAAATCTGGCTGGCCCCACTGGGGTCATATCCCTATCTTGGAGACCACTCTATGAGTCCCATGTGGTGTGAGGGAAGAGGAGTTCCTCAAAGGGAAATTGAGGATTTGTTACCAGAAGAAGGGGAATTGGTTATTGGTCACGGAAACCCCCGATGTCTGCCACAGATACTGAGCTGACTTCTCTTGCTTAAATAAAGATTAAAAAGTATTAGCTTTGTTGGCGTGTATCAAAGACATTAAAGTCTGGCTGTGTCTTCATCTTGCCTTCTTTTCTAAGGGATTCTGAGTTTCATAACTCTTTTCTTTCTTGTCCTACTCTTCAAAAATATATTTATTTATTTGGCTGCATTGGGTTTTAGTTGTGGTATACAGGGTCTTTCTTGCATCATGCGGGATCTTTCATTTGCAGTACTCGAAACTCTAGATGTGGTGTGGGGTCTTTAGTTATCCCATAGCATGTGGGATATTTAGTCCCTGACCAGGGACTGAACCTCTGTCCCCTGTGTTGCAAGGCAGATTCTTAACTGCTGGACCACCAGGGAAGTCCCATGCTTTCGCTATTCTTGCATTTTAAGAATTAGAGTATGAAATGTTCAAAGGTAGATTCTCCTCCATCCCTGAAATCCCCTTTACACATATAGTCAACAAATATTGATTGACTGCCCACCATGCTAGGCATCAGGGTTCGTGGTGCGCAAGGAAGACTCGATCCTTGTCCTCTGAATTGCTGGCTTGTCTGTAACTTGAAGACCCACTGCTGGCCATCAGGGTACTAACTTTGGTTAAAGAAGGGAGTGCGTCACTGAATCACACTGATGAGTTATTCTGCCAAAGAACATGACTTCACATTCTCCCTGCACGCAGAACATCTTGGAAATTGAAAGAGACAAAAAAAAAAAATCCATCTTGGGACCAGCATCTTGCTACTCTGTTCCCCTGAAATGGGGAGAGTGGGTGGCTTTCACTTGCGCTGCTTCTGTTTGCAGGCTGTGAACGAGAACTGGCACTCCAGCCTGCTTTGTTGTTGTGTGGCAGTGTTTGAACACTGGACAGCATATTGCTTTGCTATTATCGGGTTACTTGTATAAGCCTAGCAGCTGGCAATTGTGTAATCATTTTTAAAAGAAAAAGCCAGAGATGTTTGCTTAGAGAGAATTTCTAAAAAGGTAGAGAATGAGATGTGCCGTGCAACCCCATGCAGAACGTCGGATGACTGCTCTTCACAAAGGCAGGATTGTTCCTTGGTTAGAATTCCCCGTGGGACTTCCCCTCCTCAAAGTTCAGGGATGGGTCATGCATTCTGGAAGGGAAGCCTGTCTCATTTTCTCTGCACGCACTGACAGAGCTGGAAAAGTTGCCTTGGCTGTTGGGATATAGTCAGTCTTGTGCTGAGAGCCTTGCAGCTCTGAGTCCAAAGTCAGTCCCCGAATACACACCCTGAAGAGCATAGAGCTGCACTTTTCTCTCTTCCTGTTTCATGTTCCCACCGTGGTCAGATGACTGTATTTGAAGCTTGTCTCCTTCACTTACTAATTGTGCTTAAATGCTCTGTGCCTCAATTTTCTAATCTATAGGATAAAGATAATATTAATAGGGCTCTGTCTCATACAGTTGTGAAGAGAAAGAAATTAAATGAGGTAGTACAGTGCTCAGGACTTCCCAGGTGGCTCAGTGGTAAAGAATCTGTCTACTACTGCAGGAGACTTGGAACGGGGGTTTGATCTCTGGGTTGGGAAGATCCCCTGGAGTAGGAAATGGCAGTATTCTTGCCCAGGAAATCCCGTCGACAGAGGAGCCTGGTGGGTTATAGTCCGTGGGGTTGCAAAGAGTTGGACATGAGTAACTGAGCATGCACGCACTATAGTGCTCAGCATAACATTGGGCAGATACCAAGTGTATCAGTCAGCTTTTACTGCCTGAGAATAATAATGCTGTATAACAAACATCCCCAGATCTATCAGTGACTGACACAACAGACTTTATTTATCTCACTCATGAGTTTGTCAGTCAAATAGAGAGGCTCTCCTTCATGTTGCAGGTCAGGTGCTGATCTGCTTTGTGTGTCTCTCATCCAGCTACTTGGATGCTACAGGCAGCTGCTAGGGATGTGTCCTTCTCATGGAAAATGGTAGGAGGACATGAGAGATGCCTAACTGTATAAGCAAATTGAAAGCCTCTGTGCATATTCTGTTGCTGACATTTCACTGGCCAAAGCAAACCACATGGCCAAACCCAACATCAATGAAGTGAGAAAGTACACATCTCTCATGAGTGGAGAACACTGCAACATTATTTGGCTAAGAGTATGGATTATAATTGTATTCCATTGGGGAGAAGAATTGGGAATAGTAATTTGAGTTGACACAGCAAGTTACTTATAGAACAGAAAGTTGAGTGGAAATTTTCTGTTGTTGTTCAGTTGCTAAGTCATGTCTGACCCATGGACTGCAGCATGCCATGCCTCCTTGTTCCTCACCATCTTCTGGAGTTTGCTCAAACTCGTGTCCATTGAATCGGTGATGTTATCCAACCCTGTCATCCTTTGCTGCCCTCTTCTCCTTTTGCCTTCAATCTTTCCTAGTATCAGGGTTTTTCCAATGCATTCACATCAGGTGGCCAAAGTAGTAGTGCTTCGGGATCAGTCCTTCCAATGAATATTCAAGGTTGATTTCCCTTAAGATTGACTGGTTTAATCTCCCTGCTGTCCAAGGGATTCTCAAAAGTCTTCTCCAGCACCACAATTTGAAAGCATCAATTCTTTGTCGTTCAGCCTTCTTTATGGAAATTTTCTATCATCCCAGAATAGGCATTCAGAGGGCAAATCTGAAAATATGAAGTTTTAGGCACTCTACTTTTTACACTGAGCCACAAATAACCAGGGGGCTTCCCAGATGCCTCAATGGTAAAGAATCCACCTGTTAATACAGGAGACACAGGAGATGCAGGTTCAGTCCCTGGGTTGGGAAGATCCCTTGGAAAAGGAAATGGCAACCTGCTCCAGTATTTTTGCCTGGGAAATCCCACGGACAGAGGAATCTGTTGGGCTACAGTCTATGGGGTTGCAAAGAATTGGATGTGACTGAACATGCACACACAAATAACTGGGGACCCTCATGACTTTCCAAGAGGTATCAAATCTGGCCTTCGAGCCCCCAACTCTAAGCCTTCAGGTCTACATATGTATACAGATGGAAAAGAAGGTATGATCTATGGAATCTTCACCTGTAGAAAGTACTTGCTTGAGGTGAAGGACTGTTTGCTCCCCATGAAGTCAAGTGAAGGGACTTTGAGAGATTCCCTTATGCAGACTGGAGTTACTTGCAAAGAGGGACATGGGGCATCCTGTACCAGGAGGCACTCCACCCACTGTGGTTCTGCTGGAGTGTATTGAGCTTGGAGGGCTTGACATGTCCCCCAGAATTTAGGGCAATGAAGACACAGAGGGCCTCCTTTGAGTTTGGAAATTTTGGCAGGTAGGAGGCTTAATAGAGTATCCCATGCCAGCAGAGAAACATGGATGGTGTTACGGTGCCAAGGGACAAAAAGGACCTTTTTCTCATCCATTAACTGAGGCTTTGGAAGGTACTGAAGGCTCCTTGGGAGGAAGCATAAAGCTTAGGGGAGGAGCAGGTGCCCCACAGCTGCCTAAGCAGTAGCCAAATCACAGCAGGGGGGAATCTATTGGATTGGCCAAAGAGTTCATCTGGGTTTCCCCATAAGATGCTGCAGAAAAACCCGGATGAAGTAGTGGCTGGATGCATGATCAGCTGGTGGGACCCAGTTTCCCCTCTCTGAGAGGCTCCTCAGTGCTGCAAGAAGCTAAGGTGAGCTGAGCCTTGCCCCAAGAAAGCAGCATACCTGGGAACCCCTGGCATTAGAGGGGCCAGTATAGACCAGAGCAATGCAGGAGGTACATCTCCCTGTTACCGTAATTATTGTTGTGCCTCTGCGTCACTCAGCGTTCCAGTTTTAACACAGAATCGATCTGCTGCCTTCCTCCACTTCCGGCCCCTCTTTCTAACTCCTTCCTGCCTCCTTTCAATTCTTCTTGGAGCCTGGCACATCTCATGCACTGGCTAATCAGCTCTCCGTGTGAAGGCAGGGCCCAGGGGTGTGGGCACGCTGGCTGATCTGCTCGGGGCTCCCAGCGCTTACTCCTAATCCCCAGCTTCTGTCTGGCTAGCAGCAGATGGGATCCTCTGTGGGGAGCTCACCCAGGATGCTCCACTTTTTAGGATAAGACGGAGTCCAAAGCACAAAAATAAAATGCTGCTACTGAGTATATCTTTGCAAGGAGCAAAGGGTTGGCATTTCTAGGGGAATAAGAGTTTCCCGGTGGTGAGCTATTTTTTTTTTAATGATAAATCTTTTCTTAATCTCAGGGAGAGATTCAGTGGTTAAAATGGATGAGGGAAAAGGATAAAATGTGCCTGAGGTCCAGGCTGAGTACACAGTTCTAGTGAGCAATCCATTCGTTCTCCTGATTTAGGTCGGGGCCACTTGCTGAGTTGTCTGAATTTAGCAGATGACAAATCCCCCCACTCTGGCTCTGGTTGTTGTAAACAATTATATTAAGAACATACAGAATGTGACTTATCCCAACACTCATGTTTGCAAGAGAATTTGAAATTACCCAAATCTGTTGGTGCAATTAGTAACTATTCAAGTTTGTCATCCAGGTCACTGGTTTCTTTATGCTTACTAATTTTTTTTCTGACTAGCTTGATTGTATTTGCCGTTGAATAAGGTTTAGAAAATAGTAAAACTTATATATTATAAAGCCCTTTATTCATTCTGGCAAGTTACTTTTCAGAAGATGGTGCTAATTTACCCTACGACCAGCAATGTATGAATGCCCCTCAATGCATCCTTGATGTTTAATTATGAAAAAAATAAAACATGGTCAATTTGTTCATGGAGACAAGATGTCGCTTTTCATGTATTCTATTGCTAATGTGATCGAGCACTTCACTTTTTGACTAATTGTACTTCTTTTTTTAAGCATTGTCTTTCCATGTCCTTTGTCCATTTAAAATCGAGTGTTAGTGTTTTCCATATTTGTTAGTAAAAGCTCTGTGCATATTGAGGTTACCAAATCAGTGACTCATGATTACTGTAATCATGTTCCCAAACTAATTTGCCTTTAATTTTGTACTTCTATGGTCTTCTTGCCATGTAGCAATCTAATTTTTATGTATTCATATTGCTAGTGTTTTCAGTTAAAATTCCTTTCTTTTCATGCTTAAGTTTTTCCTTACCCTGAAATCAGAAAATTATTCATCTGTAAATTTGGACTGTTTTTACTATTTTATGTGTGAGCTATTAATCATTTTCACTTTATTATGATCTTATGGTGGGAGGTAGGGAATTAATCTCTATTTTGTTGTTCAGTCACTCAGTCTTGTCTGACTCTTTGTGACCCCATGGACTGTAGCCCGCCAGGATCCTCTGTCTGCATAATTTCCTAAGCGAGAATATTGGAATGGGTTGTGAGTTCCTTCTCCAGAGAATCTTCCTAACCCAGGGATCAAACCTGCTGCATTGGCAGATGGATTATTTACCATTGAGCCCACCAGGGAAGCCCAACTCTATTTTAGTTCATTTTAACTGTTGATTATCAGTGTTTCAGTACCACTTAGTGAATACGCCTTTCCCCACAGAGTTGAAAACCCACCTGTATATTTTGTTCTATTTGATCTCTCTGCCTCAACCTCATGTAATCATTATACTTTTATGTTCTGCTTAAAGTACAAATCCCTCTTCAATCTTACTTCTAAAATGTTCCTTTGGTATTTGGCTCAGATGGTAAAGAATCTGCCTGCAATGCAGGAGACCAGAGTTTGATCCCTGGGCTGGGAAGATCTCCTGGAGAAGGAAACGGGCACCCACTCCAGTATCCTTGCCTGGAGAATTCTATGGATAGAGGAGCCTGGTGAGCTACAGTCCATGGGGTCACAAAGAGTTGGACACGACTGAGTGACTTTCACTTGGGTATTTTCACCCATTTATTCTTCCAGATGAATTACTGAGTTATGTTGCCAAATGTGTTGAGAAGCCAGAGCTGGTGTATTGAATTAAGAATATGCAAACTATGACCTGCTGAATGAGGGGGTACAAACCATCCGCATAGGATTGGCAAGTGGCTCCCTCAGCATCTGAGGTTCCACTTTGGAAAAGGGGAACCTCAGGGCTGGTTTTCTTAATTTTTTTTAAAATTTTACTTTTAATTGAAGGATAATTACAATATTGTGATGGTTTCTGCCATACATCAACATGAATCAGCCATAGGTATACATATGTCCCCTTCCCCTTCAACACCCCTCCCACCTCCCCCCCGACCCTACCCCTGTAGGTTGTC
This sequence comes from Antilocapra americana, assembly GCA_007570785.1. NCBI lineage: Eukaryota > Metazoa > Chordata > Mammalia > Artiodactyla > Antilocapridae > Antilocapra > Antilocapra americana. The sequence continues at coordinate 4,969,785 of ML663013.1, read as the reverse complement.
CCAGAACACCAGCTTTGGGTTTCAGGGGTGGGTTTTGATTGAAGGCGCAGTTTCAATACGCCTGCACCAAGGAAGCGAGTGGGCACAGTGGTGTTGGGGGGAAGGGCAATCTTCTGTCCCAGGTCATGATCCAGCAGGAAACCAAGGACAATGTAGTAAGCACCTTTACCTATAAGGTGGTTGGGCCAGAGGTTGCTAATTTTTCATGGGCTCAACTCTAAGTAATTATTTTATTTTTATTAATTAATTTTTTAAAAATTGGAGGATAATTGATTTACAGTGTTGTGTTGGTTTCTGCCATATAAGAATGCTAATCAGTCATAAATATATGTATATCTCCTCCCTCTCGACCCTTCCCTTCCCCAACCCACCCCATAGGTCATCCCAGAGCATCAGGCTGAGTTCCCATGTTACACAGCAGCTCCCACTAGCTGTCTGTTTTACAGATGGTAGTGTCTACATGTCAGCGCTGCTCTCTTAATTTGTCCTGCCTTCTCGTTCCCTTGTTATGTCCATGGGTCTATCACTACATCTGCACTCATATTCCTGCCTGCAAGTAGGTTAATCACTATCATTTTTCTAGATTCCATATATATGCATTAATATATGTTATTTGTCTCTCTCTTTCTGACTTTCTTCACCCTGTAGAGCATGTTCTAGTTCCATCCACCTTAGTTCGATTGAGTCACATTTGTTCCTTTTTATGGCAGAATAATATTCTATTCTATATATATATATATATATATATATATATATGTATGTATGGATGAAGGTCACTGATTTTTCATGGGCTTAACTCTAATTAGTTATCTTAAAAGGGACCCTGGAAAAAGCAAAGTAGGAACTTATGGAGGGAATCCTAAACTCAGTCCTTTTCTAATTGTCCAGACTCTAGACAGGGTTATCATATTATAAAATGCCTAGGCAAAAGCTCATAAAAACAAAAGTTTTTTTTCTCATCATACTGAGTTAAGAAAAAATCCTATTGGAATTTTGATAGGAATTATAGTTTAATTCTACTACCAATTACATTTATATTTACATAGTTACATTGCTAGTTAATTTGGTGACAATTGGCATTACAGAACATGGTATATTTATTTATGCAATGTTTATTTTTAGTTTCTCTATGAAGCTTTGTATTTTAAAATAACGAAACTATTAAAATAAGAAAATAATAGAAAAAAACCTAACCCTCACTGAGGGTTATATGCTAGGCTTTGGTTACCTTAAATACAATATCTCATTTAATCTTCTCAATTTACCCAGGACAATTCAGGTAGTAAATGGCAGAGAAACCTAGTCAAGACTTTTAGATTCTGGAGCCTGAGCAGTTAACCTCTACACTATAGCCCCTCCCTTAAGATTTCGGCAAATTATCTCCTGTAGTTTAAAGTGGCAGAGAAATAGTCTATGAAAACACTAAGTTTTGTTCTTATGTTGATAACTTATATTAAAATTTTATCTTTGAAATTAAGAAAGTGTTAGAATGGGGTGAATTTTACTTAAAATTTGGTAAACACTATGGATTTGAAGGGGCTTTGCAGGTGGCACAGATGGTAAATAACCTGCCTGCCAATGCAGGAGACAAAAGAGAGGAGGGTTTTAATCCCTGGGTCAGGAAGATCCCCTGGAGGAGGAAATGGGAAGCCACTCCAGTGTTCTTGCCTGGAGAATCCCGCGGACAGAGGGGCCTGGCAGGCCGTAGTTGGTTGGGTCGCATAGAGTTGGACATGACTGAAGAGATTTGAAAAGTGAAGACTTTCACTTTAGGCATATTTTTATCCAGCGCTTTGGTTCTCAATCCTGGCTGTGTATTAGAATCAGCTGAGGAGTTTATTTAAAAAAAAAAAAAATAACAACCAAGCAATATCCTAACTCTTCTTAAGGATCCTTAAGCCAGACTCTAAGGGTGGTGCTGGAAAATTGAATTTCTTAAAGAAACTGCCCAGTGATCCTGATGTGCAGCCAAGGTTTCAAACCCAGTGACAGAGTAAACCCTCAGTTATTGTTTGTTTCTGACATTTTTATTTTCCTCCCAGAGCCACCCACAGTTCTTGGCTAGAATCTCGTTTCTTTGTGTTTCACGTCTATCATATTCTCTGATCATTTTTACCTTTTTATATTTTAATTATCTTTCTGAAGGTGGACTCAATAGCCGGGCAAACCAAACAGATCACCCACTAGCTAAAAGGAAAGAGAGCTGGCTTAAAAAGGAAAACAGATGAGATCAGAACATCAGCTCTCTTGAAACTCACGAGTCCTCATCGCAATCAGGGAATTTGTTCCTCTCTGCCATGCCCTCTCCTTCTCCATCCACCTCAGGAAAGAATCTATTTATAAACTATTTTGAAAAACATTGCTTGTTCAGGAGCCTGACTACAAAACTGTATTCCCAATATGTGCCAAACGGCCCCCTTTGGCAAGCCCCACTGTGTCAGTTTACTATCCAGTAAGTCCTCTGCACGCGAACCTTCAAGTTTCAAGGGTTAAAAAATGCAACCGTGCATCTGGTTCCAGCAAAGAACCAGCACCCATGCCATCGACATCAGTTGTGAATCACAGCTTGCCCTCCATCTCCTATTGCTGATAATCCTGCAGCTCTACCCTCTCCCACCTCGTCTCCCTCCTCCATCAGCATCTCTTCTCGCCTGTTCACCCCATGTCAGTCCCCGCACGCCGGCTGTTGTACTGTACTACTGTACCTTTCAAGGTCCTGTACCATAAGATTAAAAAAGTTTTTTTTCTGTTTTTTAAAATGTATTATTTGTGTGAAAAGTATTATAAACCTCTTTCAGTACAGGACTATACCGCGTTAGTTGGGTATCTAGGCTAACTTTGTTGGACTTACAAACAAATTAGACTTGTCAATGCTCTCTTGGAACAGAACTTGTTCATATGTAGGGGACTTACTATAAATATATTTCATGAATACAAGGGGTGTGTGGATGCATCTAAGATGAGCACAAAGCTTGATTCAGAGTAGGTTTCATCAGAGATGCTCCCCGCCCCCCATCAAGACTTAAGTCACGGTGCTCACAAGTGAGGTCCCCAAACATCCTCGCTGAGGACTCAGCTGGGAAAGCAGGGGTGCCCTGTCTGGAGCATCTTTAACCGCTCAGCTCTCTTCTGATGGGTAATGATTCTGCCCCTTTTGCCTTCTGAGCCATCTGGACACCAGTTCCCTGCTTGTTCTCTGCTACAGAGCCGGCAGCCCAGGTCTGACTCCTTCTCCATCCGTTCTGCAGCTTCCAGTTGCCTCTTTTGTCTGTAGGAGTGACTGAACAGCACTGGACTCCCCAGTTAAGACACTTAGCACCTGGCCTCATCTTTCTCAATATTTCATCTATTCTCAGTCCTCCACTTTCAAAGACACCTGTTTAAATAAAAGCTTGAGGAGGAGATGGTGCTTGTGGGCCATCAAACCTCGAAGCCTGCATTTGTGTATCCAGGAATACCCTAGAAAGCCAAGATCCATGCAATAAACACGGCTCACATTGTTCTATTCATGGGACACAAATGGAGGGGAGTATGTGTGTGTTCAGTGCCTACCGTTTCTAAAGAGTAGACCTCCTTTGCTCTTTGCCAAAAATTCCCACAAGGTAGAAAGTATTATCCCCACTTTACAGAGAAGCTGAGTCACTTATCCAGTGTCTCATGGTTGGCATGTGGTAGAGCTGTGTGATCCACACCTTCAGATCCCTTGTCCAGGGCTCTTTATACTGGGCGTGTCTTCACTGACAGTCTCTAGAGATGAATAGGGAGAGACTAACTGGGAACAGGCTGGATTCACTAGAGAAGCCATCTCCAGGCGAGCCCCTCCTGAGCTCTGAGCGCATGTAGCCTGTGCCCCCTCACCATTCCTAGATTGCTTTTTGACCTGGAAGTCACCCAGGGCCATGGAGAAGACTGCTGCCCGGAGAGATGCCCTGGAGTGGTGCATAGGGCAAACGGGGGGCGCATTACTCTGGAGGTTACCCCATCATAAGGCATTTAGCTTTGCCAGTTCAAAGTTGTACTCAGTCACTCAGTCCTGTCTGACTCTCTGCGGCGCTATGGATTGTAGCCCACCAGGCTCCTCTGTCCGTGGGATTCTCCAAGCAAGAATACCAGAGTGGGTTGCCATTTCCTCCTCCAGGGGATCTTCCTGACCCAGGGATCAAACCCACGTCTCCTGCATTGGCGGGTGGGTTCTTTGCCACTGAGCCACCCGGGAAGCCTGCAGAGAGGATTCTTTAAATGCCTTGGGAAATAGTTGTCCCTGTAGCCCTGCGATGCTCTCCTCACTCTGTGGCTCCTCTTCCAGCCTCCTCTCCTCCCTGTCCTGGAGGCTGGAGGTCTAGATCGAGGTGCCTGCAGGTTCACGTCTCCCGAGGGCTCTCTCCTTGTCTTGTGGACAGCAGCCCCGGTGGCGTCTCCCTACGTGGTTCCCCTCTGCGTGTGTATCTCTGGTGACTCTCTGCGGTCCTCCTCACAGAATGGGGCTCCTGGTAATCCCCAGGGTGGGCAAGACTGTGTCTCACCTTGCTGGTACTGGTTTGTTCTTCTTTTCTCACCCACCACATTCATTACATTATCAGAATGCTATTAAGATTTACAGGAAACCTCCCAGCCTCAGGGCCCATCTGTTCTCGCTATTTATTCCCTCAGGGGAGTCACGAATCTGTCATCTGCGATTTTACAGTTCTCCGTATCCGAGGTGCCAGAGCCGTGTTTCCTCTGTGAGGCCACGATGCATGATTCTCCTCTTCGTGAAGGCCTCTGGGGGGATTGTGGAAAGAATGACACCCCCTTCTTAAGGAAGTGAGATGCCTTCTCCTGAGTGCCAGGCACAGCTGCCAAGTGCTGCTGGGAAAATATGCACTCTTGCCTCACCAAACAGAGGCCCCTGGCCCAAACAGGGGTCAGAGACCTCTTTTAAGTCAGACTTAAAACAGCTTCCTGCTGTCCAGAGATCCAGCCATTCTTTGTCCTTGAAGGGAGTGGTATTAGTTTGCCAGACCTGCTGCAACACAATAGCACAGATGGGGAGGCCTGTTGTTCAGTCACTCAGGCCAGTCAGACTCTTTGCGACCCCAGGGACTGCAGCACGCCAGGCCTCCCTGTCCTTCACCATCTCCCAGAATTTGCCCAAGTTCACGTCCATCGAGTCGGTGATGCCATCTAACCATCTCATCCTCTGCCACCCTCTTCTCCTTTTGCCTTCCATGTTTGCCAGCATCAGGGTCTTTCCCAGGGGAGGCTTGAATGAGAGGAAACTCTCCCCCTGTTCTGGAGGCTGGAGGGCTAGATCGAGGTGCCACAGGTTCACTTCTCCCGAGGGCTCTCTCCTTGACTTGTGGACGGCAGCCCTGTTGCTGTCTTCTTAGAGGGTTTTCCTCTGTGTGAATCTCTGCATGTCCTATCGCCTCTTCTTCTTCTTCTTTCTTTTTTTTTTTTAAAGTTTATTTATTTGCCATTTAAAAATTCTAACGTTGGCCATGCTGGGTCTTCGCTGCTGTGTGCAGGCATTCTCTAGTTGCAGAGCTGGGGCTGCTCTCCAGCGGTGGCTCATGGGCTGCTCTTATCGTGGGGCACAGGCTCTGGCACTCAGGCCAAGCACTTGTGGTACCTGGGCTTAGTTGCCCCACAGTGTGTGCAGTCTTCCTGGACACCAGGGATCAGATCTGTTTCCCCTGTACTGGCAGGCAGATTTTTAACCACTGGACCAGCAGGGAAGCCCCTAATATCCTCCTCTTATAAGGACACTGGTCAGATTGGGTCAGGGTCCACCCTGAGGGCCTCATTGAACTTTCTGCTCAGTCTCTCAGTTGTTCCTGACTCTTTGCAACCCCGTGGACTTCTCTGTCCGTGGGATTCTCCAGGCAAGACTACTAGAGTGGGTTGCCATGCTTTCCTCTAGGGGATTTTCCTGACCCAGGGATCTAACCCACATCGCTTATGTCTCTTGCATTGGCAGGCAGGTTCTTTACCACTAGTTCCCCTTGGGTCACCTCTTTAAAGGTCCCATCTCCAAATATAGTCACATTCTGAGGTGCTGGGTGTTCAATGTATGAGTTATGAGGGAACATAAGTCAACCTATAACCCAGAGTTAATAAGTGAGAATAATACAAACATTGTTGAGTTTCTGTTCTATGCTAGGCACTGTACTTGAAGTTTCACATACATTCTCCCATTTATTGAAAAGGATATTCTAGATCATGCAATGGTGATCCCGGCTGAACTCTGTATAATGACCACTGGCAGTCAGCACAAGAGGTGAAGCGCCCCTTGGGAAGCTGGAAATCTAACACCAGGGGGTAAAGAGCAGAGAGAGAAATTTAAGTTTCCTCGAAGAGAGAAAAGGGCTCCCAGCCCCACTGCACCTGAACATAACTGGATTGAATAAATTAACAATGATGATAATAATAGTGATAGTAATTGAAATTTGTTTTTTTAAAGATATTTATTATTTACTTGACTGCATCCGGTCCTAGTTGCAGCACGTGGGATCTTCATTGCGTCATGGGGGATCTTTCGCTGCAGTGCATGGACTCTCTGGTTGTGGCACACGGGCTTCAGAGCATGTGGGTTCAGTAGTTTAGGCTGGCAGGCTTACCTGCTCCATGGCATGTGGGGTCTTAGTTCCCCAACCTGGGATTGAACCTATGTCCCCGCATTCCAGGGCAGATTCTTTAACCACTGGACCATCAGGGAAATCCCTGAAATTTGTTGAGTTGCTTGCTGTGTTCTAAGTGCTTTTAGCATTTGTTATTGTTGCTCAGCTGCCAAGTCATGTCCGACTCTTTGCAACGCAATGGACTGCAGCATGCCAGGCCTCCTTGTCCCTCACCACTTCCCAGAGTTTGCCCAAGTTTATGCCTGTTGAATCGGTGATGCCATCCAACCATCTCATCCTCTGTCGCCCTCTTCTCCTTCTGCCTTGAGTCTTTCCCAGCATCAGAGTCTTTTGCAATGAGTCGGTTCTTTGCATCGGGTGGCCAAAGTATTGGAGCTTCAGCTTCAGCATCAGTCCTTCCAAGCTTCTAGTATATGACATATTTAATTGTTGCCATTCTAAAGAAAGAACACATTTAACACTCTTACGAGGTGTTGATCAGTCAAGTATGTGCAGAAAAGCAAGTTTCTCAGAAGGCGATGCTGGCAATGCCTTCCAAATACTGCCCAAGAAAGAGGATATTCTAGCCAGCAGACCCAGGTATTGGCAAGGCTGTGCCTACTGTGGGGGCACAGGTGCTAGGGTCTGAGCTGGAGGCCAGAGAAGGAAACTCATCCACCTCTGCCTCCTCCAGTTCTGTTGTCAACATCCTTCTAAATACAGATGGGTCTCCCATCCTGGTCTGCGTAATAAGATAGGGGGTGTTGGTCATGCCAAGATGAGGATTCTGACTTACTGGTAGATGTCTCTTTGCAAACCAGTCAGGCCTTCTGGTTGCTGTCTGGAATCCATAGGGAATGGGAGAGAGGCTTGTGTTGCAGGCCTGATGAAACCTGATTTGGGGTGACAGCCAGACCTTGGGCAGGGATATTATGTTTGTTTCTTTTGCTGCTGTAACAAATTGCCACATAGTGGGTGAAAATGACACACATATATTATCTTATAAGGGCTTCCTGCATGGCTTGATGGTAAAGAATCAGCCTGCAATGCAGGAGGTGTGGGTTTGATCCCTGGATTGGGAAAGATCTCCTAGAGGAGGAAATGACAACCTACTCCAGTATTCTTGCCTGGGAAATCCCATGGAGAGAAGAGCCTGGTGGGATACAGTCCACGAGGGTTATAAAAGAGTAGGACCCAACTTAGCGACTAAAGGGTAATAAATTATCTTACAGTTCTGGAGGTAGGAGTTTGAAATGGGTCTCCCTGGGCTAAAATCAAGGTGCCTGCAGGGCTGCATCCTTCTGCAGACTGGAGGAGAGAACCCGATCCTTCACCATTTCTGGTTTCTAGAAGCCGACTGCATCCTCAGGCTGGTGCCCTTTTCTCCACCTTCAAATCCAGCAGCTTAGCATTCTCTGATTTTGCTCTGACTCGCCCCCTCCTGTCTTCCTCTTTTCTATGAGGACCCTTGTCATCACAATGGGTCCACTCCCATAGCTCAGCATAGCCTCTGCATCATAAGGTCCTTTACTTAACCACACCCGCGAGTCCCTTTTGCTATGTCAAGTAGCATGTCCACAGATTCTAGGGATTATGACATGGACAGCTTTGGGAGGTCATTCTTCTTCCTCCCACAGTTACGCCCTTTTAAAAATTGGTGTCTCTTTATTTTTTTGACTGTGCCATCTATTATGGAAGATGTTAGTTCCCTGCTGCTGCTGCTAAGTCGCTTCAATCATGTCGTACTCTGTGTGACCCCATAGACAGCAGCCCACCAGGCACCGCCGTCCCTGGGATTCTCCAGGCAAGAACACTGAAGTGGGTTGCCATTAGTTCCCTGACCAGGGCTCAAACCTGGATTGGGAGCATGGAGTCTTAAGCCCTAGACTGCCAGGGAAATCCCCCTACAATTATCCTTACTGAGCTAAGAGCACCCTTTTAGGAAAACTCTTGGATGATGGTCAGCTGTTCACTTTAGTGACACCCAGCCTCAACACTGGCTGCACACTCTAATTTTTGAAGTTGGATGTCCCTACCTGGTGAGGCAGTGGGGATGTTGTCATAACCCACATGAAAATCCAGGAAACTGAGGGTCACAGAGGCCGGGTGGTTTTCTGGGATTGGCACCCATTTCAGCCAGTAGCCCCATCATTGACATTGCACCGTGTTCCTTTCTAACCCATATGATAGACAGGACATCAAAACTTATTTCCATTAGTATTTCTTTCATAAGAAGGAATATAATTTCCTAACCAGGTGGCAGGAAAGTTGAAATGAAAGCATGTTGTTTCGTTGACTCTTTGCGACCCCGTGGACTGTAGCTCGCCAGGCTCCTCTATGCGTGGGATTTCCCAGGCAAGAGTACTGGACGGGGGTTGCCATTCCCTTCTCCAGGGGATTGGCCCCACCCAGAGATCAAACCTGAGTCTCCTGCATTGGCAGGCTGATTCTTTGCCATCCCATCCACCAGGGAACACAAGTCTATTTCATGTGATGTGCCAGGGATTGCCCTGTCTGTTTCAAAAGCTAACAATCTTTGCTTTCTGGGGTCTCTCTGCACTTGGCTTTATTGTAAAACTTAATCAACAAATCAGGATACAGACCACCTTAAGAAGGAAGTAGGCAGATCTCTTATTTTGTTAAATTGTTCACGCATACGTGGATTCTTTCATTACACACAGAGTGATTTTTCTTTGGTGGGTATTGTGAGGAATATAGAGATGGTGAAAATGGAATATTGTTCTCACGCAGTTCGGTCTGGTCATTTGTACTGTAGACCACAGAGGAAATCTTGTAGACCAGGCTTTGAAGCTGAAAGATGGACTCAACTGCTAAGTTCCATCAATTACCAGCTGAGTGATATTTGGCAAGTTGCTTAACCTCTCTGAGCCTGCCTCAGTTCCTCCTTCCATACAATGGGATAATAACCGTACCTACCTTGGAAGGTCCTGGTAAGGACCAAATGAGTGTCAAGCTCTCAACTCTGAGCTGAGTGCATGGCAGATGCTCATGAGATGCTCTCAACCCTTCTCTCCCCTGGCTGCTTAGCTTTATCTTTAGAGAAAAGAGAAGAGTGTGCATGAGATGGGGTGGGGAGAGTGGGAGGTAAATTTAAGTATTTTGGGGATGTTCTGATAATGGTCAGAAGCCAGGCTGAAAAGAGATCAGCTGTGCCTTTTGCGTGCCCGACGCAGAACAGACTCGTTTGGCCTTGCCCTCTGTTTGAGGCTGCCAGAGATGCGTTCTGTGCTCCAAACCCTCACGCTGGCAGCACTGTCCCGCATCATCTTCCAGCAGAAAGGCTCAGTAGGTGTTCAGAAAGCAGACTGTCCACCCTGCTCTGATTTTGGAAAAGAAAAACCCTTTCTGTGAAACAAATAACCTTTGAATCAGAAAGAGAAGAAATACTCCAGAGGCATAACAGATGAATAGAATAGACCCAGGGACAGCCCAGAGTGGTATTTGTGTGTCTGGAGCGGAGATGCCAGTGGGGAGGTGGGGTGGGTTGAGGGGAAGGAGGAGAGAGACATTTGGTATAAGAGTTGTGCCAGGCTCTGCATGATGCCTTTGTAGGCGGAGTTCAGGTTTTAATCCCTGAATACTGGAGTGCAGAAATAGTCCCGGTGGTGACCAGGATTTCTTTTTACTGACTGATTGAGGTATGCTTGATGAACAATGCCATGTTAATTTCTGCTGTACTGCAAAATGACTCCCGTATATACAGACATACCTTCTTCTTCTTTTTTTTAATCTTCTTTTCCATCATGATTTATCCCAGGATATTGAATATAATTCCCTTGTGAGATACAGTCTGGATTTCTATGTTAACTCTGCCAAGCCAAGCAGATTCAGGTGTAGTTCTTTGAGCTTTTCTTGTCTTTTTCTCATTAGATGCATTAAAGTGACTTGCATTTTGTGGACTGTAAGGAGACTTGAGTGGAGGGAGGGAAGAATGACATTTGGTGTTCTTTGCACAGAGAAGCATCCCCCAGGTATTCGAGCATATTCCACAGATAAAAGAAAGTGAGTGCACTTCTGAATGCTCTTATCTTTCTTAGCCTTATTCCCAGGGCTCAAATCAAACCTGAGATGGCGGAGAAAATGCCTCTCCGCCAGGCGGGGACACATGCTGTCACCAGCTCCGCTCTCTGTCTAGCAGAGATGGTCAGCCCCCTCCTGGGAGCTGTTTTCACCCTCTCCCACTGGTGAGTCATCCTCAGAGGCCAGTTCTCAAGAAGGTGGGATGGCAGAGCCGGAGGAGGTGTCAGCATGTGAAAGCTGTTCTGTTCTTTCCTTGAAAATTAACTTGGCAGCTTGTAAGCAGTGAGTTTTCTGCACGGAGCCAGAACAAGTAAGTGGACCAGCTAGTGGGCCAGGGTCTGGAACCCACCCGCATCTTCCAGTTAATTGAGTACGAGATCCCACCTTATGCAAGCCTCATCATACTGCTTTACAAACAGGGGTGAAATAATCATGGTGACAGTTTCTATGGGAGATCCTTGGGATCAAGTCATTTCAACAAATATTTAATGTGCCCTGGGCCAGTGGTGAAGAACTCTGCCCACCAAGGCAGGAAACTCGGCTTGGATCCCTGGGTCGGGAAGACCCCCTGGAGAAGGAAATGGCAACCCACTCCAGTATTCTTGCCTGGAAAATCCCATGGACAGAAGAACCTGGAGGGCTATAGTCCACGGAGTCACAAAAGACTCAAGCATGACTTAGCGACTAAACAGCAACAGTGGGTCAGGTATGTGCTGTATATAGAAATAGGTTCATTGAGGGTATCTGCCCTTGAGGCAATGGGAAAATGAACATGTACATGACTTTCACCTAAGGTCAGTGGAAATGAAGGCTGTGGCCAAGGTATAAAGTGCTGGGTGTGCCAACGAAAGAGAAATCCTTGTCTGCAGGAGCTGGCATGGGGGGAGGAGGGAGCAACCAAGTGAGACGGTGAAGCCAGAAAAGTCTGGGAAAAGCCCAGAGCTCAACGTGATCTGAGGGCACAGATGTGGCCACGAGGTGGACAGAAGCCAAAGAGAGCAACACTCAGAGCATCCACTGTGGTGGCTGCCAGGGAGCTCTGGGGGTTCTGATGCTGGGGAAATTGGTAGGCAGCAGGGAGCCACCCAAGCCTTCTTTTTTTCCCCTATCATGGACCATTTATTTATTATTTTTTAAATTGGAATATAGGGCTTCCCTGGTGGCAGTGGTAAAGAATCCGCCTGCAATGCAGGAGACTCAGGTTCAAACCTTAGGTCAGGAAAATCCCCTGGAGGAGAGCATGGCAACCCACTCCAGTATTCGTGCCTGAAAAATCCCATGGACAGAGGAGCCTGGGCAGCCTACTGTCCCTGGGTCATGAAGAGTCAGACACAGCTGAGTGGCTCACACTACTAATGGCTGCTTTACAAGGTTGTCAGTTTCCCCTGTATAGTAAAGTGAATCAGCCACATGCATACGAGTATCTCCTCGTTTCTGGATTTTCTTCCTGTTTACCAGGTCACCACAGAGCACTGAATAGAATTCCCTGTGTTATCCACTCGGGTCTACCAAGGCTTCTTTGGAGGGAATTGTTTTGGTCTGATCTGGTCTGCCGTTGGAGGCAGTTAGTGGTTTTAGGCTCACTCGCTGGTTAGACTCTTCACTAATTGTGTGCCCACGGGATTTTCCTTGGGCTCTACTTCATCAGCTGTAAAGTGGAGGCAGAAATGGTGCCCATGTAGGGGTCTTGGGAGAGTGGAATGGGATGACCTGGGGAGAATGCTTAGCTCAGTGGCTGGTGCTTGGAAGGCTCAGCAAAGGGAGTGCGTGTCAAAAGCCATTCAATGAGAGGCTCTGCAGTGGGGAGGAGGGCGGGGGGTGGCACTCAGAGATGAGGGGCTGCAGGCTGGAGGCCACGAGGTGGTTACTGTGTTGGCAGGTGGGGGAGGCCAGTGCCTGCACCTTGGTGGTGGTGGGGAGGGGGATGATGTGGTGCTGAGATTGCAGGGCTAGGAGGTGTGGGAAGTGGGACTGAGGAAGGAGGGAGCAGTCAGCTGCTGGAGTTCCAGGATGAGGGCAACTGGGAAGGAGGATGGGGTGCTGCTGGAGGAATCCTGAATTCCATTTGAGCATTTCAGAGGCTGGTGGACGTCTTAGTGGGCAGAGTCGTGAGCTCATGGCAAATTCAGGGGGCAAGGTCAGGGCTGAGTTATGTGCTTGGTTAGGGCTGAAATGTGATGTGGGGGAAGTGGCTGTATAGTCTTCCAGGGAGACAGAAGGGGAAAGTGCCGTGAGAGAACCTTAGGGAATATTCCCATGTAGAAAGGAGGTGTGGTCCATGGCTAAGATTCCACACTCCTAAGGCAGAGGACCCGGTTTGATCCCTGATCAGGGAATTATATGCTATATGCCACAGCTTGAAGATCCTGCATGCTGCAGCTAAGTCTCAGTGCAGCCAAATAAATTAATATGAAAAATAAAAAGGAGGTGGAGGATAATGAACACGGAATGAGAGAGAGACATGGTGGGGGGGGCGGGGTGATGAGAGAGAGGGCATTCAGGGAGGAAGGAGAGAAAGCCAGGAGAGGGCTGGGGTCATGGACCCCAGAGTAGGAGAGGTCTGCCCAAGGGGAGATCCAGGAGGATGGGGACCCACAAGAGATCCCTGAATGGTAATTAGGACAGAATTAGTGAGTTTCTAGGGGACGCTGCCAGCACAGTTCTGAGAACAAGAAGTGGAGCTCCAGGGGTGAAGAAACAAGTATGCAGGTGGGGATACAGGGCAGTGAACCCAAGCATTTCTCAAGATGGTGGAAGAAGGAAGGAGATGATGTAGATTGACTTAGTGAGGAAGACCACTTCAAAAGAAGTGTTTTTAGAATGTGCTGTACTTGAGCATTTTTACAGAATAAAAGCTAAGAGAGAAGAAAGACCCTGAAGATGCAGAGGAGGAGGTGGTGGATGGAGCCAAGTCTGGGAACCCACGGGGGCAGGTGGGGCTGAGCACTGTGGGAGGCTGGTTTTTAGGCAATGATGGTGTGCAGAGAGCCTGGATGGGAGGAGGGTGGAGACGTTTGGAGACAAGGCTGCAGGACTCAGTGAATGGGGTGAAGTAAGAGCGAAGGTTTTGGAAGTGGGTGGGGTTTATGGAAAAGGTTTGGAACAGCCCTCACGGGGGATAACTAGGCACTAACCAAGGGCTCAACAAACTGACAAGCAGAATGGGGGCTCAGTTGATTTCAGCATCCAGACTGGAGGCTGAGCTGATGAGCCCGTATGTGTGTGTGTGTACATGTGTGTGTATTACATATGTAATCCATGCATATATAGGTACATGCATATACTGTGTGTATATACACAAATGTTTTGTTTTGATTGTTTTTGTTTTCCCATGAGTGTAGACCAGCTAAGCAATGGGAAGAAAGTGGGATTATGCAGGGCTGGAAATTGTGCCTGTCTGTGGCACCTCATGAGAACTAGCATCGTCCCATTTAAGGTCAGTGCCTGATAAGGAACAGCAGACTAAAGACAGGCTTGTGTTGTGTGCCAGACCTTGAGAAATTAGCTCATTTAATACTATGAAAACCTCTATGAGGGAGGCCATGTTATTTTTAAAAATAATCATCTATTTATTTGGCTGTATCTTAGCTGCAGCATGTGGGATCTAGTTCCCTGACCAGGGATGGAACCTGGGCCCCCTGCTTTGGGAGCTTGGGGTCTTAGCCACTGGACCACTAGGGAAGTCCTGGAGGCCATGTTTTGCAGATGAAGAAACTGAGGGTCATAGAAGTGACCTGAATACTGCCCGACATAAGATAAGTGGCAGGCTTCCCAGATGGTGCAGTGGTAAAGAATCTGTCTGCCAATTCAGGAGACACAAGAGATTCAGGTTTGATCCCTGGCTTGGGGAAATCCCCTGAAGAAGGACATGGCGACCCACTCCAGTATTCTTCCCTGGAGAATCCCACGGACAGAGAAGCCTGGTGGGCTATAGTCTATAGGGTTACAAAAAGTCGGGCAAGACTGAGCATACACACACACACACACACACACACACACACACACACACAGTAAGTGGTGGTGGGGGGGAACAGACCAGTGAATCTGTAAGAGCTTGGCCTTTCGTCTCTATCTGGTGGATGCAGCAGTAGACGTGGGTTTAGGGGTAAGGACACACAAAAGGGAAGCAGTTCCCGTGGGGTCAGATGGACCAGTGAGCAGCGGACTGTGACTCTAGAAAAAAGAACAACGCAGAACCCAGCCTCCTGTTCCACTACTCTGAGGCAACATATGTGGGAACTTTCTCTTCCCCTCTCTCTCTCTTTTTTTGAGACTGTCTGCACAGGAATTGACAAATTCTAATGATAGTCTATTTTGGAGGGAGTGTTAAATTATTCAGACGCAGGCACAAATAGAATGTCTCTAGCAGCCTTGACATCCTGCTTGAACCCACAGATGTCAATTTCCTGGCCCCTGTGAGGGTCTGCAGACCATGCCTGGGTGGGAGGTGGGGGCAGGGCTTTTATGAACCTTCTAAACGCTGCTGTCCGGAGCCAGAACTCCAAACCCTGAAGGTTTCCAGTCGCAGGCTTCGGGGACTGCGGGGCAGGGCATGACTCCATGACGACGGGGCTTCTTCAAGTCCCCCCACCCTCCTCCTCGAGGGCATCCTAAGCCGGCCAGGTGTGCCATCCCTTGAAAGCAGCCACTGCGACCTCCGCTTCTGCTGCGATTACACCTGCGGTTCTGCATTTCTCAGAGCTCCAAAGGCTCATGTGTGAATCATGACGATGTTCAGGAAAGTTCCGGAAGTCAGGTGTGTTTTAATTTCTCAGCGTGGGGCTCTTCTCATACCTCTGCTACTTTATTCTCATGGTACTTTCTCTTCTTGGGAACTCCTTTGTCTTGAGGATGCTCAGGCAAGAGGCCATTGAGGATGGCTCTGATTCTAGACCCTCCCTGTGGAAATCCCTGGAGGACTGGACAGAGCAACCATGTAGCTGCAACCTAGGGCTGTTATTTAATTTATATCCAAACCCAGACACCAGAGTGAAAAGGGGGTGCTCTTTAATAGTGACCCCAGGATGTCAGGCATTAACAGGCATTGTCCAGAGCAATTTGCAAGGATGGCCACCCTAGAAAGAATGGGGGTGGGGTGGGGTTGCAGTTAAGTGTTTTGTTTATCTTTAAACAACTTCATTTTCCTCAGTGGTTGAACTGAAATCTGCTTTTGGTGATCCTGTTGGTGTAATGCACACCACACGGCAGGCCCAATTCCTAGCACAGAAGCGTTCGATATATATTGACTGCTTCTCTTTTTTCTTAAAAAGAAAAAACAAAAAAAACCCTCAAGCAAAATCAATAAAAACAATAGTGGCAACAAAAACTGCTCTATACCGAAAACCATTTGTAGGTTCCCAGCAGGTAGCATTGAACGCTGGCCTGTTTTCACCACTTCCCCCACCCCTGCATTCCTGCTAATCCTAGGTAGAGGATTGCTTTTTCACCCAACCATTTTTCTTCTCTTTCCTTCTCAGATGCTCTTGTCTCAGGTGCTTCTCACCCCACAACCCCCCTCCTTTTTCACTTTTCCTTCCAAAGAGATTTTTTTTTTTGGACACATATTCCCCCTATCTGCCACCCTCTTGATCCTCCTCATGAAATTAAAAGAAAGTATTCATTTATCTGCCTGCATCGGGCTTGGTTGTGGTTTGCACGATCTTTAATTGTGGGCTCTAGCTGTGACATATGGGATCTAGTTTCCTGACTAGGCATTGAACCAGGCCCTCCTGCATTGGGAGCATGGAGTCTTAGCCACTGGGCCACCAAGGAAGCCCTGTGAAATATTTTTTACCTTTTAATTTTACATTGATGTCTAGTTGATTAACAAGGTTGTGATGGTTTCAAATGTACAGCAAAGTGATTCAGTTAAGTTATACATATACATGTATCTATGCTTTTTCAAAGTCTTCTCCCATTTAGGTTGTTACATAATATTGAGCAGAGTTCCCGGTACTGCACAGTAGGTCCTTGTTGGTTTTCCATTTTAAATATAGGAGTGTGTACCTGTCCATCCCAAACTCCCTAACTATCCCTTCCCCCCATCCTTCCTCCTGGCAACCGTAAGTATCCTTCCTCCTGGCAACCGTTAAGTTCATTCTCTGAGTCTGAGAGTCTGTTTAAGTTTTGTAAACAGGTTCTTTTGTGTCATTTCTTTTTGGAATCCACAGTCTGTATCATATATTTCTTTTTGTCTGTCTGTCTTACTTTACTCAGTGTGACAGTCTCAAGGTCCACCCATATTGCTGCAAATGTCATGATTCCACGCCCAGAAGGAAGCTGCCTGACTCTGCCTTGCAGGAGGGTGAGAGAACCCCCATGCATTCTCCCTTGGCCAGTTTTTTAGATACTCAACTCCTCTTTCCCTACACACATTTTTTGTTTTCCCAGGGTTAGCTATGAATAGAAATATAAACTATCATGTTTTGAAAACTTTGTAAATATCACTACCTTCACAGACCCTGAGGGATCTAGGAATCCCAGGGTAAATCACTGGTCTCTGATACACGAAAGAGTGACCTGTGTCCTCTGGAGATAATTCAGCAGGAAGGCATTCAGGCAGCTCCCGGTGGACTGTGCGGCTCAGGCGTGAATCTCAGTAAGTAGGAAAAGTGTGCTCATCACAGCGGGCTGTTGGGAGTTTTGATTCAGGGTTCATGCACCTGATAATTCCAGAATGCAAGGTTTCAGGCTGTGGGGCTTTACTCTCTAGGGACCTTTGATATATTTTTGGAGAGAAAACTTTTTTATTTAATTTTATTTATTTAGTTGGTTGCTTTTGGCTATGCTGGATCTTTGTTGCTACAAGCAGGCCTTTTCTGGTTGCAGCAAGCGGGGGCTACTCTTCCTTGTCGTGCTCAGGCTTCTCATTGCGGGGGCTTCTCTTGTTGTGGAGCATGAGCTCAGAGGCGTGTGGGCCTTAGCAGTTGCGGTACCCAAGATCTAGAGCACAGACAAAGTTGTGGCGCCCGGGCTTAGCTGTTCCGTGGCATGGGGAATCTTCCCGGGCCAGGGATTGAACCAGTGTCCCCTGCCTTGCAAGGCAGACTCTTAACCACTGGACCACCAGGGAAGCCCCTGGAGAGAAAGCTTTTATCTCCATGTATTGATCCCAGCCAGCAGAGACCAGTGAGAGGGTCCAGCCCTTTGGGGTGCTTGTTCCCAGACATGGAACTGTGAAGTGGAATAAGGGATCTTGTGGGTAGCTTCCAGCAGTCCCTTACGTCTTTCATCACTGGCTAGATTCGCTGAGCCCTGATTGCACTGAGAAGTAGGAGCAGCAATTCCTTCCACAATCTCTGAGCTTCAGTAGGCAGATCCTTTCTAGCTGTCAGCATGTCTGTCTTTCCAGGAGCAGGGATGGCTTCCTCTTTCCCTGGGGAAGGTGGGAGCAGTGGCAGCCAGGGTTGGTTCTTCTCCTGGGCTGAGAGGCATCTGGAAGCTGGTTCACAGGGATCCAGGGCAGTGACGGAGCAGAGACTGGCAGGGTTGGCTGGAAAGGAGAGGAGAGATGACTCTGGGAGGACTAGTCATCCTTCCTGTCCTGGCGTGGGCCACTTCTGACCAGGAAGAAACTGCTGCTCCTTAAGGAAAGGTTGAATCCTGTGCCAAAGTTGATCTGTATGGCAAAACCCACTACAATATTGTTACAATTAGCCTCCAATTAAAATAAATAAATTAATAAAAAAAGAAATCAGAAGTGCCTCTCATTTTCAGGGAATGGAAGTCCCAACTGAGAAACCAGTTGTTAGACAACTTGGGAAAATCAGGTCATTGCTGAGCCTTGGTTTCTCCAGATGAGAGGTGAGAGATTTGGGTGGGATAACTTCTACATCTCATTGAATGGTTTTTTTTTTTTCCCTGGTTCTGGAAAACTTTTAAATCATTTTATGGAAAACTTGAATATGATGGTGGGACACCCCTCCAGACTCCAGTGACTAATCACCCCAATTACTAATGAGTGTTTAAGCCACTCTTATATCAGAATCCAGCCAGCTCAGTCATTTCGAAAATTGTGTGGTTCTCAATGTGAGGTTGAAGAAGCGAGTGGCATTAAAACATTTACCACAAAACTGTTACTTATTTTAAACTGACAGATTTACTGTGGATAAACTTTCAGCAAATAACTAGGAGTAGCCACACGTCAGGCATCAGATGGTGGACAAATTACGTGTGCGTTTATCTTTAGACTCAGAAGTCTTACTTTTAATATTTAGTTTCAAAAACATGGTGGCAAAAACATGAAAACCTATTCATGTAAGGCTATTAATTGTAGCTAAGAACATCAGTTGATTCAAACATACCAAGTACGTTTAGACCCACAGGTTCATAATGGTTCTCAGAATAAAATGCCTTGTTGGTAACTTTTAGAGGATTTAAAGGGACTTCCCTGGTGGTCCCATGGCTAAGAGTTCGCCTTGTAATGCCAGGGACACTGGTTTGATCCCTGGCTGGGGAACTAAGATTCCACATGCCGTGGGGCAGCCAAGCCAGCTTGCCTCAAGTAGGGAGCCAACGAGCTGCGGATGACAGAGCCCCCTTGACACAGCTAGAGAGAAGGCTGTGTGCTGCAGCAGAAGATCCCGAATGCCAAAACTAAGACCCAAGGCGGCCAATAAACACATAAATAAAAATTTAAAAAAATACAGAAGGAAATTCCCTTAAAAAAAGATTTAGGGAGCCATTTATTTTGAGAACTGGGGAAAGGATTAGATAGTTCCCTTGCCTTTCCTATCCAAACTAGCTCAGGACAATTAAAGAGTAAATGAGGGAAAGCAGCTTCTTTTTATAGAGTTATTCTGGGTAATAAGTAAAAAGAGTGATAGAGCTGGAATTTTGTCACCCTGAATTTCTGAGTCTAGGCAGTGATCACCAATGGCTGCTAATATGATGAAAAAAAGACAAGATGTTGTGTGCTTCTTAGAAATACCATACCATTGCCTGTGAAGTAGCTTTGAAAAACACTAATCTGAGAATAAGCAGTAGTGTCCAATAAGACTTTCTGTGATGACAGAGATGTTTTATATCTGCATCATCCAATATAGTATTCCCTGGTCTCATGTGGGTATTGAGAACTTAAAAGGAGACTAATGTGACTAAGGAAATGAATTTTTAAAATTTATTGAGTTGTGATTAATTTAAATTAAAAAATTTAAAAATTGAACTATAGTTGACTTACAAAGTTGTGTTAGTTTCTGGTGTATAGCAAAGAGATTCATACATATACTGGAAAAGAATATGAAGAGACTATGTATATATATATGCAAGTTATATATATATATATATAACTTTTTCATATTATTTTCCATTATGATTTATTTTATGGCATTGAATATAGTTCCCTATGCTATACAGTAAGATCTTATTTATTTATTTTATATGCAGTAAATTTTACTTTATTTTATAGTAAATTTATTATAAAATATGGGCTTCCCTTGTGGCTCAGACAGTAAAGAATCTGCCTGCAATGCAGGAGACCTGGGTTCGATCCCTGGGTTGGGAAGTTCCCCTGGAAAAGGGAATGGCAACCCACTCCAGCATTCTTGCCTGGAGAATTCCATGGATAGAGGAACCTGGCAGGTTACAGTCCATGGAGTTGTAAAGAGCCGGACATGACTGGGTGACTAACACTTTCACTCAGTTTATACATTTCCTATGTCTGCTAATCTTAACCCCCCAATTTATCCCTCCTCCACCTCCTTCCATTTTGGTAACCCTAAATTTGTTTCCATGTCTGTGAGTCTGCCTCTGTTGTGTAAATAAATTAATTTGTGTCATATTTTGGATTTCACATATAACTGACATCGTATGGTATTTGTCTTTCTCTTTCTGTCTTAATTAATTTAAGTTTAGGTAGCCATATGTAGCTAAGGGCTATTACCTTGGACCACACAGCTCTAGACTTACCTGTGAACTTATGGGAGACCCATAGCACAGAGGAACATGTTAAATGACACCATAGAAATACAAGCAGCAAAACACTCTCTAAAGAAAAATCTATAGAGCAAACTATTTTCACCAGTAAATAAGACATGATGAGTAAAAACCAGATAGTCTGGGGAACATGTAAATTATTAAAAACAAGTGATAACCACCAATTACAAGGTATGGAGCATCTTTGAATCATGATTTAACAAAGAAACTAAAAAAATTATAAGAAAAGAGTATTATCAAGTTATTACTATTTTTTAGGTGTGATCACAGAATACTAATTATTTAAAAAAGAGTCCTATTATTTTAGAGACACTACTGATATCTTTATAAATGAAGTCATATGATGTACATGATCTGATTCAAAACAATCCATGTATGTGTGAGGAGGAAAAGAGGGTAGAGAATTGAGTGGGTGTAGATGAAACAAGATTGGAATGAGTTGATCATTGTTCATGCTGGCTGGTGGGTACATGGGAGTTCATTATATTATTCTCTCCACTTTTGAATGTTTGAAAATTTTTGCGATAAAATGTGAAAAACAAAAAGAAGTAAAGGAAATTTCCAAGAAGCCTCTCTCCAAGTTTAAATAACAGCAATAGCAAGAAAAATTTCACCTTTGACTTTAAATCTGAGCTGGGAACTGGGGGCCATGAAGGATGCACACATGGTATCCAAAAGGAAAGGCAGGGTCCCCTGAGGGCAGATACCACGGTCAACCCTGTAATCAGGAGAGTTAAGTCTGGAGCTGGGACTAATATTTCTTTTTAAGCTGCCACCTCAGCTTAAAATGATTCCTGGTCTGTAGTGTGCCTGGTTCTCAGAGAAAGCAAAAACAAATTCTCTCTGGAGGAAAGCATCTTCCAGTTAGGCATGTGGGATTCTACAGATTAAGGGCAAGCAAGTACGAGCAAGTATTAGGATGAATATAAAAATTACCATCCAAACTAGCACTCTTTTGGTGATGAAAGAAAGTGATAAAACAATTTTTGTTGTTTAGTTGCTAAGTCATATCCGACTATTTTGCAACCCCTTGAACTGTAGCTCGCCAGTCTCCTCTGTCCTTGGGCTTTCCCAGGTAAGAATACTGGAGTGGATTGCCATTTCTTTCTCCTAGGAATCTTCCCGACTCAGGGCTGGAACCCATGTCTCCTGCACTGGCAGGCAGATTCTTTACCACTGAACCACCAGGGAAACGCTGCTAAAATAATTAGCAGATATTAAATTACTGCAAAAGAGATAAATGAGAATTTTCCTGGAGAAACCAGTGGTCCCCTGGCAAACAGGTGTGGAAAGAAGACCCACCTCTTCTGCTTCTGGAGTTTGGTGGGAGTGAGAGATCGCATCTCACCCCAAATCATTTGGAAGTTGATCTCATGCTCTGGGTCAATGGTTCTCAAAGTGTGGTCCCTAGACCAGTAGCATCCTGGGAATCTGTTAGAACTTTGAATTCTTACTCTCCCCTAGACCTAATAAAGTAGAAACTCAGGGGTGAGGCCTAACAAGCTGTTTTGGAACAAGTCGTTTTGGAACAGGTCAGCAGTCCCCAATCTTTTTGGCACAAAGACTGGTTTCGTGGAAGACAATTTTTCCATGGCCCTGGAGGGAGGGATGGTTTTGGGACGATTTGAGAACATAACATTTATTGCGCACTTTATTTCTATTATTATTACATCAGCTCCACTTCAGAGCATCACGCCTCTAGATCCTGGAGGATGGGGACCCCTGATTTAGGTGATTCTAATACCCTAAATTTGAGAACCCCTGGCCTGTGCTCAGGTGTGGTCAGTCACTCAGTTGAGTCCATCTCTTTTGCGACCCCATAGACTGTAGCCTGCCAAACTCCTTTGTCCAAGGAATTTTCTGGGCAAGAATACTGGAGTGGGTTGCCATTTCCTACTCTAAGAGATCTTCCCAACTCAGGGATTGAACCCACTTATCTTCTGCCTCCTGCATTGCAGACGGTGGATTCTTTACTACCTGGGAAGCCCTGTTTGAGAACCACCGGCCTAGGTAAACATTTTTTAACTGGTGATATCAGCTATTAACAAAATTCCAATGAGCATCACAATACCAATGACATTTTTCTTACAAGTAACAGCAAATAGGAAGAAAGTTGCCTTTTTTCCCCATAATAAACATTTAAATGGCACCTGGTAATTCTGTGGAGTCTAATGACAGTCTTTCAGTAATTACCTGTCGGAGAAGGATTTTAAACGAATACAAATGCCTTTTATCATTTTTTGTAAACATCTTTCTGTCTCAAAGGTCTAGTGATTCTGCCAGAGAATTAGAACAAAAGCATCACTTTCTCAAAGGAGGATTTAGTTAGGTGTATGCCTCTCCTCTGTGTCAGTTCCTGGAATTTTCCTCCAAGTTCTCCAACAGCTCTGGCTTATTTAGGTCATTTAGGTCTAGTACTCACTTAACCTGGGATCTAAGCTGCAGCTGTTCCTGTCTGTTCTCTTTGTTGTCTTCCAACAAAAATTGTAGCATAGGGCTGACACTAGTTTCTTAGTCTTCACTGGGTTTCCAGTACTAACCAGACTGAGTCTGGGTTATGTATTGGATATATCTGTGGCTTAAAACACTCTCTTCTCTCTAAGACACGGTTGCACTTGTCCTGATCAAGTTTCTGGCATGTCTCATTGGCTGTTTATCCCCTTTGTATCAAGCATAATAGGATGGGCTCTCCCCATTAATTAGAGGCTTACTGGGAGTTGATAGACACACAGAGGGAGTCTCTCTGACTCAAAACTTTGGCCACCTGATGCAAAGAGCCGACTCTTTGGAAAAGACCCTGATGCTGGGAAAGACTGAGGGCAGGGGGAGAAGGCGGCGACAGAGGAGATGGTTGGATGGCATCACTGACTCAATGGACATGAGTTTGAGCAAACTCAGGGAGATAGTGAAGGACAGGGAAGCCTGGCGTGCTGCAGTCCATGGGGTCGTAAAGAGACGGACCCGACTTAGCGACTGAACAGCAGCAGCAGATTTATTTTTGGCTGTGCAGGGTCTTCGTCGCAGCGTGGGCTTCTCTCTAGTTGCAGTGAGTGGGGGCTGCTCTTGAGGTGCCGTGCTCAGGCTTCTCATCGAGGTGGCTTCGCTTGTTGCAGAGCACGGGCTCTGGGGCGCGTGGACTTCAGTAG
This sequence comes from Antilocapra americana, assembly GCA_007570785.1. Taxonomy (NCBI): domain Eukaryota; kingdom Metazoa; phylum Chordata; class Mammalia; order Artiodactyla; family Antilocapridae; genus Antilocapra; species Antilocapra americana. The sequence goes on along the minus strand of ML663013.1, from coordinate 4,946,066 downwards.
TTGCGGTTCCCAGTCTCTCGAGCACAGGCTCAGAGGTTGGGGTGCACAGGCTTAGTTGCTCTGCAGTGTCTGAGAACTTTCCAGACCAGGCATCAAACCCATGTCTTTTGCATTGGCAGGCAGATTCTTTACCACTGAGCAACCAGTGAAGCCCCTCTCTGCTTTCTTACGGCCACAGACAGCAAATGGAAACCCATCCAGCCTTCGTGGACATACGTTCATGCTACGATTTCCTTCACTTCCTCCAACTTATCTTAAAAATGGACCTATTATTATGATGGAAGCTAGAATTCCTATAACACTAAGGGGGTAGTTCTTATATGTGAGTGGCGTATAGTCAGTGTTTCTTAAACCCCGCTTCTGAAATTTGCGGCATTATGGGGGGACCTTTAAAATGGAGTCTTGAAAAATACAGTATACTAACGCATGTGTATGGAATTTAGAAAGATGGTAACGAGAACCCTGTATGCAAGACAGCAAAAGAAACGCAGATATATAGAACAGTCTTTTGGACTCTGTGGGAGAGGGCAAGGGTGGGATGATATGGGAGAATGGCATTGAAACATGTTAATTATCATATGTGAAACCAATCACCAGCCCAGGTTTGATGCTCAGGGCTGGTGCACCAGGATGACCCTGGGAGAGGAAATCGGGAGGGAGGTGGGAGGGGGGTTCTGGAAGGGGAACACATGTATACTCATGGCGGATTCATGTCAATGTATGGCAAAACCAACACAATAATGTAAAGAAAATTAAAATTAAAAAAAAAAGGAAAAAAAAATAAAATGGAGTCTTGAAGGGATTTCCCTGGTAGTGCAGTGGCTCAGACTCCACCCTCCCAGAGCAGGGGGCCCAGGTTTGATCCCTGGTCAGAGACGTAGACCCCACATCCTGGAACTAAGAGTTTGCATGTCATATCTAAGATCTGGCACATCTAAAGAAATAAAATACAGTCTTTTTTGCACCCCCTCTCTCAAAGAGTCTGCTAGAGCAGGTGTGCACTGAGAAACTCCAATTCAGGGAGGTTTCTTAGGGGATTCTAAGGCACAGTTGAATTTGGAGCAGTTGATGTTGAGATAGAGCTTTTCTACCAAAGGTGATGTTTTTCCATATCTTTTGCTGGTATCATTTTAGGGTCTGTTGCAGAGTAGCAATACGCTTTACTTCAAGAAGACCTGAGGTCTTCAGGAGCATCTTTGCAATTTGCTCTTGCAGCCTTGTCTTCATCCAGTGAGGGATCAGCCTGTCAAGGTAGCCTGGACAGGAGTACAGGCTGGTAGTGCCACTCACCACCTGACTCTTTGGGTAAATTACCAAATTCCTGTGAACCTCACATTGCTTGTCCGAACAATGGTAAGAATAATATATACTTGGGAAGGCTCTTGTGAAGATTAAATGAGAGAATAGAAATAAAATTCTGAGTCTTACATATAGCAGCTACTCCCTATCTAGAATATATATGAAATATATAATTTATTATATGTATCTTTATATTTTTTTCTCCTTAGAGTCTCAAGCCTACAGAGTTGCCAAATAATTTTTTTCTGAACTGAGGTCACATTTTGGCAACATTTTTTTTTTTTGCTACACATTATAAGAAGCTTCATTCATTCAGAGAGGTGAATGCTATACCTGAAAGAGTGTATGTCTATTTTATTTTATTATTATTTTTAATTGATGTATAGTTGATTTATAATGCTATGGTAGTTTCTGGTGTATGGAAAAGTAATTCAGTTACACACATATATATATATTCTTTTACAGATTTTTTTCCATTATAGTTTATTATATTCAGTATAGTTCTTTATGCTATACCTTATTGTTTACCTATTAATATTTTATGTATAGTAGTATGTACATGCCAAATTCCTAATTTATCCCTATCCTGCCTGCTTTCCTCTTTGATAATCATAAGTTTTTCCCTACATTTGTGAGTCTGTTTCTGTTTTGAAAATAAAGTCATTTATATCATTTTTTAAATCATATGATATTTGTCTTTCTCTTTCTGACTCAATTCATTTCATATAATCCCTAAATCCACCCATGTTGCAGCAAATGACATTATTTCATTCCTTTTTATAATTGAGTAATATTCCATTTGTGTGTATACCACATTTTCTTTATCCATTCATCTGCTGATGGACACAGGTTGCTTCCATGTCTTGGCTATTGTAAACAGTGCTGCTGTGAACACTGGGGTGTGTGCATATTTTAAAATTACAGTTTTTTCTAGAAATATGACCAGGAGTGAGATTGCTGGATCATACAGTAACTCTATTTTTAGTTGTCTTAAGGAACTTCCTGCTGTTTTCCATAGTTACTGCACCAACTTACATTCCTACCAACAGTGTAGGAGGGTTCCCTTTACTGCACATTCTCTCCAACATTTATTATTTTTGGACATTTTGATGATGGCCATTCTGACTGGTGTGAGGTGACAACCTCACTGTAGTTTTGATTTGCATTTTTCTAATAATTAGTGATATTGTGCATGAAGAGTGTATGTTTGAAAGTTGGACAATTTATGACCGAAATTAGTAAAAAAAAATAGGGTCCTCCCAATGTCAAAATCAAGGCTCCCTCAGTGCTTCTGAGCAGAGGAGTGGCATAAAAGGGGCTGAGATGAAAAGATGAAGGTCTTTTTTAAAAAATTCATTTATTTTAATTAGAGGATAATTACTTTACAATATTGTGGCAGTTTTTGCCATACATTGACATGAATCAATCACCCATGGCTGCACATGTGTCCCCCACCCTGAAGCCCCCTCCCACCTTCCTCCCCATCCCATCCCTCTGGGTTGACCCAGAGCACCAGCTTTGGGTGCCCTGCTTCATGCATTGAACTTGCACTGGTCATCTGTTTTTCATATGGTAACATACATGTTTCAATGTTATTCTCTCATATCATCCCACCCCCATCTTCTCCCACAGAGTCCAAAAGTTTGTTCTTTACATTTGTGTCTCTTTTGCAGCCTTGCATGGGTCATCGTTACTGTCTTTCTAAATTCCATATATATGCGTTAATATACTGTATTGGTGTTTCTCTTTCTGACTTACTTCACTCTGTATAGTAGGCTCCAGTTCCATCCGCCTCATTAGAACTGATTCAGATGCGTTCTCTTTTATAGCTGAGTAACATCCCATTGTGTCTGCATACCATAACTTCCTTATCCATTCATCTGCTGATGAACATCTAGGTTGCTTCCATGTCCTGGCTATTGTAAACAGTGCTGCGATGAACACTGAGGTATATGTGTCTCTTTCAGTTCTGGTTTCCTCAGTGTGCATGCCTAACAGTGGGATTGCTGGTCATATGGCAGTTGCTTCCAGTTTTCTAAGGAATCTCCACACTGTTCCCCATAGTGGGTATACCAGTTTGCATTCCCACCAACAGTGTAAGAGGGTCCCGTTTTCTCCACACCCTCTCCAGCATTTATTGTTTGTAGATTTTTTGATGGCAGACATCTTTAAAAAATATTTAAAAAGCATTTATTTTTTTGGCTGCACCAGGTCTTAGTGGTGGCACTCAGGATCTTTGATCTTCGTTGTGGCATGTGAGCTCTGAGTTGCAGCGTGTTGAGATCTAGTTCCCTGACCAGGGATCGAACCCAGGCCTCCTACACTGGGAGCGCAGAGTCTTAGCCACTGGACCACCAGGGAAGTCCCAATTTTTGCAGACCTCTTACTGCAGCCTCAGTGTTAGCTGGAGGCTCTCTGACTCTTCAGAGCTGGATGTGGTTGGAAACATTCAAAATTTCCTGCTGTTCTTGGGGGCTTTCATTCCAAGATCAACTTTGACTGCTTTACTCTGCTGATTTTTGTTTTTTCCTCTGTCTTGTGAAGCATCTTTCCTTGCCACAAAACTTTGCTATGTAGCAAATTTTACCTAAGTTTGGGGAAATGGACCTGAGTTTATATTATAGTCAGGAAACAACTTAAACTCGAACATGAAGCATCTCCAAGACTCCTCTTCCTTGTTTCTTAGTCCACTCTTCTGTCTCCTCGCCTCACTCTTTTATGCTTAGTTCTTCCAGTTCATTTGAAATGCACAACAATTTACCTACCTCTTTTTCTACTTTTTCTCTTGCTAACCCAAGCTTTCAGGGTTTCTGCTGCCCCAAGTGACCTTGCAAGATTTTTTCCTAAACAAAGAGAATTACTTCCTGAATAGAATTAGGGAACTTTCTTTTAAGATGCTAATTTATTTCTCACCCCCATCCAAACCTAATGATTTAAGCAGTGAGATGCTGAACAAATACAGACACAATAATGTAAGTGGTGGTGGTGGTGTTAGTAATGGAGAGAAAAACAGGATGCAGGGGGATAGAAATAAGAGCTCACAACAAATTGAGCAGAGAAAGAAAACGGGAGGAAAGGGAAGGACCCATTTACTGAATGCCGGTATCTCGTGTGATATGACAATCCTATTGATATTGTCTCAATTTTCCAAGAAAACCAAAGTTCAGAGGGTTTAAATAATATGCCCAAATGGAAGATCCAGGATCCAACCCAGGTATGATGGAAAGACCTGTATTCTTTGCATTATAGTCTTTTTTTAAATTAGGGTACAGTTGCTTTATGATGTTATGTTAGTTTCCACTGTACATCAAAATGAATCAGCCACAACTGTGTATATATCCCCTCCTTTTTGGATTTCCTTCCCATGTAGGTCACCACAGAGCATCAAGTAGAGTTCCCTGTGCTGTACAGCAGGTTCTCATTAGCTGTCACTTTATACATAGTATATATGTCAACCCCAGTCTCCCAATTCCTCCTACCTCCCCGCTTTGGTATCTGTATATTTGTTCTCTTCATTCGTGTTTCTATTTCCACTTTGTAAATAAGGTAGTCCATACTGACTTTTTTCAGATTCTGTATTTTTGTATCGATACGTGGTATGACTTCCTTCACTGTCTGTGACACTCTCTAGGTTCATCCATGTCTCTACAAATGACCCAATTTTGTTTCTTTTTTACAGCTGAGTAATAGTCCATTGTACACATGTACCACATCTTCTTTATTCATTCCTCTGTTGATGGACACTAGGTTGCATTGTATTCTCAATCACTTCCTCTTCTACCATAGAGAACTTCAGCTTGGTTCTGAAATATTTCGTCTTAAGTGGGCTGCCATGCCCTCCTCCAGGGGATCTTCCCAACCCAGGGATGGAACCCGCATCTCTTAGGTCTCCTGTATTGGCAGGTGGGTGCTTTACCACTAGCACCACCTGGGAAGCCTTATGCTAAACTAATTCAGTATAAAATTATTTTTGATGATAATAAAGTTTAGGCTATACCTTAGTTTTTAGAAATTTTATTTGTTTGTTTTTGGCTGTGCTGGGTCTGCATTGCTGCGTGTTTTTTTTTTTTTTTTTTTTTTTTTTCTGGTTGTGGAGAGCCGGGGCTCCTCCCTGGTTGTGGTACGTGGGCTTCTCACTGCTGTGGCTTCTCTCTTGCAGAGCATGGGCTCTAGGGTGCACAGTCTTCAGTAGCTGTGGCCGTGTGCTCAGTAATTGTGGCACACAGGCTCAATATTTGTGGCACACTCCACAGCGGGTGGGATCCTCCCGGACTGGGGATCGAACCCGTGTCTCCTGCACTGGCAGGGATTCTTTACCACTGAGCCTCCAGGGAACGCCCACCCTTATTTTTTGTAGCCTGCAATTTGGATCTTGATGTAAGTCTTTATATGGTTTCTCACATGAGAGCAACAAAAATCTGCCCCTTCACAGGTGCGGCTGAGACCTCTTTGACTTACATGATAGAGCAGGGCCAGCTCTGGGGCATTCCAGGGAGGCTGGTTTCCCAGTGGTTAGTACCATCCAGAGATAGACTGATTGGCTTGCTGTCCTGGGAGGAGGTATTTAAGCCAAGACTGTAGGACCACTTGGCTGGGATGTTGTTGTGAGGATACTGGTTTGGATGAGAAGTTCCCAAGTAGGGCTGCTCATCAGAATCACTTGGAGAAGATATGTTCAAAATCCAGATGCCTGTGTCTTATTATAGATGATTCAGCATGTCTGGAATGGCTCAGTGGCATTTCAAAATATACCCACCTCCCATGGGGCTTCCCTGGTGGTCCCGTGGTTAAGAATCCACCTTCCAATGCAGGGGGTGTGGGTTTGGTCACTGGTCAAGGACCTAAGATTCTACATGTTGTGTGGCCCAATAAAATAGACTCCCAGCCGATTCTGGTGCATATCAAGGTTTGGAGACTGTTGAACAGGTCATCATCACAATCCCCTCTGATCAGGAGAATGGGTACACGTGCATGTATGGCTGAGTCCCTCTGCCCGCCCACTTGACCCCATGCACTGTTAATTGGCTACACTCCAATACAAAACAGAAAGCTTAAGATAAAAATTTAAATCCCCTCTATCACAAGATTCTATAAATTCTACTTTTTGTTGGGGGTCGGGGGTAGTGATCTTCCCTGTCTTGTAGTCTTTAAATCACAGTGTTTTATTCATGTGGGCGGTGACAACCAGCCAAGCATAGTACCTGTTTCATTATTGGAGAACACAGAATACTGAGCTGCCTTCAAAATATCTGGGTTGCACCTTCTTTTTGTAATGGAAAGTGTTGTTTATTTTAGGGAGACTTGTTCATGATGCCAGAAGACCACACAGAGTTTCCTTTGAAGAAGCTCAATAATGTTTATACACCTGCAGGAACCAGCTAGAGGGATCAAGATGAGATGCTTGGTTGATATCACATTTATTTTTTAAAAAGTGGAAGGGGAGACATAGGACTGGGGTGGTCTGGGGCATGTGGCATGCTTAAGTACGCTTTTCCTTGGTATATGTGAAGCAGAAAAAGAAAACTTCTCAAGGGATTCAGTAGTATATGTATAGTTTTAGGGCCTTGGAGAATGCATTTCCCAGTATCTCTCCAGTTCTTTTCATTAATTAAAAAAAAAAAGCGTTGGCTGATTCTTCCCCAAATAGATGGATGCTAGTAATAAATAATGAAAAAAATTGAATGCTGGGAAAATGACGTGCGATTCTTCCTTGATATAAGCCCTTCTTCTTTTTTTTTTTAAACTTTCTTTACTTTATTGTGTTGGTTTTGCCATACAATGACATGCAACCGTCATGGGTTTACATATGCTCCCCATCCAGAACCCCCCTCCCTCCCCCCTCCCGACTCCCTCCCCCCAGGACATCTCTGTGCACCAGCCCCGAGCATCAGCCCTGGGCTGGCGCCTGGTTTCACATATGGTAATTAACATGTTTCCATGCCATTCTCCCATGTCATCCCGCCCCTGCCCTCTTAATAACTGATGCACCCAGCTGTTCTAGTGACAAAAATCCTTCCTTAAAGGAATATGTAATGTGGACAAAGCTGAGAGAGACTTCCTGAGCTCATGGTTTGCTCCAAGGTGTTAGACGCTAAACTTGTGCTTCTCAACAGGAGCGTCTCTTGGGCAGAGACACAGTGTACAGAAGGAATGGCTTTTTCCACTTTTTCCACATTGTTTCATGCTACTGAGCCTTCTTTGGCAGCTGGCCTGTTCCTCGTTTTTAATGTAGGGAACCTCTATAATTAACTCAAGCCTATTTCTGCTGTGTTAATTAATGTGTGCATACAGGAGGTTGCTGTTTTCCCTTAAGGTGTGATGAATGGAACTGGTTTTCATGGAAGTCACCTAGCGCTTTAGCAGATGGAGCAGTTGGCTTTGGGAAACATTCGCACTGAATAGCAAGACAGGACTAATTCTACTTGATAAAGTCTGTCTGTCAGGGTCAAGGGTATAAAGAGTGGTCCCCAGATTCCTCTAGGCTCCCTGTGGGCATTTGAGGTTGATGAGAAAAGCAGAAGGGACTTGTTCACTGAAATCAGTCAGAGCTGGGTCTGAGTCTTAATGCTACCCCCTAGCGACTATGTGGGCTTTGATAAGTCTTATTGTTCATCTATAAATGGGGCATGAAACACACATTTTGTCTGAATTAATTCAGGTAACATTTGGGAAGCTTCTCAGTTCTGTAACTCAATTCATGAGCCTACAAGTTGTCTGTGAGTGTTTATCCTATCAGACAGTAAGCTCCCTGGAAGCAGAGACTGTGTTCTATTAATATTTGATTCATGTCTCTAATGCCTAGTAATAGTAAGAACTCATGTTCATTGAAAGAATGAAAGATGAACTGGTCTTGTTTGATTAGTGTCTCGGGCCCAAGTGCATACAAACATTACAACCCTAAAGTCTTATGACTTGTCTGTCCCTAAAGGAGTTTGAACCCATCGCTCAGACTTCCTCAGCCTCATTGGCAAAGTATTGGTTTTGCCAGTCCAATTGCACTGCTCCTTCCTCAATGGTCCTTCTAGTCTGGGAGTCTCCTTCTGTAGCTCCCTGAGATGTGAGGTGGATGCAGAATTTTACAGAGATGCTGGTCTGCTCAGGTGTGCCATGTAGTCACTCCTTTCCGGGGTTGTGTCACCAGCCAGTGATGGTGTGGTAGACAAGCAGGGCATGACAAGTGGCAGGTATAGGTCTCCTCTGCTCTCAGCAGCCTCTCTCTTTCCCCATCCTCTGGGATTCTCTTTTTAACTAGCATGAAATCAACTCTCCCTGTCTGCTAAGACACCAGTCCATGCTTAGAACTCCTCTTTCCCAAAGGCCTTCTGTCTTTGGAACACATGACTGAGAACACGTTCAGCCAATTTATTCCCTGCTCTGCCATAAGCCTCTCCTGGGTGACCATGTGCAAAATTCACTACTTGCTTGTATGTGGCAAAGGAGAGTTAGTATCTTAAAATGTTATACATGTAGTACTTAGGAAAAAATCATTAGGTTCTAGGATTGGTCTTATTAAAGATGGCAAATGTTATAGGACTTTGTTGTCGTTCAGTCTCCCAGGCATGTCTGACTCTGTAACCCCATGGACTGCAGCATGCCAGGCCTCCCTGTCCCTCACCATCTCCCAGAGTTTGCCCAAGTTCATGTTCATTGCATTGGTGAGGCCATACAGCCATCTCATCCTCTGACACCCTCTATAGTCCTATTAAGCTGTAGGACTTTAGGGGCTATTAATTCATTGTGGTTGCCGAAATGATAATGAAACTCCAGGTATGATCTCAGTATTTAGGGAAGGAAGAAGAATGGAAGAGACAAAAATTTTCTTTCCAGATTTCTCCATTTTAATGAGAAATCAAATAGCATTTTATAGTTCTACCTCCCCCTGGTAGATGAACTTGTTTGTCTCATTGACCAGGACTGGGTCACACAGCTGCCTCTAACTGCACAGGAAGCTGGGAAAGCAAAGGCTGGATGTCCAGCCTTGATGTGGGGAGACAAGCAGAGCAAAGGGGGTCAGGAATGCTGTTGGGTTAGCCTTAGTCTGAGTTCCCTGAGAAGCAGATTCTAATACAAGAATTTGAACACTAGTAATGAGTTTGGGACTAAAATCATGACATCTGGTCCCATCACTTTATGGTAAATAAAAGGGGAAACAATGGAAGCAGTGACAGATTTTATTTTCTTGGGCTCCAAAATCACTGTGGACAGTACTGTGGCCTGAAATTAAGAGATGCTTGCTCCTTGGAGGGAAAGCTGTGGCAAACCTAGACAGTGTATTAAAAAGTGAAAACATCACTTTGCTGGCAAAGGTCCATCTAGTCAAAGATATAGTTTTTTCAGTAGTCATGTATGGTTGTGAGAGTTGGACCATAAAGAAGGCTGAGAACCCCAAAATTGACGCTTTTGAACTGTGGTGTTGGAGAAGACTCTTGAGAGTCCCTTGAACTGCAAAGGGATCAAATCAGCCAAACCTAAAGGAAATAAAATCTGAATATTCATTGGGAGGACTGATGCTGAACCTGAAGCTGTGATACTGTGGCCACCTGATTCGAAGAGCTGACTCATTGGAAAAGACCCTGATGCTGGGACAGATTGAAGGCAAAAGGAGAAGGGAGCAGCAGAGGATGAGATGGTGAGATAGCATCATCAACTCAATGGACGTGAATCTGAGTAATCTCTGGGAGAGTTCCCTGAAGGACGGGGAAGCCTGGCATGCTGCAGTCCATGGGGTGGCAAGGAGTCAGACACAACTTAGTGACTTAAAACACCCACATACACACTGTGTCTGGGCTGTGAAGTAAGTCCTGGTAGAGTGGCAGGGAAGTGAGGCAGAGAGAATTGTATTCTAGCATATTAGTAAGAGGTCTCCAGAGAAGAGGAGCCAATGAGAGATGGATATCCATCTATATCTACACGTACACACACGATAAGAAACAGACTCACACAGACGTTGAAAGCTGAGACAATATAAACCCTACAGTCAGCAAACTGGAGACCCAGGACAGAAAACTATAAGTTCCAGTCTGAGTCTGAGTCGGAAGGCAGGAGAAGGCTGTTTACAACTCAAAGACATCCAGGCCGAGAGAAGGATTTCATTCTTACTCAGCCTTTCGTTCTATTTAGACCTTCAGCATACTCGATGAAGCCCACTCTCATGTAGGAGGGTCACCTGCTTTACTCAGGCCACCAAGGCAATGCTTTGTTTTTGTTTGTTTCTGTTTTTTTGGCTGCACCGGGTCTTTGTTGTGGCATGAGGCTTTCCCTAGTTGCGTCATGTGGGGGCTTCTCTAGTTGTGGCGGGCTTGCTCAGTAGTTGCAACTCGTGGGCTTACTTGCTTTGCGACATGTGGGATCTTAGTTCCCTGACCTGGGAATGAACCCATGTCCCCTGGATTGGAAGGTGGATCCTTCACTACTGGACCACCAGGGGAGACCCTACCTAGGCAATGTTAATATCATCCAGGCATCCCTTCACAGACACACCCAGCTATAATGTTTAACTAAATGTCTGGGTACCTCGTGGACCAGTCAAGCTGACACTTAGAGTTAACCGTCACATCATGAAAGAGGGTGTTGTCAAACTGGCTATCACTTTGGACAGCTGGAGCCTCGTCCTGCTGGAGCATTTCTGGGAGCCAGAGTAACACGTACCCTTGGGAGTTATCCCATGTCCAGCAGGCCTTGGTTGAGGGATACAGCGGGGATTTGAGTCCCAGACACTTCCGTCCTGCCTGTGAACTGGCAAACAGGCGTGGGCACTGGAAGTAGGTGCTGGCATGGGGAGTCTGGCAGGAACTCGAAAGTAATAAGACAAAGGGATACGGATGGGCTCAGACAGCATCAGCTACATCAACCCACAGAGTCTGCCACACAGGGTGGGATAAAGCACTTGGATACTTTCTTATCTTTAAAATATTTTTTTAAACTTTTAATTGGAGGATAATTACTTTACAATGTTGTGTTGATTTTTGTTGTGCTTTGTGCTCAGTTGTGTCTGACTCTTTGCAACTCCATGGCCTGTAGCTCACCAGGCTCCTCTGTCCATGGAATTTTTCAGTCAAGAATATTGGAGTGGGTTGCCATTTCCTTTTCCAGGTTTTTGCTGTATAGCGATGCAGATCAGCCATAAATATATACATAGGCAGCCATGAAAATAAAAGATGCTTACTCCTTGGAAGGAAAGCTATGACAAACCTAGATAGCATATTAAAAAACAGAGACATCACTTTGCTGACAAAGATCATCTAGTCAAAGCTATGGTTTTTCCAGTAGTCATGTATGTATGTGAAAGTTGGACCATAAAGAATGCTGAGCACCAAAGAATTGATGCTTTTGAACTGTGATGCTGGAGAAAACTCTTGAGAGTCCCCTGGACTACAAAGCAATCAAACCAGTCAATCCTAAAGGAAATCAAACCTGAATATTCATTGGAAGGACTGATGCTGAAACTGAAGCTCCAATATTTTGGCTGCCTGATTCGGAGAGCTGACTCACTGGAAAAGACCTTGATGCTGGGAAAGACTGAAGGCAAAAGGAGAAGGGAGCAGCAAGAATGAGATGGTTAGATACCATCACTGACTCAAGGGACATGAATCTGAGCAAACTCCAGGAGATAGTAAGGGACAGGGAAGCCTGGCGTGCTGCAATCTATGGGGTTGCAAAGAGTCAGACACAACTGAGTGACTGAACAACAAAAACAAATACATATATTTCTCCTCACCTTCTTGAAGCTCCCTCACACCCCCACCCCCAGTTCTCTGGGTCATCACAGAGCACCAGGCTGGGCTCCCTGTGTTATACAGCAGTTTCCCACTAGCTGTCTATTTTACACATGGTAGTGTATTTATGTCAATCCTAATCTCTCGGCTCACTCCACCCTCCTCTTTCCCCACTGTGTCCTCCATCCTCTATGCCAGCATCTCTACCTGCCCTGCAGACAGGTTCATCTGTACAAGCACACATATCTCTAAAATATTTAAAGCTGGGGATCGATTCTAAGTCCCAGATGCTTTAACCTCTGGGACTAGATCTCAGGAGAAGAACTTGTGCTGTTATGACATTTTCTCTGGAAACAACCTACCAAAGAAAGATTCTTCAAACAGGATCTCAAGGGACTAAACTGTCGATGTTACAGCCTGGACCGCCGTGGGGGTCTCCCCATCTTGGATGGGTTTGGAGCCCAAAGGGAGGCTGAATCGCATTATCTTTTGTAACGTTCAGCTTTAACCCTGGGCAAGGTGCTGCTGCCTACTGTCCTCAAGAGAGGAAGACTGAGGCTCAGAGGAGGGGAGGAATTTGCCCTAATTACACAGCTGGAAAAGTCACACAGAGTGGAATCTGGGGCCACCTGGTGATAAATCTGGTGCCCTTTCCATGATACCCAGCTGTTCTCCCCAGGAAAATGACCTTTCAAAGGCACAGTATGAATTAATAATGATATAATTATTCACGGCTACACTTTTTCTTGTGCTGACTCATGAGCATCCAGGCTTGTGGTGGAAAGTGGTTTTTCTGATGGGGGAATAAGTTGCACTGACTCTCTGACTTCTCTCCTCTCTTCTCTCCTTCCCTTTTCTCCCTATTGCCTTGTGTCAGTCCTTCCCCGCCCCACCCCCTTCCCCTCCTTCTGCTCCCTCTGTTAGTAGGATCTGGTATCATATTTCTGAGCCAATGGAGTCAACTTATACTGGGTAACCCATGCTCCTGACATATTGCTATAAATCCTTCAGGTAGCTGCATCTGTGCTAAGTTGCTTAAGTCATGTCCGACTCTTTGTGATCCCACGGACTGTAGTCCACCAGGCTCCTCTGTCCATGGGATTCTTCAGGCAAGAATACTGGAGTGGGTTGCCATTCCCTTCTCCAGGGGATTTTCCTAACCCAGGGATCACAGGTAGCTGCAATAGCTGAGTTAATACATAAATGCTTCCCTAACCTCCTTAACTTTAGAATTATTCTTGACCCACAGCCTTGGCTGAAGGGAGGACCAGGACTCTGTTTGTGTCTGCTATGATGAGCATAGGGGTGGAGCATGGCTGAGAGGGAAACAATCTCATCATGTTTTCTGTCTGGAGAATCTAGTTCTGAGGCCATGAGAGTCTGCAGTAGTCATGGGTCAGTGGCCAACCATGCTACCAAGCCAAGTCAGTGTCTTAGCTATGGGGGGCAGAGAGCTGGGTGTGAGCAGGGATAGGTGGAGCTCACTGGGGAGCAGACCGAGAGAACAGATGGAAGGACTCTGGACCCTGCACCCCCATCCTTCCCTGGGCTAGACTTTCTCCCCTTGCCCAAGAGAGCAGAGTGATTCTGCTTAAAGAAACCTCCCTGACACATGCTGCTGGGTGGGGGAGTTGATTTCTTCCCATCCAGATGATTCTCTGTCCAGAGGGCTGGTGTAACAAGTGGTGGCCATGCCCCACGATGGGCATGGATGGAACTTTGCTTCCATGCTGACACAGAACACAGACAGCTAAGCAGGCTTATGGAAACTTAAGCCTGTGTCTGTATGTGTATACGTGTGTTTGTGTGTGGTGTTTTAATTAATTAAATTTTTACTTAAGTGTAGTGATAAAGACTTCAGTATAAAAACTTAAAGTCCAGAGACTTCCCTGGTAGTCTCGTGGTTAAGACTTCACCTTCCAGTGCAGGAGGCATGGGTTCAATCCCTGATCAGGGAGCGAGGTCCCACATGCCTTGGGATCAAAAAATCAAAGCATAAAACAGAAGCTGTATAGTAACATATTCAATTAAGATTTGTAAAAATGGTCCGTGTTAAAACAAAACACAAAACTTAATAAAATCCATTTAAACAACTCCTAAGATATGGCAAGAAATGCAAAATAATGTGCAGAATATTCTTTAAAGGTATTTCCTGTAAGTTGCATTAGACCCCTTCTTTTTGGTTTTTTTGGAAATCTTTTTATTTTTTTAATTTTCTTTACATTACCGTGTTGGTTTTGCCATACATTGACATGAATCTGCCATGAGACCCCTTCTTCTAAAAAGAGATTTTATGTAAGACAGAAATAGTCTTGAAAGATTAATAAGCTTGACAATTCATGTTCTGAAAGAGGTGCCTTACTTTGCAAAATGTTGAACTAATACCCCCTCCTATTTTAAAGATAGTACCACCGATTTACTACCCTCCTCTTTGAGATACATTTTTGGAATTAGATTAGAACCTAGAAATCTTTGCTGCCCCTGGCTTGGTCCTGCTATACTCACAGGTTAAGTGACTTACCCAGGGTAACAGAGTTAGTGGCAGCTTGGGACTAGAAGACTAGCTTCCAGAGTACTTGTTTAGAGGGACCACCACACCCCACCTCCATTTTTAAAATTAGATTCTTATACAGATAACATGGGCTCCCCTGGTGGCCCAGACAGTAAAGAATCTGCCTGCAGTGCAGGAGACCCAGGTTCGGTCTCTGGGTTGGGAAGATCCTCTGGAGAAGGGAATGGCAATCCACTCTAGTATTATTGCCTGAAGAATTCCATGGGCAGAGAAGCCTGGTTGGCTACGGTCCATGGGGATGCAAAGAGTCAGACACAGCTGAGCAACTAACACACACACGTAGTTGATTTATGATGTTGTGTTAGTTTCAGGTGTACAGCAAAATGATTCACTTACATATATTTTCCATTTGAGATTCTTTTTCCACATAGGTTATTACAAAATATTGAGTAGAGCTCTCTGTGCTATATAGTAGGTCCTTGCAGTTTGTCTATTTTACATACCGTAGTGGTAAAGAATCTGTCTGCAATTCAGGAGATGCAGGAGACGCAGGTTGGGAAGATCCTCTGGACAGGGGTATGGCAACTCACTCCAGTATTCTTGCCTGGAGAATCCCTGGACAGAGGAGACTGGAGGGCTACAGTCTATAGGTTTGCAGAGTCAGACACGACTTAAGCGACCGCGTGCCTGTAGTATGTATATGTAAATCCCAAACTCCTAGTTTATCCCTCCCCAACTTTCCCCTTGGTAACCATAGGTTTGTTTTCAAAGCTTGTGAGCCTGTTTCTGTTTTGTAAATAAGTTCACTTGTATTTTTTTCAGATTCTATATACAAGTGATATCATATGATGTGTGTCTTACTCTGACTTACTTCACTTAGTATGATAATCTCTCGGTCCATCCATGTTGCTGCAGATAAGCCTGTGTGTTTATTTGCAACACTGATCAAGGCCAGAACTCCTAACTGAAACAAAACAAAACCACACTCATCAAAAAAGACAACCATCACAGCAGTGGGTATCCAGAAAGGTGGAGTGGTGTAACCAGGTGGTTTGTATAGAAGAGTTGCAGTTTTTAAATTTTGTTCTGGTATCCGTCAGTGGGTGGATTGTGATTTGTATGTTTATTTGAAAAGGTAAACAGTAACCAGAAAAGCCTGGAATAACAAAAGTTAAATACCAACTCTCTTAACCCAGTCAGCCCAAGACCACCATCTGTGGCCTGACATAGCTGTATCAGTCCTTTGCATCTGAGGACGCTGCACTTCAGAGGATCCATGAGTCTTCTCAGCAAATGTGGGGAAAGGTAGAATTGTGATAGGATTTTGGAGAAGGGTAAAGTGTAACTGAAATGGAAATAAAGGTTCCAAGCTGAGCAGAGCTGTGTATAAAGGTGTCAGTGTCAAGTCTGGACTGTAAATTGGCCCCAGGCTTCTGTTCCCTTGGAAACAATGAGCTTATGGTACATGTGATTGTTGTCTTCAGAGCCCCCTTCTCTGGAGCTCTGTACCTGGGCTGGAGATTGAGGCTGCATCTTTGTGTCAGAGTGGCTAAGATCCTCCACCAGGGGAGAGTGAAATGTTTCATTCCTACGGATCCTATTTCCAGGAGCAACATTTCTGGTAGTCTCTGCTTTTAGAGATCAAGGTTTTTCTGGATGTAAGAAAGCAGGAGTTACTCAAAGAAGGTTATAATGTCAGAGTGTCCTTGGGAGAAATATTGTTTCCTATTACTTTGCAGCTGGCTTTATCTGTTATCCCAGCCTGATGAATAGCAGGGGCAGATTTTTACTTTCCCAGTCTGAGCTTATTTTTACTTTCTCAAAAGTTTGGGGTTCTTGGAAGGAAAATGTGATGGTTAGGGGGTCAGTGTTCTTCAGTTTTTCCAAAGCCTGTGAAAACTTGTAGCTATTCTAAATGAACACAAACCATTAACAGTATTTGAGAAGCAGCTAGGTGGGAGCTACCAGCTTGGCTGATATGGCAGCTGGGGGGACCCCAGTCTTGGGGATGACATAACACAGGACACTGCCCCACTCTGGGGTCTTCTGTACCCCACCTTCCTGGGTTTTCCATATTGGGTATACCAGATGTTCTCTTACCATCAACTTTTTTTAAAGTAGATTCACAGTTCAGTTCAGTTCAGTCACTCAGTCATGTCCGACTCTTCGCGACCCCATGAACCACAGCACTCCAGGCCTCCCTGTCCGTCACTAACTCCCAGAGTCCACCCAAACCCATGTCCATTGAGTTGGTGATGCCATCCAACCATCTCATCCTCTGTCCTCCTATTCTCCTGCCCCCAATCTTTCCCAGCATTAGGGTCTTTTCAAGTGAGTCAGTTCTTTGCGTCAGGTGGCCAAAGTACTGGAGTTTCAGCTTCAACATCATCTTTTACTTAAATAAATGCATCACAAAATGAAGCCTTTAATCACTACCCTAAAAGGAGAAACAGTGTCAGCAGCATAAATTTAAAGTAACCCATAAAAAAAGAAATAAGAGGATGACTAGTATCATTATTTTCTAGGTGATTTCCTGTCAAATTGGTGAGCTCGAGGCTTGCCTTGCCTTCAAAGAACAGGGTGGCAGTGGAGAGGCTAACAACAAATGTCAGAAAGGTGTTAAATCACATCCCATTCAGCACCAAACCCAGGCCTTCTCTGCGATATCATCAGAAAGATGAAGGAGAGTTAATAGAGGAATCTCACTCCAGAATTCAGTATTAAGGCTGTGTTTGGGTACCACCCCTATCTCTGTGGTGTCAACGGACTCTGTGCTTTGTGCTCTGAGACTGCTGGCCACAGAGTCTTGGTCTCAGGATGGAACCAAACCAATAGTTTGATTGGGTGTGGGATGTGGGGCAGGTGTCCAGCCTCTCCAAGGCCATTTCCTCATCTGTCCCACAGGAATAGTAACTGTTATTACCTCTCACAGTTGCTCTGAGAATTTAACGAGTTGATCCATGGAAAATCACTGACTCCGTGTCAGGCACACACAGAGTTTTCCATAGATGTGAGCTAGGATGTCGAGACAAGCTTGTGTTATGTATCTGCCAAAGAGTCAGTGCGTGGATAGGTTCTGGAGATCATATCTAGGTCACAAGAGACATTTATCCAAATTGGCCAAGGGACGAAGGCAAGCTGCTTGCTGAGGGTCAGTCAGCTCCCACTGTGTCAAGGCCGTAAGAGCAGGGCTGCTAGAGACAGAGGTCAAAGCAAAATAGGCAGGAACCTCTGGCAGGTTCTTAAAAGAGGACATCTGCCAAGAATATGGTGGAAGCAAGAGGGAGGCCCCCAAAATGTGGACAAGCAGTGCTGAAGCGTGTGTGTGTGTGTGTGTGTGTGTGTGTGTGTGCACTCAGTCATGTCCAGCTCTTTGCAGCCCTGTGGACTCGTAGCTCACCAGGCTCCTCTGTCCGTGGGATTTCCCAGGCAAGAACACTGGAGTGGGTTGCCATCTTCGCAGGGGATCTTCCCAACCCAGAGGTCAGACCAGTGTCTTTTAGGTCTCCTGCACTGGCAGGCGAGTTCTTTACTGCTGAGCCACCTGGGAGCCTGTTCATGTCATAGGGTCCTCCAGATAACCCCAGGCTGGGGCTCGGTGAAAATGTCTCATGGAGACTTTGCTGCAGTGCCCAAGGGAAAGGAGAGGCCTCAGAAAGCTTGCATGGCCTCTGCCAAATTTCAGGGAAAGGAGACAAATCACCATCCTTCCCTGGAGTGGAGTGAGAGGCCTGGTGTGATTACTCAGGATCGCTCAGAGATGGGTTCTCTTGGGTGAGATCATGCGATGAGTGTGTGCACCCAGGAGTGTCTGATGAGAGACTTGCACACTGAACCACCACAGGCATAGCCTTTTGGTTCCTAATAATCCTTCTTAGGGGCCAGTGTGGGGTCTGCAGGGATTATAATCCCCAGGAATGTAGCTGTGGCGGGGGACACAGCAGCAGACACCAGGAGCTAGGTGAGCCCTGGAGTTGGAGGTGGACAGGAGTCCCTAAAAGCCAGGAGACCAAGGCTCAGAAAAATCAGGGTTTCCATGGTGGCTCAGTGGTAAAGAATCTGCCTTCCCGTGCAGGAGACACAGGTCCGATCCCTGGTCTAGGGCAGTGGAGCGACTGAACTCATGCATCGCAACGACGGCACTCTGCTCTAGAGCCTGGGAGCTGCAACTGCAAAGCCCACGCCTAGAGCCCGTGCTCCACCATGAAAGAAACCATTGTAGTGAGAAGCCTGTGCAACGTAACTGGAGAGTAGCTCCCACTTGCTGCAACTAGAGAAGAGCCTGCACAGCAATGAAGACCCAGCACAATCATAAATAAATAAATAAATATATATATATATATAAAAGTTCAGGAAAATCAAGTCAAAACCCTGAATAGAATATCTGAAGCAGAGTAGGAACCTGTAAGCTGAAGCCAAGGGCAAGGTGATGGGGGAACATGAAGTAGAGTTTGAGCCAGGTTATGGATGGGAAGATGTACAGGAGAGATTAATTCTGATGGCTTTGCCCTGTCACCCTTGATGGGCATTAGCTTGGCTTAAGCATACTGGAACACATCCTCATTCCTACTTGGAAATCTCTAATCGAAGGCAAAGTCAGATAGACACTCATCATCAAGCTGGAGTGACAACCAAAATCCCCAAGAAGTTTGGCATCACCTGCCAGTAACACTGCCTGGAAAAACTCCAGGTGTAATGTCCTTTCATCCCATTGTTCTCATATGTAACCCCCGCTCCCTTGCTTCGTGAGCCACATGGAGACTCTGCCTCCTTGATGTGGGCTGCTAATGGTGATTTTTGTGTTTACCCAAAGCACTGGGACAGATGCTTTATCTGGAAACAAAAAGCTCAGGTAAACAAGTGCAGGTGTAAGCCCATCGCTGGATGCCTGGGGCTCTCTGCTGTGGAACTTGGCCCCAGCTGTAGGGCTGATCAAGCCATAGTCAGGGCATGGTTAAGGTTTTTTGTGTTTTAAACACTGATGCCATGACAGCTGGTTAGGGACTGGCAGGTTGAACTTGGAAATGAGACCAGGATTCAGGGAGAATTTTCTCCTTTCCCCCATTTCCATCTCTACTCTGGGGAAATTGGGTGTACAATCACTGTGGGCACAGAGACACATGGTTTCTGCATTAGCTCATCTCCATAAAGTATCAAGAGAGGCATGACATCTGAAGAGGTATTCTAGATCGCCCTTGGGAGACCCAGACCTCCTGCTCCCCTTTTTCTTCTCTTCTCTGCCTCCCCACATCATACATTGCTCATTGCTCCCTGGCTCCAAGATAATTTTGGCCAGAGTAACAATCTGAACATACAACTTTCTTCATAACTCTCCCTTGATCAAAGATAAAAATAAAGCAAACACTTTTTGTTGCTGACAATATGCTGGGCAGAGTTCTAAGCGTTTTCAACATTGTAGCTCATGTATTTCTCACAACACTGTGATGTACATATTATTATCAGCCCTGTTTTATTTTTCTTTTAATGTATTTATTTCCAATTGAAGGATAATTGCCTTACAATATTGTGTTGGATTCTGCTGTATATCAACAGGAATCAGCCATAGGTAGATCTATATGCCCTCCCTCATGAACCTCCCTCCCACCTACTACCCCATCAGCCCCGTTTTAGAGAGGAGGGAATGGAGATGTGAAGGACTTAATTAACTTGTACCAGGTTAGAGAGCTGATATGTGGCAGAGCTGGGATTTGAACCTGGGATCTGAATTGAGAGTCCATGCCCTCACCCACCCTGCTTGAAGGATGAACAGACTCATTAGCCTGGGCATCCAGTGTCCTCCACCACCTGGACCTCATCTACCTCTTCCCCTACGTATGCATATCTGAGCACATTCAGTAGATGAGATGCTTTCCCAACTCCACTAGAATTGATTTCTGACAAAACATTAAGTAAGAAGAGAAGAAAACTTCATAAAGACTACAAAGAAATTTATTAAAAATCATCAGCAAGCTCTATACCAAGTAGCATAAGACATCTTTATTCAAGTTTTGAAAAAGGAAAGGATATTTGTTACTGCTATCATTAAAAAAATTGAGGGTTCTAATTGATAGAATATAGTTATAAAAATAAATGACTTAAATATTGAAATACTGAAATCATTTTATACCTATAAAATCTAAGAGCCTAAATGAAAAACTCTTACAATTAATAAGATAACTTAGCTGGAAATTCAGTGAATATGCAAACAT
This sequence comes from Antilocapra americana, assembly GCA_007570785.1. Lineage (NCBI taxonomy): Eukaryota > Metazoa > Chordata > Mammalia > Artiodactyla > Antilocapridae > Antilocapra > Antilocapra americana. Next base: position 4,925,331 of record ML663013.1, on the reverse strand, counting down.
AAGTTTCCCTTTTACACCATTAAAAATGATTTCGAAGTAAAATGGAGTAAAAATGACAAAACTATAAAAATATCTAACGATAAGAAATATATTAGCCATGTGAAGAGAACTCTACACTTTTGCAGAAGAATATAAATTTTATCAAAGGACTAAATGAAGGGATATGCTATATTCTTGGATAGACAATTGACGTCATAAAGATAAAATTTTTTCTGAAACCAGTGTACACATTTAATGCAATTCTGGTGGGAATCATTGTGTTATCTTTTTTTGGAGAGGTGGAAGATTGAAAAATGTATTCTAAATTTCATGTCACCTAATAAATGTGAGAAAACAGCTACTAAGACTTTGAAAAAGAAGAAAAATAACTAGAGGGTACCTACCATACTATATCTGTGGAAAATTCTGAAAGAGTTGGGAATACCAGACCACCTGACCTGTCTCTTGAGAAATCTGTATGCAGGTCAGGAAGCAACAGTTAGAACTGGACATGGAACAGCAGACTGGTTCCAAATAGAAAAAGGAGTATGTCAAGGTTGTATATTGTCACCCTGCTTATTTAACGTATATGCAGAGTACATCATGAGAAAAGCTGGGCTGGAGGAAGCGCAAGCTGGAATCAAGATTGCTGGGAGAAATATCAATAACCTCAGATATGCAGATGACACCACCCTTATGGCAGAAAGTGAAGAAGAACTAAAGAGCCTCTTGATGAAAGTGAAAGAGGACAGTGAAAAAGTTGGCTTAAAGTTCATCATTCAGAAAACGAAGATCATGGCATCCGGTCTCATCACTTCATGGCAAATAAATGGGGAAACAGTGGAAACAGTGGGCTCAGTGGAAACAGTTTTTTGGGGCTCCAAAATCACTGAAGATTGTGACTGCAGCCATGAAATTAAAACACGATTACTCCTTGGAAGGAAAGTTATGACCAACCTAGACAGCATATTAAAAAGCAGAGACATTACTTTGCCAACAAAGGTCCATCTAGTCAGGGCTATGGTTTTTCCAGTAGTCATGTATGCATGTGAGAGTTGGACTATAAAGAAAGCTGAGCACCAAAGAACTGATGCTTTTGAACTGTGGTGTTGGAGAAGACTCTTGAGAGTCCCTTGGACTGCAAGGAGATCCAACCAGTCCATCCTAAAGGAAATCAAGCCTGAATATTCATCGGAAGGACTGATGCTGAAACTGAAACTCCAATATTTTGGCCGCCTGAGATGAAGAGCTGACTCATTTGAAAAGACCCCGTTGCTGGGAAAGATTGAAGGCAGGAGAAGGGGACACAGAGTATGAGGTGGTTGGATGGCATCACTGACTCAATGGACATGAGTTTGGGTAAACTCTGGGAGTTGGTGATGGACAGGGAGGCCTGGCGTGCTGCGGTTCATGGGGTCGCAAAGAGTCGGACATGACTGAGCGACTGAACTGAACTGACCATACTCTTTATTACAATGTGACATAAAGCTACTATGATCAAAGCAATCAATGGACTGAAAGAGGGAGTGGATTGGAAGAGTGAGTCTAGAAATAGATCCAAGAATCAATGGGATGTTAATGTGTGATAAATGTAATAATTCAAATTATTGAGGCTAATATTATTCATTAAATATTAGTGGAAGGACAGTTACCTATTCTGGAAAAAGATAGACCCCTACCTCAAGCCTTATAATCAGAATGAGTTTCATGTGAAATAATCATCCAAGAGTATCCTGGAAACAATCTAAATGGTCATCAACTGGTGAGTAGGTGATGACCTACTTATTCACATAGTAGAACACTATGCAGCAACAAAAAGGATTAGTTACTGATACATTCAACAATCTAGGTTAGTCCCCAAAACATTATGCTAAATGAAAGATGCTAAACACAAAATTCTATATATCATATGATTCCATTTATATGAAATTTTTAGAAAAGGCAAAAGCTATAGAGATCAGTCGTTTCTTGGGGACTGGAATAGGAGCAGGGATGGACTGAAAACAAGCATGAAGAATACTTTGGGGGTGAGGGATGTGTTCTGAAGCTAGATGCTTATACAACTTCATACATGTGCTATACAATTTATCAAACTATAGAGTTGGAATGGATGAGTTTTTGGTATGTAAATAATCACCTGAGAAAGCTATTAACAATATTAAGAGTAAAAAAAGGAAAATACAAAATAATTAAATTTTGGAGTAACATATCAGAAAATATTGTTTATAAGCTCATGATGAGGAATATTTTCTTAAACAAGTCGTAGAAAAGCCACTAAGAAAAATATACATTTGGTAGCACAAAATTAACAAAATTCATGGTGAAAGACATGTTTAAAAGGTAAAAATGTAAATCATAGACTTGGGTAAAGTGTTTGCATCATGTGTAAAGATTAGTCAATTTTTCTTTATACAAACCTTATAAAAATTAAAATAGGCTAACAATTTAGTCTCAAATCAGCGAAGGATATTTACAGATGACAATACAAATAGGCATTATTTGTCTTACTCCATGGCTTAGGTAGCCATGGAAATGAAAACAAAACTATTGATTGGCACAATTTCTAACATTTGATAGTACTTAGTATTATCTGTGAGGGTGTGAGGAAATTAAGTCTGTTTTGGGGAGTGTAAATCAACTCAACATTTTTGGAGATTAATTGGATACTAGCTATAAAAATTAAAAAAAAACACATGCTTTTGATAAAATAATTCCTCTTCTTACAATCTGTCTTCCAGAAAAAAAAATAGTACAAATATATCAAGACAAATGCATTTGTATGTTTTTTGGGTTATTTGAAAATAACAAGAAATGGAAACTTGTGAATTTCTGTAAATAATGATATGTTTGAATATGTTTTGCTACATCAAAATAACACCCAGGACTGAGGTCCCCATCTCCTTGCTAGTTGTCTCTTAGGGACTGCGCTCAGCTCCTAGAGGTCACTTGTGTTTCTTGTCTCATGTCCCCTTCACCTTTAAGTCAGATAGCGTTGTCAGATGCTTCTCCTGACCTGAGCCTCTGACTTCCGCTGTCTCTGAACTTCAGAGCCAGATTTAAAGGGTCCATGTGGTTAGGTCAGGCGCATCTGGGAAATCTCTCTTTCCTGAGGTGAACTGATTTGCACAAGTCCTTAACAGTAATACATGGATTTCTGTTTGACTGAATGACGGGGAGAAGGTGTGTATTCACTAGGGCCAGAGAATCCTGGGGGCTATCTTACAACAAAGCTATTCTGAGATCAAAGACTGAGCATCGAAATACCATCAGACAATGTATAGTTTTTTGTTTTCAACAGTCATACATATTTTAAAGAATTTAAGAGGAGAAAAATAGTCTGTCATATTTACCTAAATATTTACCATTTCCAATTTCTTTCTGATATTATTAATATTTTTTACCGTCTGAACCACCATTTCCCTTCCACCTAATGTTTCCTTTAGTTTTTTTTTTTTTTTGATCAAATCTGCTGGCAGCAAATTCTCTGTTTTTCTTCATTTGAAAAGTCTTAATTTTGCCTTTATCCTTGAAGGATATTTTCACTGAATATGGAATTGTAGGTGAACAACTTTTCTGGCACTTTAATAATATCGTTCCACTGTCTCCTGGTATCCATGCTTTCTAATGAGAAATCTGCTGTAATTTGAATTGTTGCTCTCTTTGATCAGTGTTCTGGAATTCACTGGTGACATTTTGAGCCCATGATTCTTTGTTTTGGGGCTGTTCTGTGTGTTGTGGAGTGTTAAGCAGCCTCCTTGGCTAACTAGATGCCAAGGCATCTCACTCTCAGTGGGATTGATATACCATTTGTTTATAAATACAAATGTCACCAGACATTGACAAATGTCGTTGGGGGTGAGGGGTGGAAATCACCCCAGCTGAGAACCATTGTTATGTTCTTAATATAACGTATGATAAAAAAAAATGTCTTTCTTCCCTTCCTCCCTCTGGTTCCTTCCTTCCTCCTTCCCTCTCTCTTTTTCCTTCTGCTTGGTTTTCAGCAGTTTGATTACAGTGTATCTGGTCCTGGTTTTCTTTTAACTTAACCTTATTACAGGTCCACTGAATTCCTTGAATCTGTAAATTTATATCCTATAAATTGGAGAAGCATTCGGGCATTGCTTGTTCAAATATTTTTTTTCTGCACCAGTTTCCTTCTCTTCTTCTTTTGGGACAAAAATGATTTTTAGAACTTTTGATATTATTACACTGCTTTCTGAAACCTGTTTTTTTTTTCTTCAATTTTTGTTCCTGTATTGTTCAGATTAGAAAATTGCTATTAATCTATCTTTTAGTTCATTAACTCTTTCTTGAACCATTATTCTTCTGTTGAACCCATATAGGGAATTTTAAATTTCAGTTTTATTATAGTTTTCAGTTCTGACATTTTGACTTGGTTTGTTTTGGTAGTTTATATTGTTTTCCTGAAAATGTCTCTTTTTTCATTCACTCAACGGGTGTTTGCCTTCCACTTCATGGAACATCGTTGCAGTACGTGTTTTAAAGTCCTTGTTTAATAATCTCAACATCTAATTTACTCAGATTTGGCATCTGTTGTCTTTTCTTTGAGAATTAATGAGATTTTTCTGTTTTCTTGTTGAGTAATTTGAAATGCTACATCCATTTCCTATTGCTGCTGTAACAAATTACCACAAATTTATTGGTTTAAGGCAGCACGCACTTATTTTCTTCTAGTCATAGAGGTTACAAGTCTAAGGTGCTGGCAGGGCTGCACGTTCCTCCTGGAGGCTTTCAGGGAGAATGTATTTTCTTGTCTTTTCCATCTTCTGGAAGTTTCTATATTCCTTGGCCTATGGCCTCTTTCTCTATCTTCAACCTCTGATTTTATCGCCACATCTCCTTTTTGTCTGACCCTGATCTTCCTGCTCTTCTTATATAAAGACTCTTGTGAGTCCACTGAACACACCCAGAGAATCCAGGATAATCTCCCATCTCAAGATCCTTAACTTTATCACATTTGTGGAATCCCTTTTATCATGTAAGGGATTTACTGTCCTTTTACTTCACTAAAAAAAAGATTTATTTATCTTTGGCTGTGTTGGGTCTTCCTCGTTGTGCATGGGCTTTCTCTAGCTGCCGTATGTGGGCTTCTCATTCCAGTGGCTTCTCTAGTTGCAAAACCCAGGCTGCAGGTGTGGGGGCTTCAGTAGTTGCAGTGTGGGGGCTCAGTAATTGTGGCTCACGGGCTCTAAAGCACAAGCTCGGTAGTTGTGGTGCACGGGGCTTTGTTGCTCCGTGGCCCGTGGAATCTTCCCAGACCAGGGATGGAACAGTGACGCCTGCGTTGGCAGGTGGATTCTCAACCACTAGACCACCAGGAGAGCCCCACTTCTACTTCATATTCACAGGTTTTGTGGGTTAAGACATGGACATCTTCTGGGGAGCCATTACTGAGCCTGGCGGGCCACATTCCATGGGGTTGCAAAAGAATCAGACACTACTGAGTGATTACACACACACACACACACACACACACACACACACACACACACACATATAATAGATAGTCAACAAGGACCTACTGTATAACACGTGGAACTATATTCAGGATCTTGTTATAACCTATAATGGACAAGAATCTGAAAAAGATATATACTTATGCATCTGGATCTATCTGAATTTTGCTATGCACCAGAATCTTGTACAACACTGTGAACCAACTATGAATGTTTACTAAGTTGCTTCAGTCGTGTTCGACTCTTTGCAGCTGCATGGACTGTATGTAGCCCGCCAGGTTCCTCTGTCCATGAATTCTCCAGGCAAGAATACTGGAGTGGGTTGCCATGCCCTCCTCCAGGGGATCTTCCCAACTCAGGGATCGAACCCATTATCTCTTATGTCTCCTGCACTGGCAGGAGGGTTCTTTACCACTGAGCCACCTGGGAAGCTCATAAACCAACTATACTTCAATTAAAAAATATAACCCCATTCTTCTGGCCACAGAGCAGGATTATCTCTCAGTTCCTGGCAGCTGTGTGCTGACACTGCACAGGAGCAGAGAGGGAAAGAGGAAGACGGGGTGTCCCCACAACGACTGTCTCCCAGCTCCCTCACCCCACCTTTCCAGTCTCTGGCCAGAAAAAGAAAGTCTCTTTCGGAGATTTTGTTTTTTCTGTTTGTGGCTGCCATTCGGCTCTGCAATTTGGTCCCCTTAAACCTACGTCTAACCTGGAGAGTAGGGAGTTAAAAAAATTAAGCCAGGAAATTCACCGCTGTATTGGTTCTTTGAGTTTTCATTTTCCTCCCCAGCAAGCCCGCCATTATTTACTTTTTAGAATCCTCATATAGTTGCTTTATCTAGTTTGTCCAGAGATTTTATCAGTAATGAGTGGGAGAGATAGAGAGCAGAGTGTACGCATTCCGTCTTCCCCAGAACTGGACGTCCCAGGTAGATTATTAATAATATAAACGACGATATGGCTGCAGCTGTAGATAAGAAAGTGAAATATATCATTATAGTCTTGGCTGTGGTGATTCTTCTTATCTGCAGAAAGAACCTATACTGAGTTCTCCTAGTTAGTCGGGGGGTAGACTATTGCTACTTTTAAAGGACCCCAGTAAATAGTTATTGCTCATTTGATGTTTATAGAAAGTTCCTTTATCTTTCTGCATCCAAAGTAGGAATACTCATCACCAGTGCTGTGGTCATCTTCTTTCTCATCAGTACCTGAGTGCTTCCTATTTTCCAGGATCCATGCTAAGGGCTTTACATATGTTATGTCTCTCTGAAATAACCCAATCAGTGTAGACTTTGCAGACGTTCCAGGTTTGAGGTTGTTCCATAATGGCTTCCTTAAGAACCTGGACTGTATCTATTTTCCTCTCCTACCCAGCACTGAGCCCTGTACCTGGTGTATAGTAGTTTCTCAGGAAATATCTGCTCAGTGAATGAATGGATGCAAGACCACCCCCCCAGCCCTGCTTTATAGGCTGTTTAAGGAGAACACAGGACTTTTTTAAAATTAATTTTTATTGGCATATAGTTGCTTTACAATGTTCTGTGAGTTTCTACTGTACAGCAAAGTGGATCAGCCATACACATATCCCCTCCCTTTCGGATTTCCTTCCCATTCAGGTCCCACAGAGCACGGAGTCCAGCTCCCTGTTATGCAGTAGGCTCTCTTTATTTTTCTCCTTTATACATAGTAGCAATAGTGTATACATGTCAATTGATCTCCCAATTCCTCCCACCCCAGAATTCAGGAATTTGTACATGCTTTTCTTTCCTCACTGCAGGTAAGAGGAGACACCCTTTCAAAGGAACACACTCATTTTGCTCTTTATCTATTTTCTGAACAAATCGCATTCTGTCTGCTGGGGATGCAGTGAGGTAGGCAGATGGAATCCCTGCTCCACGGAGCTTGCCGTTTAGTGTATGAAAGGCAGGCAAGAAACAAGGAATGGATAAACAAGTGAGATCATTTCAGGGGGTGATAAGTGATAGGTAGAAATAAAGAAGGGTAGTGGATAGACCCTGGGGGTGTGGGGCTGCGTTAGTTTGGATGATTAGGGAAGTTCTCTGTGGAAGAGGTCACGTTTGAGCTGAGTTTGAGAAAGACGTCATCAGACATTCATTCATCTGCAGGTCACATCCCAACTTGGAGCTTTTCTGTTGCTTAACCTGCTCATTGTTTTCACTGAGACAATCAAGAGTGTAAAAATAAATAAATAAATAAAATAAAACTTTAATAAGAGAAATATTTTAAAAAGACTAAGGAGAATCAGCTTCTTTCTTTCTTTTTTTTTTTTTTCAATTTTGGAATTTTCTTTATTATTTTATTCTTTTCTCTGCACTGTGCTGCAAAGTATATGGGATCTTAGTTACCTGACCAGGGATGGCACCCATGCCCCGTGCACTGGAAGCATGGAGTCTAAACCATTGGACAACCAGAGAAATTCCTCAGTTCCTTTCATATTATTAAAGGGGACCTGTAAAGACTACCCAGTGATTTGTTTTAGTCCAGCTTTAAAAAAATCATCAAAGATTAAAGAAATTAGTCTCCTAGGTCTATGTTTTCAGAGTTTGACCACAAAAGCTAAAAACCCTTAAATAATTCAATAGATATCTCGTGGGATTAAAGTGTCCATAGGCATGGTTTGTATAACACCAGACAAAAGATAAAGATGCTTGACTTTGTTTTTTTTAAATTGCTTTTATAGCCTTCTGAGAGGTAAATATGTTGGTTTGTTAGATTTTTTAAGAATTAAAAAGAACATTCTGTGTGTGCATGCATGCTAAGTCACTTCAGTCATGTCTGACTCTTTGCGACCCCATGGATTGTAGCCAGCCAGGCTCCTCTGTCCATGCAATTCTCCAGGCAAGAATACTGGAATGGGCTTCCATTTCCTCCTCTAAAAAAAAACATTATAGAAACTTGATTGAAATTACGTTAAAAAACGTAACTGTCCCTGACTGTGAGGTCTCTTATGCATTTTCAGAAACCAGAATAGCACTTGGCTATAAATATTTGACATTTGTCAAATGAATACATGCTTCTGGGGAAGTTTTCCTGATCTAACACAATAACAAGGCTTTAATTAAAACCAGCACAATTCATTAGTGTTCAGGTTTTTTGAGGTGGTTAGTTGACAGTGAAGCTTGAATAATATGCATCTTGGAATGTGGTTTGTAAGTTCCTGAAATAATACTATCACATCTAGTCTTCACTGTGGACTCACTCTGTGTCAGTAGCTTCAGCGCATTTAAATCCACCACAACTCTGCCTTTTTTTTGAAGATGAGAAAACTGTGATGGAGAGAGGTTAAGTTCAAAATCATGCAGCTAACTGGTAGCAGAACCAGGATTGGATCTCAGTCCAATGTGGAGACTTGTGCTCTTAAACTGTTATGCTATGCAAAGGTGGGGAAGCGTCAGGATCAGTCTCTGGGTTCTGGAGCTGAGTTTCCTGGGTTTGAGTCCTGGCTCTGCCATCTGACACTGGATACGTGGCTTGAACTTTCTGTGCCTCTGTTTAATCCCTTCTAAAATGGAAATAAGCATGTGTGCTAAGTCTCTTCAGTCGTGTCCAACTCTTTGCAACCCCGTGGGCTGTAGCCCTCCAGGTTCCTCTGCCCATGGGATTCTTCAGGCAAGAATACTGGAGTGGGTTGCCATTTCTTCCTCCAGGGGATCCTCTCGACCCAGGGACTGAACTGGCATCTCTTATCTCCTGCATTGGCAGGAGATCCACTTTAGCATTAGTGCCATAGCCCTCAGCTAATACAGTTAATTAAGTTTTTATGGAAAGCCAGTAGTCACCTTTAGTGGTAAAGGACCCGCCTTCCAGTGCAGAAGATGTAAGATATGTGGCTGTATCCTTGGGTTGGGAAGATCCCCTTGAGAAGGAAATGGCAACCCAGTCCAGTATTCTTGCCTGGAGGATCCCATGGACAGAGGAGCCTGGGGGGTACAGTCCCTGGGGTCCCAAAGAGTCAGTGTGTCACGACTAAAGTAACTTAGCATATATATATAGTCATCAGTCCATGGGACGAACTTCCCATCTTCAGGTCTGAGCTCAGATAGTTTGGGTGTGTTTGGTCTTTTGAGCTGGTGGGAGTACCAGGCTGGTGTCAGGTATGGTCTTGAACATCCTGGCCAGGATGCTCCTGCCTCTGTAGTCACTCTGAGCGCTAGATTGCAGTTTATGTCAGATGCTACCCTCGCCTGCTCTGCCGGTCGTGTGTCAAGTTGGCAGCTAATTTTCTCAGAGCAGTTGGTTGGAATGGGACTCTGAGGCCGTGCCCAAAGTCATAAAACACTCAGACTCAGCTTAAATGGCCATCATCTCTTCTCGTGATGCGTACGGATTGCTGTGGCTTTATTGATCGGGCAACAATCTCTTGCTCTCAGGAAAAGCTCTGTGTTTAACCCACACAGACCAGTTCTGTTGTTTGGCCCTCTATTTTCTTTCAGCATGTTAACAAAATATGTGCATTAACACTTTCAGGGAGTGTTTTCAAGTGATTGCCTATCAGTGAATCTATCTTGCTCCATGGATCAGAAGCTAAAATGACCTGCTGTAGGATTGTCTTTTTTTTTTTTTTTTTAAGTATTTAGTTATTTATTTAATGAATTTATTTGGCTGCATCGAGTCTTAGTTGCAGCATGTGAGATCTAGTTCCCTGATCAGGGATGGAACCTGGAGTGGAGTCTCAGCCCTTGGACCACCAGGGAAGCCCCAGGATCATCTTTCTTATACACTTGTGTGATTGTGTCACTCTTTTGCTTAAAAGTCTTCAGTGGTGAGAAAGCTTTGAGGGTTGGTGATAGAAGTATCATGCTTCCGTTGGTGGTTAAATTTCAAAATGCGTCAAACTCTACGTTAGCATCGCATCATTAAATTGGTACAATTGTATGTCAGTTACACGTCAATACAACAGAAGGAGTCAGGAGCGCAAACAGCTGCATGTCCTCTTTTCTTCTTTTAGGAAATCTATTTTCAACCCTTCCCAGTGAGGGAGTTCCCCCTCTTTGTTCCTTTCCAGATGCCCTGTGTGCCAGGCATTATGCTGTGCACAAGAGCCACAAAGGTGGAGACAACACCACTCAGCCTCCCTGGGTCACCCTGAGCGAGCCCCTTACAGAGCGTTTTCATCTGCAGCGAGCCTTTCCTTTTTCTTCTTCTGGCACGTGGGGTCTTCATAATGGAGGGAAAGGATGGGAAGCATGAGCAGGTAGAAGGGCCTGGATGCTGGCAGGTGATGTAAATAAGCTCTCCAAAGCCTCTCTTTCGTGTCTCCCTCCAAGATGTTTCCCATCCTTCCTGAAACTCATCAAAGTCAGAGAGCAGAGCAGTTGAGAGGTTAGACTCTGGAGACTGTCTGTCAAGATGGCTAACCTGTGTGACTTTGTGCAAGCTGCTTAACCTCTCTGTACCTTGGTGTTCTACCTATAAGATAAAGAGGAAACTAAGAATTTTCACCTCAAAAGATTAAGTTGGATTAATATGGGCTTCCTTGGTGGCTCAGACAGTAAAGATTCTGCCTGCAATATGGGAGATCTGGATTTGCTCCCTACATTGGGAAGATCTCCTAGAGAAGGGAAAGGCTACCCACTCCATTATTCTTGTCTGGGAAATCCCAAGAATAGAGGAGCCTGGTGGACTACAGTTGATGGGATCACAAAGAGTCGGACATGACTGAGTGACTAACACACACAGACACACACACACAGATGACAGTATGTAGCTCATAATAAAGGTTATATATATCATTACTGTCTGCCAAATATACTGAGATGAGTAAGAGCTTGCCTTGAAGTGGCATTTTTTTTCCTAATGAAGTCAGATAATCAGCAAGTGAAAAAATCAATATCAAGATAATACCACATTGTAATAAGTTCTGTGAAGGGAACAAAGAAGGTAATATGCTCAGGAGTAATTATTTTCTGGGGAAAGGAGATTTCTTGGTTGGTGTGGTGGGGTGTGGGTCTCTGTGAAGAGGGTACTCTTGGACTAAAGCCTGAACAATAGGAGATTCTGTTGTTAAGAAAGTTTGACTTGAGAGGCAAGAAACCTGGCTTTGAATCTCAGCTTCACTGACTTTGTGGTTTTAGGTCAGTTACTTGAGTTCTTCATGTTTCTTTGGGGTTAATAATTAAACTTTGCAAACATCAGTGTGATAGTTCTGCACATGAGGGTTGTGTTAACTGTCTGATGGCATGTAGTAGGTACGCTATACATTTTATTTCCATTCCCAGTGGGAAATTGAACATTGAATGCTGTGCTATCACTTAATTTTGGGTGAAAATGGCTCAATTTTAAGCCAAAGATCACATTCTCTTAATATTGTAAGTCCCCTTCACTACCACACCCTAATTTCCTTTATCTTCTCATTAAATAATGTTGTTCAGTCCCTAAGCCATGTCTGATTCTTTGTGACCCCATGGACTGCAGCACACCAGGCTTCCCTGTCCTTCAGTATGTTCTGGAGTTTGTTCAAACTCATGTCCATTGAATTGGTGATACCATCCAACCATCTCATCCTCTGTTGCCCCCTTCTCTTCTTGCCCTCCATTCTTTCCCAGCATCAGGGTCTTTTCCAATGAGTTGGCTCTTGGCATCAGGTGGTCAAACTGTTAGAGCTTCAGCTTCTGCATCACACCTTCCAATGAAAATTCAGGGTTGATTTCCTTTAGGATTGAGTGGTTTGATCTCCTTGCTTATTAAATAATATTCTACACTAAATGGAATCCAGCTTGCCTCAAAGTGTTTCCCTGATAGCTCAGTTGGTAAACAATCCACCTGCAATGCAGGAGATTCCTGGGCTGGGAAGATCTGCTGGAACACAGGCTACCCACTCCAGTATTCTTGGGCTTCCCTCGTGGCTCAGCTGGTAAAGAATCCAGCTGCAATGCAGGAGACCTGGGTTCGACCCCTGGGTTGGGAAGACACCCTGGAGAAGGGAAAGGCTACCCACTCCAGTATTCTGGCCTGGAGAATTCTATGGTCTGTATAGTCCATGGGGTCACAAAGAGTCGGACATGACTGAGCAACTTTCACTTTCCCTTTTCACGTCTAAAAGTGTTGGCTTGCTTGGGCAGTTTATACCTTAGGGAGTAGCCCATGGAGAGGGTTTTCATTCAGGCAGCAAAAGGAAGCTGATTTTAGTGATAGTGGAAAAAAAGCTTTTTCTAAGTCAGTTCTCCAAATTTGTGACATTTCTATGTAACTCATTAGATGGTTCGGGTCACTGAATGGGCTGGTCTCTTAGCATTGAGACTTCTGAGCCAACTGGTGTCCCAAATGTAGGAGTCAGCTTGAGTCGTAGACCCTGAGCAGAGTGAGAGTGACTTCAGACCCAGTCGTCTCCCTCTGGAGACCTTTCCCATCTGTAATTCATAGAAGAGATGCCAAGGGCAGGTGGATGACTATGGAGTTCTCTGTGTTCATTGCATCAGAGAATATGAGAATGATGATGGGGAGGGTCTCTGGGACCATGGCTGGATTGCATCTTCTTTATCAGCCCTGTATCTCTGTCACCATCTGGGATCACTTTTCAGACATGAATTTATAGTGTGCTGTTCTGGCAAGGATGAAGCAAGTCTGGAAAAAAGTAACTTACCAAGAAATTATTTGTCCTATCAAGTGGAACACAGTCTACTTCATCATATTACTTTGCCCCACTAGTAAAGATAAAAGGGAAATCCCACGCCATTGACATGCTACAAGCTGATCCGTTGGGTCATTTTAGTAAAGGAAGGAGCACACACATTTCCTTGTTTCCTAGTAAGTGCCGATGTTTATGTGCCTTATCTGATTTGCTTGGCACCTTCTCCCTGTGATGTTGGAGATCCTTATCTCCACTTGATAGATGAGGAATCTAAGGTTTAAAAAATGTAAGTCATTTGTCCAGGGCCATGTGGCTAGGAAACAGAGGTCAAGATTCAAAATCACATCTATCTGACTCTGGAGACCACGATTTGCCTCCTACTCATGATGGGCCCTTTGGCAAGTCGCTTTCCTGCTCAAGGGTTTTAGGGGGCCTCTTGTTAGTGGGATTTTGTGCCTGGCTTGTGTTAAGTACTGGGGCTACAGCGATACATGAGCCATGTTGTCTTTAAATTTCTCTCATGCATTATGAGTTCACAACGTTGTGAATGTCAGGTGTTCCAGACCCTTCACAAAAGAGGACAGTAACTTCTTTACAAGATCTTTACAAGATCAGCAATGAAATAAGCAATGAAATAAGTCCTGATGTGATTGCAGTTATTTTTTTTTTGGCCCCAGGCGGTTATTTAGGGTGTGAAGCAAGTTGTGAATGTAAGACATGCAAAAATGAGGAGCAGATGCAAATGTCAACATTTTCAAAGGCCAGGAGGAAAATTCAATTTGAGTTCCATCCTGTCCTTGGCAAATAGTCAGTTTCCTCCCCCTCTGTTTTCCTGCTAATCACAAGTGAATGTGGATCTGGCTTGTTTACTTCTTGAATCTGTTTGCTCACTGACATCCACACAGCTTTGGGACTGGAGTATTTATTTCCTTTGTCATCTTGATGAATGCCTACAGAATTATACAGCAAAACGGCCGTGAAGTACAATGAAGCGGATTCAACAGTGGAGCTTAGTCTATGGGGAAAGCTTGTTGACATCCTACCAGGGAGGCAATAACCTATGGTGAAACCACCATGTTTGGCAAAGAGTTTTGAAGAAATTTTCCCCCCAGTTTTGGCCTAGAACAAGTCATAAATCTTATGCTGGATCATAAAACTGGATGTAAAGGCACTAACTGAGGTGGAGAACCCAAGAGCTGTTTATGCAGTTGTTGCCGAACTGCTTTTGTTGAAGTGTCTATATAATTAAGGCAAAAAATGTTTTCTGGCTAATAGTTTGGTCAGTTGCTTTGATTTTTTCCACTTGATGTTTCAGTAGTTCACAACAGAAAATAAAATCTTGGTGTCTGGGTAATTCACATGAAGGCTGACTTTCTCCAATTTATCTAAGTAATTTGATCTTGATTTGTATGATCAGGATCACATGGTGATCATAGCTATTTGTTCCTTAGTCTTCAGCCTTACCCAAGGCTTACCCTAAGGCCATCTCCTCCAACTCAGTAAAGTCCTCATATTAGATATTCCAAATGATTTGCTTTGATCTCCTTTTTTTCCTCCTTTTTATTCTCCATTTCCAAATGATTTGTAAATGATCTCCTTTGCCTTAAAAAAAAAAAGAGTCTTTATTGAATTTGTTACAATATTGCTTCTGTTTTATGTTTTGGTTTTTTGGCTCCGAGGCTTGTAGAACTCCCTAATCAGGGACTGAACCCACACCCCCTGTATTAGAAGACCAAGTCTTAACCACTGGACCAGCAGGGAAGTCCCTTCTCCTTTGCTTCTGTAGGATTATATATTTGCAATGTCTGTCTCTTCCCTAGAATATGTGCTTCATGAGGACAGGGTCTGCAGTCTCTTCAGCCTTGTCATCGTGCCTGGCACATAGGTGCTCCATAGAGGCTGTTAAGAGTAAATATGAATTGATTGGAGCCCATGGACATACATATGAGTGATAATTCTCCATAACAGTTTCCCAACTTGACATTTCTATGTGCTTTTGAACTTGATTTGTGGTTAACTAATATCTACCAGAGTTGTGGATTTTTTTTTTTTCCTTTTCGAGTGGCATTTTAAAAGACGGTATGGACAAGAAAGTTCAAATGAAGTCCTTGAAATGAGGGACCCAAAGAGGTCCTCATGACCTCTGCCACGAAAACATGGCCTTGGAATTATTTATCTAGCTATGACTCAGCACTGACCCATCTTGGATGTGCCTGTGGCCAGTGGCATGCATTGGAGAGATGGTTGACCTGGCACAGGGCACAGGGTGGTGACTCAGAATAACCGAAGCTGACTGGCCTCTGGGGTAACCAGGTTCATAACTTTGGGCCAAAGAATACATCTTCACTGGATTTATACTCAGGTTTAGGATCTCATTTCAGACTCTTTAAATCGGAGCTTCTAGTTTTTGAGGCATGTTTTATTTGGTTAATCAGTTGTTTATGCATTCAACAAATATTAATTGAGCACTTACTATACACCAGTGCAGAAGACCACAAAGCAAGGCCCTTCATTCCCTGCAGGCCCCCATCACAGTGGCTGGCAGATGGATGGTCACACACTGGGCCTTGAGAGGTTTCTAAGAAGGAAGTGCTCCCTGTTGAACTGATCCTTGCTGTGAATTAATTGTAGGAAAAACATTCCTATTCTGTTTCATACAAGGCCTGTTTCTCCCACTTGAATTTATTTTGCAGTGTCAGCATGTTTTTCATTTGGATGCATTTTAAAATCAGAAGGCCAGTGCTAATGTGGTTCTAGAAAGATAGACACAGATAGATAACCTTACATCTGAGATGTGTAAGTATTTCAGAACCAAAGAAGAAAAAGTACAGATTTCTAAGGGTCTGTTTTTCCCTCTTTATTTTTAGAATTAAGCTCTTAAAACTACTTATACTGAGGAATTATCTTCCTCTAGAAATTCTTTCTTCTAGTCCTGACCCTTGTGTTGACCGTCTGTGGTGGCTCCAGTCTGCTGGATAAGTAAAAAGAATTGAAAAAATTTTTAAAAAGCAATGGTCATGGCCGTCGAGTCTTCTAGCCAATCTCTTCCTTTATCCACCCATATCTTAAACTTCCTGATTACCACTATTTAATTGTATGGTATGTATGTATTTGTGTCTTCCCTGGTGGCTCAGGGGTCAAGAATCTTCCTGCAGTGCGGGAGACACAGGAGATGTGGGTTCTATCCCTGGGTTGGGAAGATCTCCTGGAGAAGGGCATGGCAACCCACTCCAATATTCTTGCAGGGAAAATCCCATGGACAGAGGAGCCTGGTGGGCTATAGTTCTTGGGGTCACAAAGAGTCAGACACGACTGAAGTGATTGAGCCCTTGTATGTATGTATTTATATATCTCTCTCTATATCTCTATCTATCATATCTAGATACAGGTTGCAGAGACATACAGTCTAACTCGAACTAAAGTCTTTCTCCTTCTAAAAGACCACGTGCTGCCAAGTTTTCTACATTAATTTACAGATAATCCAACACAGGTTCAATCATGACTCTCACATGAAAGAAGTGACATCTGACAACTCCTTTACTCAAGGAAGTGACAGCTGCATGATGGTCATCAAACTGATTATTCCATTTGTTCACTGTTACCTAATTGGCTAATTGGGTAAGTCATTATTTAAAGACAATGAGCTGAAATAAAAAATTGTAAAAAACTTTAGCGTAGTTAGAAGTAGCATTCTTTTGTGTGTAAGTTCCTGATGCTATGAAATTCTCATCTGCAAGGTTCTGAGACTCTCCTGTGATGGCCATTCTAACTAAGGTATGACTTGGTGAGAACTTGATCAATCATAATATAATGAGATTTTATTATCGAAGGAAGAGAGCTTACAGGTGGAAAATTCTTTTTTTAAATTTATTATTATTATTTTAAAATTTTAACTGGAGGATAATTGCTTATAATGTTGTCTTGGTTTCAGCCGTTAAGTGTACATGTAACTCCTCCCTCTCAACCCTCTCCCCATCACAATCCTGTAGGTGGAATTCTTTCCCCTTCATTTCATTAGGCTGAACTGTATGAATTTTTTAACTTTCAAGAAATGTAATTTTGAAGTTAAAAGTGTGGACTCTGAGTTTCATTTCCTAGGTCATAGCTGAGTACCACTGATTTGCTGACGTCCTTAGTCAGGTCACTTAATTTCTCAGAGCTTTAGTTTTCTCATCTGAAAATTGGGGATGATATTGGTTCCTATCTCCTAGGATTAGAGAATGCTTGTAAAATGCTTAGCACACAGTACCTTTCCAGTAAACGCTACCTATGAATATCTCATTTGGACTTCACGAGTGGATGTCTAATGTTGTGAGAGTTCATGGACAGATACCAGTTACTTCTTGGCTTTGGTTATGCTCTTTAAATTGTCCCTTTTTCTTAGCATCTTTCCCAAGGTCCTGCTATTGGAAGCTATACTGCCTTCTGATTCATCACCCAGTACTTTCTGTTTCCCAATCTCTTTCTTCTTTACCTTGTTTTTTTCCACTGCTAGTCAGCTGCTGCTTTTGTGAGCTTGAAAGTGCCTACTCACGACTTACCTGTAACTTCAAAGCCATATGCTTCATTTTATCATTGGCATCCAACTTTGTATCTGACCTTCACTACTTTATTCAGAATTCAGTCAGAAGCAATTGCCCTTTGTCTCCTCAAATGTTTGCTTAAGAACTCTAAGTCAAAATGTTATCACAGTGTTTTGAGATTTCTCAAACTCTTTGGCATAAATGTACATGACAGAATCTGCATATATTCTTGGTTGATTAATGTTAGTATAATAAAATTGTTATGAATCTACTTCAATTGAGACAAGTGTTTATAAACCAGCTATATTCCAATAAAAATGCTTAACAGGCAAATATCTATAAACGTTTCTTTCATTTTTAAAGAGGTATGATATTGGGAATCATTTTTATCCTGTCACTGGAACTTTCTTTTGAGACAGATGTTCTGTCCATCAAGTTGAATATCAACGAAAAGATGTTTGAGAAAAAATTACTTTGATTTCTAATTTGTAAAGATGTGTGGCACATTTGTGGGTGTGTATCTGTTTGCAGTTTTGAATTTTTGCAAGTAGTTCTTTTGCGTCCATGATATGGATGATATTTTCCTTCCTTTCATTTAAACAGGGGGGGATGCTTAGCCTATAAGGTATGCAACTCTCTCCAGTCCATTGACAGTAAGTGTCTTGCTCTTGTTGGTCCAAAACTCATAACTATTTGAGAAGATACTTTGACTTTCTCCAGCAAAACACATGAGAATGAGTAGAATGGAACACGGACATTTCTGCCCTTCATGCCCACAAGTCAGTGCCCTTTGAGGTTTCCTGAGGAAAATAGTGCTGAGCATTTTCGAAGGTCAAATTGCTGACCTGGAAAAGTGATATGATGATTAGGGTGATGATAATGGCTAGCATTTGTTCTGCTTTCCCTGGACTCAGGGGCTCCTTGAACTCTCAGAATACTCTGCAACATAGTTCTCATTATCTCATTTTTTCCAGGTGAAGAAGCTTAAAGCTCAGGGGTGAAGTGACTTGCCCAAGGTCACGTGGCTGTGGTCTTTCTCCGAATCACACACTCAGCACTAGTCCACCATGAGGCTGGCTGGTGCTTTATCATTAGTGTGTCCTGACACCCCAGTGGGGTGGGACTAGCCCTCTCTTTTGATGGACTGCTGCCTGTCTGAGGCTGTGTTTGGACCTCTGCTTCTTCTCTCTTTATCATCATAAACGAGAGGATTATTTCTAAGGGATTATTACATGGTATTTTTCCTTCTTTGAACAAAGGTGTGGGTGTTGGTGTGGAGTTACCTGCTTATTTTCTTCTGAAAAAATTAGGCTCTGGCCAATCTGGCTATTTATTAGTGAGACGGGGAAAGACAAAGGCAAAGACTGATTTTTTTTTCATCCAAAGCCGGTAACGACAGATCCTTAGGAGACCTATTTGTCAGATCACTGTCATAAATGTGTTTTCTTTTATGTAAATAGGACTAATGATGGAATTTAAATTTATTTCTTTATGTTTGTCTGTAAGTGAGATAAGCCACAGAGCAAACAGTATATGTAAAATATTTTAGTGGGGCAGCATTATGAAAAATAGGAAAAGCATAATTATACATGGAATTGGTCAAAGCTAATTTCAAAGACCAGCTCCTTTGCTTGTTGTGTGTTGTTTAAGGCATTTGACCCCTTTGAGGCTTGGTTTTCTGATTTTTAAGAGGAGGTAATCATACCTACCCCTGGAATTATTGAACAAGCTGTAGAAATGTGAAAACATTCTAGATGCTTAATAAACCTTAAAAAATGAGAGGAGATTCAAGTCTTTCTTAAGCAATTAACTTGGAAGCATGATATATCAGTTGAATACACAAAAAAAGATTTATTTGGGGGAGCTTGTTTATCTTTTAAAACTACACTTTTTTTTTTTTTTTTTTTGCACTAGAAAGCTTGAACACATTCTGTTCTTGTAATGAGTGCTGGAGAAGGCCTGAGTCACGCGCACGATGTGCTTTTAAGAAAAGCTGACAGGCACTAACATTTCCCCAGCATCCATCCCTGGGTGCATGAGCACTGCATGAAAAAGACCTACCCGCATTACATTTTGTGGCATATTGTTGGAGGTTAATAATTTATCTGATGTGACTGCATGAGGAAATATTTCTCCATATTTGCAAGTGAGTTCTTCTTTCTCATTTCTCAGTAGATTTATTGCACAGGTAAAATGAATCCTATAATGCTCTTAAATGTTTCTCCATAAGAGTTGAACTTCAGAGTCTCACATTTAATCAATAATTTTTCACTTGACAACAGAGTAGAGCATTCCTCAGGATCATCGGAAAACCGCAGGTAAAGGTCACTATCCAATGTGCTGAAAAAGTGCTTCGGCTTATGAGATCAGTGACCTTCGGTTTGTTTTCTAGAAGGCACCTCATTATCATTTGTAATCTAGCATTTAAAAATACCTCACAGTATTTAAAGTAAACCTTCATGTGGCTAGTAGGGTACCATCTGTCAACAGACATTGGTTTGATACCTAGAAAAATAGTGATAATCCGGAAATCGTTTTTTTTTTTTAATTTTTTTTTCTTGTGGCAACAAATAAAATTTTCTTCTTACTGCAAAGATAAGTGGATTTTATAGAAGTTTTACTGAGTATAAATTATAACTAGTTTAATAATTTTCTGTTTTTATCTACTAGGAAGTAGCACTTGGGGCCTTCCCTGATAGCTCAGTTGGTAAAGAGTGCCTGCAATTCCTGAGTCAGGAAGACCCACTGGGGAAAGGATAGGTTACCCACCCCAGTATTCTTGGACTTCCCTTGTGACTCAGCTGGTAAAGAATCTGCTTGCAATGTGGGAGACCTGGATTTGATCCCTCATTTGGGAAGATCCCCTGGAGACGGGAATGGCTACCCACTCTAGTATTCTGGCCTAGAGAATTCCATGGACTGTATAATCCATGGGGTTGCAAAAAGTCAGACATGACTGAGTGACTTTCACTTTCACTTTCAAGTAGCACTTGGAATTTGTGAATTTTCATTTGGCAAAACACTGACTATACTTCTTTTCAGACTGGTGTGTTAGAGCTTTTGAGAAGAACTGAACCACAGTTTTGAAAGTTAAACTCAGTTTGATTTAGTATATTTGGGTTTAATTTTAAAGCTTTAATAGCATACTAAACAATAATAATGATGCTATTTTATACTCATAAAATATTCAAATACAAATTACGAATACATTTGGGGTTGAAAGGGGCTTCCCAAGTGGCTCGGAGAAAGCTTAACATATTTTATTAAGAATACATATCAGCTTTCATTTAGTTATTTTGCCAGTAAGTTTTCCTATACTTGCCTCATTTTAAAAGGAATAACTATAGAGACCCATCAGAGACAAATTTATTAAAGATTTACAACCTGTCTTTTACAGAGGCCAAGAGAGATTCCAGGAAGCAGTCTGTCAACTCAGTGTGTGCGTTAACTTCTTGAATCCAGAGAATTTGGGAGCCAGATTCTTTTGAACATGAATGTGTGGCCTGAATAGTGAAGGTTATTTAAAGACTTTTTGTTTTGGAAGCTTTTACTTCTGTGAAAGTGAAAGTCACTCAGTTGTGTCTGACTCTTTGTGAGCCCACCCACCAGGCTCCTCTGTCCATATTCCCCAGGCGAGGATACTGGAGCCAGTTGCCATGTCCTTCTCCAGGGGATTTTCTCGACCCAGGGATGGGACCCCAGTCTCCTGCATTGCAGGTAGGTTTTTTTTTTACCACTGAGCCACCAGGGAAACCCCTTATGTCTATGATCCGTCATATATTCCAGGTTGTCTTGCTTTTTGTTCTCATGATTTGATAGATTCTAATACTAAGCTCTGGTTTATCTGCACTGTTTTTCCTATGTTAGCTTTCTTTTTTTCTGAAAATGCCTTTTTTTCCACCTCTCTTCAGTTTTTGGACCATGTTTAATTTATGGTACTGTTGTGATTGGTCATTGGAAAGGTGCTCTATGTTTCGTGTTTATTTAGTCATTTACATTTTTTTCCCTAGCTCCATCTTTATTTACCTCCTCCCAGAGGGATTTACTCCAACATGTTTAAGTCCATTTACGTACATTTTTGAAATGTATTGTTGTATATATATTTATATACACTAAGCATGGATGACTTTATACCATAGTTTTGTTTTGTTCTTGCTTTCCCACTTAGTGCCATTAGTGTTAAAAGTGTTAGTCTCTCAGTCCTGTCTGACTCTGTGACCCCATGGAATGTAGCCTGCTAGGCTCCTCTATGGAATTCTCCAGGCAAGAATACTGGAGTGGGTAGCCATTCCCTTCTCCTGGGGGTCTGCCCAACCCAGGGATCGAAGCTGAGTCTCCTGTGTCACAGAGGGTTCCTTACCATCTGAGCAACCAAGGATGTACACATACACACACACACACATATGGTTCCCAGGGTGGCATGGTGGTGAAGAATCCTCCTGCCGGTGCAGGAGATGCAGGTTTGATCACTTGGTTGGAAAGATCCTCTGGAGGATTCTTACCTGGAAAATTCCATGAACAGAGGAGCCTGGCAGACTATAGTCCTTGGGGTCATAGAATCAGACGCAACTGAGCATACGAACACGTATATCCATATGTGTCTATATATGGATATATGCATTTATATATATGTTTATATGCATTTCAATACTTCTGGCTTTATAAAGAAGTAAATTTTCTCCAAACTAGCTTACCAATACCTTGTGATTCTAATAAAATGCCCCATTTATATATGATGTTGTAATTTCATTACAGGTAAATCTCTCCATATATTCAGGACTTTTAAAAATTTTTTGGTCAAATTTTAGGTTTTCCCATACAGGCCTTATAGACTCATTTTTACTCATTTTTAGAATAATTCCTTGACAGTTTTTTAGATTTTTATGGCTACTGTGTAGATTATCTCATTTCATATTATGTTTTCATGTTAGTTATTGCTAATAAAGGGAAATGCTACTTATTTTAATATGTTGATCTTTTATCCATAAACCTTGATTTGTTACATCTGTATGAGTAATCTACACGAATGATCTTATAATTCATAAGTAATAATTGCCATGCCCTTTCATCTCCAGTGTTTTCTATTTTTCCCTTATTTCTTTCACTTGTGTAGTTGAATTGGTGCAGCCCTCCAATGCTGTGTTGTACAGTTGTGGTAAAATGTGCACTTTTTCCTGTTCCCAGTGAGCACCTGTAAAATTTTCTCAACAAACATGATGTTTGTTGTAAGTTTTGGCAATGAATGCTTCCTATACTGCTTTCTTTTTAACCAGTTCCAAGTATCTTCAGCTTTCCATTTTTATTTCTTCTTTATTCCAAAGACAGAGTATTTCTTAGTTTTCAGACATATGATGTTGATTTCTAATTCTATTGCTTTATGGTCAGAAACTATATCTGTATGAAACTTCTGTTGCGGCCTGGTACATTGTACATTTTTGCTAATGTTTCATACATATCAACAAACATATACACACATGTAGTTTTTCAATACGAGTTTTTCTTTGCTTTATCTTTTTCTGAGAAGGAAGTATTAGAAAATCTCCAGCTATAATCATTAATTTATTTACTTCTCCCTGTGGTTTTATCATTTTTCCTTCATATACTTCGATACTGTGTTATTTAGAGCATTATGTTCATGATTATTATAGTTTCTTGATCTAGTGTTGCTTCTACCAGTATATATCATAGGTCTTTTTTCCTTATGACTCTTTTTACCTTACATTCTACTTAGTCTGATATTAAGATTTTTGGGGGGGTTCTTATTTTTCCATTTCTTTATTTTCAACTGGCAGACTCCCACTTTGACCAAATTTTTGTTAGGCTCCTCTTAATCATCTAGAGTTTGACCTTGGCCTTCAGAGTCCGTTTCAGCAAAGAATCTTTCTAAGTGAGTTTAGGGAGAACCTCCCCACCCTTCATGTCTGATCAAATTCCTCATCCTGCATCCTTGGTATCCAAGTCCTTTGCCTGCCTTTAGCAGAATCCTAGTAAGCCAATGTAGCAAACATTTCCCCACCCTTATTATCTTGCTAGGTTCTTCTTAGTGATTTTCCATCTATTGACTCCTTCACTCTTCTTTCTGGCTGTAACGCTTCAGCTGTCTTTGCTGCCTTTGGAGTTGAGCTCAGGTCAGCAGTGGCGTCTCTCTCCTCTATTGCAATAGCTCAGATAAAATTATTCTTGTCCTTTTTGCCAAATGGTGCAAAATATTTCTTTTATGTGATTTCTCCATGAACTTTTGTTTTGAACAAATCTCTTATAGGCAACATTTTGCTGGATAGTTTTCAAAATGCAACCTGAGGCTATTTCAATCACATTGTTTAACTTCAATTGTAAGTATTATTATAACAGGATTTGTTGCTTTATCTGGTTTTCTGCTTTGGTTTTGCATACCTTTTGTCTTTTTCCCCCTCCCATCCTGCTTTCTAATACATATATTGAATTCTATTTTACAGATTTTTAAAGTTGTAGTTTTAGTTTCCTTGTGGTTACCTCTAGATCATTAAAGCTGCATTTATCTTTATGAACAAAGCAAATACATTATCATAGTTTCACTTCACTCTGGTCTGGCCCTCCCTGTCCACCACTATGATAGCACTGATTTTTAGTTCTAGGTATGCACATATACATACATAAATATGTATGTATTTGTTTGAGTCATTAGTTATTTAGAAAATAAAATTTGGCCGTATATTTACTCACTTTTTCTTCCTATATATAGCGCTCTTCTAGAATTTATTTTCTCTTTTTGCAGCACTATCCTCTTAAAAAGTATTTTCAAAATGAGTCTTTGTGTTATAAAACTTCTAAGGCCTTGAATGACTCCAAATATCTGTATTTCATGTTTGCATTTAATTGAAAGTTTTACTAACATAAGGAGAAGGCAATGGCAGTCCACTTCAGTACTCTTGCCTGGAAAATCCCATGGATGGAGGAGCCTGGTAGGCTGCAGTCCATGGGGTTGTGACGAGTCGGACACAACTGAGCGACTTCACTTTCACTTTGACTAACATAAAACTTCTAAGGCCTTGAATGACTCAAAATACCTTTATTTCACTTTTGCATTTAATAGAAAGTTTGACCAACAAGATTCTAGATTGTCTTAATTCAGTTTCTTTCTCTAAGTCTTTGTTAATCTGATATCTTGACTTCTTCTGTTGTGAGGGCTGAGGTTCATTGTGGAAGTGACCTTTGGCCTCTCTGAACTTTGAATACAATGGTCCTTGAGTTATCCCTCTTATGGCTTTAAAATTGTTGACAAAATTCTTCCCTTTAAGAAAGGATGAGAAGGAAAGGGGAGAGTAGGTAACATTTTCCTTTGTTTCACAAGGTCACGGAATTAACTGAGATTTTTTTTTTTCCATTTTTAAAAATCACAGAGCTGCTTTTTCTGAGATGTGTCTTAGGGACTGCTGTGTGATTCCTACCTTGAAACAAAGCTGCACTGTTTTCCAGGCATCTTCTGGCAGGCTCCAGAGGCCAGTTGGGTAGAAGCTGTTCCTGATGCAGTGAGCAGGCCTGGAATGTTCAAACCTGTCATTTTCAGGCTGCGGCTGCATTCATACAATAAGCTATTCCCCTCCCTCCCCTGCTTTTCTTCCCTAAAGTGAAAAAGCAAATCAGGTCACTGATTTGTTTTCTATGTGTTAAAACAGAGTGGTCACTTTTACTCAGTGAGACGTCTGTCTCTTAGGCATTTGTGTTCTCTCTGTATCGTGCTCTGTCCAGCTCTTGGAAGTGATGGGGGAGTCAGGAAAGGTGAGCCTGAGAATGCAGCAGGATGGGAAGGAGCCCCTGTGAGTGGTAGAGGAGGTGACTCTGTACAGGAATTATTTGCTGTGCCCACCTGGCACCCCGCCATGTAGCAATACCTCATCAAACGTTGTTTGAAAAATGTACCTGTTGACCTTGATGCATATAGTTAGCCTCTCATTTCCAACGAAGCAGGATTCACTTTGCTTTGCCCTGACATTTTCCAAGTTGGAGATTTAAAAATTAATATTAAAAAAATCCAACATCAGAGCCAGGCAACCCCCATAGGAAAACCCAGACTGTCTGTACTTCCTTCTCTTTTCTGAGGCAGAGCAGATGGTGGCTTCACTTACCAGGTCAAAGCAAGAGCCAGATCTCAGAGTGGACCCACCCTACGCATTCTACAAATTTTAAGACCTTTGAAGACCTCCAAATATGTGAGAAAAGCACAGGGACATTTTGCCAACACAGAATGAAAGCAGCTTTCATCTTCTCAAAGCTCCTCATTCTAGGAAGCACTCAGCTTTCATATCTGTCCGTTTATGTTAACCTGAAGATTAATTATCAAGTGAGGTGCTTGTAAAATGATCACGAAAGGGATCACTGGAGTAGCTTTAACTGCTCTGAATGTGCTTATTGCTGCCTCAGAGACAGCAAGGTAGAAAAAGATTTTTTTTTGTTTTCCTCCATATTCCAGCATGTTTAGGTTCATCAAACCTGAATGATAGCCATAAGGACCCACAAATTTCCCCACAGTGTAAATGTGGATTGTAAACCTATGATTGTGTTTGCAGTTGATCATCAGGGGACTTTCTTTCTTACTGGACCCTGGCTGAGGCACTGAGATGCTGGAGTGGATGGCCAGCACAGCAGAGAATCGAACTGAGGCAGAGCCACCTGGGGTCAGTCAAGGGCAGTTTCAATTAGCGTCTGTACTAGGGGAGCTGGGGAGAGAAGACAGTGTCCCCGGGAAGCGGAAACGGTCGGATAGGGAGGCAGGAAGCCCTGGCTCATGACTCGCTGGGCGAGGGACAGAGCAGTGCGTGTGCCATTCTGCCTTAACTCTGCCTTGCAAAGGCGTGACTGTGGGCCAGCAGCCCACGACTCAGGGCCTCGTGAGCTGCATTCCCTGTTTAGATAAGGTGGGAACAGTGCCTTTGGGTAGAATATATGTATTCCTTGGACATGTAAGGCCCTCTGGAGTGGAGGGTGGTCCAGTATGTGTGTGTGTGTGTGTGTGTGTGTGTGCGCGCGCATGCATATGTGTGCTCAGTCACTCAGTTGTGTCTGACTCTTTGTGACCCTGTGGACTGCAGTCTGCCAGGTTCCTCCATGCATGAGTTTTCCAAGCAAGAATACTGGAGTGGGTTGCCATGCCATATATATATATATATATATATATATATATATATAAAATATGTATATTCTCCAGTATTATACATATAATATATATATTTTCCAGTATTCTCAATATTATATACATCTGTATATGCTCTCTTTATATGTATGCAAACAGGGGGATGCTATACTGTCTCTACCTCATCTGTATTTATCTATGTGCTGTGGCTTAGTCACTCAGTCGTGTCCAACTCTTTGCAGCCCCATGGACTATAGCCCACCAGGCTCCTCTGTCCATGGGGATTCTCCCACCAGAATACTAGAGTGGATTGCCGTGCCCTCCTCCAGGGGATCTTCCCAACGCAGGGATCAAGCCCAGGTATCCCACATTGCAGGTGGAATGTTCACCAACTGAGCCACCAGGGAAGTCTAAAAATACTGGAGTGGGTAGCCTGTCCCTTCTCCAGGGGATCTTCCTGACCCAAGAATCAAACCTGGGTCTCCTGCATTGTAGGAGGATTCTTTGCCAGCTAAGCTATCAGGGAAGCCATATTTATCCATAGCTATCTATCCTCTGGGCTTCCCAGGTGGCGCTAATGGTAAAGAACCCACCTGCCAATGCAGGAGACATAAGAGACATGAGTTCAATCCCTGGCTCGGGAAGATTCCCTGGAGGAGGGCATGGCAACCTGTTCCATTATTCTTGCCTGGAGAATCCCATTGGGTAGAGGAGCCTGGCGGGTTCCAGTCCAGGGAATCACAGAGTCGGACACGACTGAGTGACTAACACACAGACATCTATCTATCCATCCATCCATCCATCTATGCCATCTGTCATATATCTGCCCATCTTACCTATCTGTCTATGAATGGAGAGAGAAGATTTGCTGTGAGGAACTGGCTCACATAACTGCAGAGGCTGAGAAGTCCTGTCATCTGCCACTGTCTTCAAGCTGGAGACCCAGGAAAGTGGGTGGTGTAATTCCAGTCTGAGTTTGAAGTCCTGTGAACCACGAGAGCCGATGGCATAAATCCTAGTTGAAGGGCAGAAGCCTGATGTCCCAGCTCAAGCAGGCAGGCAGGAAATCCCTCCATTTTTCATTCCAGCCAGGCTCTCGGTGGACTGGACTGGATGGCGCCCACCCATTCTGAGGAGGACAGCTCTACGGAGTGCACTGACTCAAATACTCACCTGCTCTGGAGACACCGCCATACGCATAGCCTTTTTAACGTGAGCACCCCGTGCTCCACCTAGCTGACACATGAAGCAAACCATCACAGGTTATAAGGCAGTGGGCTGGTTAAATGCTCAAGTGCAGATAAAGCACCACGCAGGGCCTGACGTGCAAGTCTTTAAAATTTGCTTGCTGTTGTTGCTGTAGTTGTTTTACGGATGCTAACGCTGTTATATAGATACATTTTCTGTCGGCATGGAATTAAAGGGCCTGGGATCAGTGGACCTGGGGTAGGGCTTCATCTTTGCTGTTGTTGTTCAGTTGCTAAACCTTTGCGTATACAATAGCCTGACAGACTCCTCTGTCCCCCACTATCTTCCAGCATTTGCTCAGATTCATGTCCATTGAATTGGTAATGCTATCTAAGCATCTCGTTCTCTGCTACCCTCTTCTCCTTTTGCTTTCAGTCTTTCCCATCATCAGGGTCTTTCCCAATGGATCGGCTCTTTGCATCAGGCAGCCAAAGTATATTAGGGTTCTGTTCTATTCTGTTACATCTAGAACAAAGTGTGTCTACCTCTTTAAAAAAGTCTGCAGGCAAGGAAAATATCCATACAAGGGAAACTGTTTAAGTGCTTTAGACTTTATGTTCATAATAATTTATTAAAGATCTGCTGCTGTGAGTCTTTTTTTTTTGAAAAATAAATCAATAGTTCACACACAGGCCAAGATACTAAAATTCTTCTCTTCCTGCTAGAAATTAATCATGGAAAAAATCACATTTGATGTGTTTGTGAAACATTTATTCACTCTATGTCCAGGGCCAGGCATGAGTATAAAATGAAGCATAACATAAATTAGGGCCCCTGTGATGCAGTGCTCACAGTCTAGAGGAGATGAGCATTGTGTACAAAGACTTAAAATAAGATGTTCTAACATGGATGGACCTAGAAATAGTCATATTAAGTGAAGGGAGACAGAGGAAGACAAATATCACATAATATTGCTTACATGTGGAATCTAATAAAACGATACAAATGAAGTTATTTACAAAACAGAAATAGACTCACAGACATAGAGAACAAGCTTGTGGTTATCAAACAGGATAGCAGATGTGGGGGAGAGGGGGAGTAGATCAGTTAGGAGTTTGGGATTAATTGATACACACACACTATATATATATTATATATATATGCATATGTATATATATATATATATATATATATATACACACAATAGATAACCAACAGAGACTCACTGTATAGCACAGGGAACTATATTCAATACTTTGTAATAACCTAAAATGGAAAGAATCTGAAAAAGAATATATGCATGGCAGGTAGCTTCCTTACCATCTGAGCCACCAGGGAAGCCCGTGTGTGTGTGTGTGTGTGTGTATATATATATATATATATAAAATCTATATATTTATATAATCTTATATATATGTAAAATCTATCTATCTATAAATCACTTTGGTATACACTTGAAACTAACACAACATTGGAAATTTTACCCTCAATTAAAAATAGAGTAGGTTATAAAATAGAGTAGGAAGTACATTTTATGAATTTTAACAAGCTACTGGCATGACAAAAAAAAAAGATGCTGTAAGTGCTATTGCATTACAGCGTTTCATAGATTCCAAAGACGATGGGAACACAGATGTGGGAGCGATCTGCTATGTCTGGATGGGCTTCCCCAAAGCCTTGGAGAGTAACTGATGCTTGGATTGGGGTTTCTAGGCTGATTGGACACCCCTTGGGCGTGTAGGGCCCTGTTGGCTGGAGGGAGGCACAGACTGAGGGGCAGGATGTGGGATGTGGCTAAAGATGAGATGAAGGGCTGAAGTTGACTGCAAGGCCTTTGATGCTATGTTGGGGAATTTGGATTTGATCCTGCAATCCAGGGGTGTGGAGGACACTGCAGGGAAATACACATTTGACACACATGCCCTGGAGAAACACCAGAGATAGGGAGGAAGCACATTCAGCAGCGGTGTGAACTGTCCTCTGCTTATGGATTGCAGAAGTTTTCTGCGTGTTGAGCAAGGTGGCCCATGCACCTTGTTGTTGGAATGAAACTGCACTAAAATGAGCGCTGTGCCATTCAGGACTGGCACTGTGGGGTGAGAGCTGGGAGTCTGGCTAGGCACAGGTCCGGGCAGAGGGAAATAAGAATGATGACCATTGTTTGCACAGCATGCCACCTGCAGGGGGGAAGCTGACGCCCAGTCCCAGGGCTGTGGGACTCTGCCCCTCGTCTGCTCAGCCTGCAGCGGTGGCAACCTTCAGCCCACAGATGCTGGTCTTAGATGAAAGCAAACTGGAAAATCTGTATGCCCTGCCTCTGATCCATGTTGGAGCAAGGATGGCCTTAGCAAAATGTCACACTTCTTCCCAGGGAGTCAGTATTGGTTAACACAAAGGAATGCTGTGATCACTTTATTTTTTTTTTTAAAGATTCTTTTTGATGTGGACAATTTTTGAAGTCTTTGTTGAATTTGTTACAATATCACTTAATTTTTTTTATTAGTTTTGCCATACAATGACATGATATCACCATGGGACAATATCACTTAATTTTATGTTTTGGTTTTTTGGGCACAAAGTATGTGGGATCTTAACTTCCTGACTGCTAGAGATCAAACCTGTAACTCTCGACAATGGAAGGCGCTATCTTAACCACTGGACTACCAGGGAAGTTCCATGATCACTGTTTTTTTTTTTAATAAACTTTTATTTTGTACTGGGGTATAGCCGATTGGGGAAAGAAACAGCAACCCACTTCAGTATTCTTGCCTGAAAAATCCCATGGACAGAGAAGGCTGGTGGTCGTGAAGACCTGGGATCGCAAAGACGCGACTTAGCAACTAAACAACAACATAGCCAGTTGACAATGTTGTGATAGTTTCAAGTGAACAGGGAAGGGACTCAGCCATACATGCATATGTATCCATTCTCCCCCAGACTCCCCTCCCATCCAGCCTGAGCAGAGTTTCATGTGCTGCACAGTAAGTCCTTGTTGGTCATCCATTTTAAATATAGCAGTGTGTTCCATGATCATTGTTTTTAAGAACAAAAAACCTAAGTCACCTTAAAGAGATGGATCATTACAGAGAAATGTATGAAAGAATACTATACTTCACATAAAAGAATTAATTAGAATTACATATATTTTATGGCTAAATCTCTAAAATATAATGTTGGGCTAAAAAACAAGGATATTTACCATAGGACATCACTTAGATAAAGTTTAAAAATCACACAAAACATATTGGACATATGCATTGTTATGTGGGAAGCTATAAATACTTTGGCCACCTAATGTGAAGAGTTGACTCATTGGAAAAGACCCTGATGCTGGTAAAGATTGAGGGCAGCAGGAGAAGGGGGCACAAAGAATAGGGTAGTTGGATGGCATCACCAACTCAATGGACATGAGTTTGAGCAGACTTAGGGAGATAGTGACGGACAGGGAATCCTGGCATGCTGCAGTCCATGAGGTTGCAAAGAGTCTGACTTTTGCAGAGACATGACTTAGTGACTGAACAATAATAAAAACCTGTGAATCTCTGGGAGGAAGAGAGATGTTACAATATGGGAAAGGTCTACATGGGGGGAGCTTCAAGTTTATCTGAAAAACTTTCTTTATTTTGAAAGCAAGAAGCCCACAAGGTCAAAGTTAAGGTCAGATATATCTGGGCTGTGAGTTCATGGTTTTTCATTATGGCATATTATTTTATCTTGGCATTTCTGTATTTGAAGAGAAATTTCATTAACACAATAAAGTCTTAAAAGGCAATGCTTTAATCAAGGCATCCAGGCCTGGTCAAATAAGACATTACTTTTGGCATTAAAATTTTCCTAATTGCTTTTTCTTCCCAGTTGCTAGGTTTTGGTCTTCATCCAGGAGGCACGTGTGTGCGTGGGGGGTGTGTTTGGAGATCTGTTAGAGGAAGCAAACATATTTGTCAAAATGGAGTATGGTGTTTGTATCAGAAACCTAAAAAACTATTTTCTTTAAGTGAAATGCAGAACACATGACCTTAATGATTAGCAGGGCTTGTGCTGTAGGTGAGTGGCCCTAGACCTCAGCAGATGAGGACACCGTAAGGGGTGAGTGGGGACTCTGGTGGGGAAAGCAGTAACCTGGTTGTGGTGATGTTGCCCAAGGAGGATGGCTGGAGATCTTAGTTATAATTTTTATTTCAAAAAATGTTTATTTCTTTGGCCACGTTGGGTCTTAGTTGCCACGCATGGGGTCTTTGTTTTGTCACGTGAGATCTTTCGTTGCGGTGCGTGGACTCAGGAGTTGTGGCTCCTGGGCTTAGTTGCTCCTCTGCCTGTGGGATCTTAGTTCCCCGAACACGGATCGAACCTGGGTCTTCTGCATTGCAACTCGGATTCTTAACCACTGGGCCACCAGGGAAGTCCCTTAATTATAGTTATTAAAGCTATGTGGCCAACTTTGGTTTGACCCAGACTAGTTTGCTGCATGCTCGGGGCCTGATCTGGTGGAGGGGACATAAGCCACAGTGACTCTAAAGATGCGAGGTGGACCTTTCGGACTGGCTGAACCTCCTGTGGTTTTGCATGTGTATTTACAGTTTGAAACAGCATATTTGGTATTACCGGATATATTTTCTCGACTTCCCTGGAGGTCCACCTACCAATGCAGGGCACACGGGTTTGATCCCCAGCTGGGGAATGTCCACATGCCATGGAGCAAATAAGCCCATGTGCTGCGACTACTGAAGCCCACGGGCCTGGAGGCCGTCCTGCAACAAGAGAGGCCACCACAGTGAGAAGCCTGCTCCCTGCAGCTAGAAAAAGCCTGTGGGCAGCAATGAAGACCCAGCACAGCCAAAAATAAATGAATAACTAAAATTTAAAAAAAGAAAACCAAAAAACTTAAATTATTTTTTCTACATTGCATATACTACTTTTTTTCTTCCTTGCCCCCGCCCCCATGTATATTACAGCGAGCTAAACTCAGCATACCTCGGGGAAGAATTTTCAGAAAATAATTTGCCTCTTAAGGAGCCATCACACCCTCAGGGGAAGAATGAGGGTTAGGAAATGAATGGCCATGGAATTTGATGAAGGGAGGGGAGTGAAAGTGCAAATGTTACTAACACATTCCTGCGTGTCTGGCTCTTTGTGACCCCCTTGGACTGTAGCCTGCCAGGCTCTTCTGTCCATGGGATTTGCTAGGTAAGAATACTGGAGTGGGTGGCCATGTCCTCCACCAGGGGATCTTCCTGACCTAGGGATTGAACCCACATCTCCTGTGTCTCCTTCATTGGTAGGCAGATTCTTTACCCACTAATCCCCCAGGGAAACCTATGAAGGAGGGGGAGCATAGGTAAAAAAAAGGTTGATAACAATGCTTAGGCCAGAGTGCTCAGGGGACCAGAGTTTTGGTGGTGATGAGGAGGATGCGGGCGTTTGAAAAGCAAAGCATATTCTTCTGTCTCCTAGAGATCTCCCCGCATGGAGTGGGAGCAAGTCGATCTTGACTCTATTTGATAAATATTGCTTTCCTGAGCCACAGGGCTTCTGAGCAGATGTTAGGCTCTCAGGTTCTGGGAGCAGAGTAAATGCTTTGCAGGCTATGATGGTCCTTGTTCGTTTTCAAGCCTGTCTGTGTTGAGTCAGTACCACAAGCAATAAGAGATGAGAGGAACCATCGAGGGAGCTGGGTTTCAGTGCCCAGGTGGGGCTGTAGGTAAGTCAGGGAATGAAGCTGAGGCCCAGTAGAAGTTTCTGGACATTCACCATGGGCATGAAGGCTTTACATGTTACTCTAGGCTAAAGGCTATTGATTTTAAGCCCGCTTGCCAATGAGGAAGCAAGTGTACAGTTAAATATGGTTAAAATAGTATGTTTTATGGGGCTTCCCAGTTGGCACTAGTGGTAAAGAACCCACCTGCCAATGCAGGAGACATGAGTTGCAGGTTCGATCCTTGAGTCGGGAAGATCCCCTGGAGGAGGGCATGGCAACCCACTCCAGTATTCTTGCTTGGAGAATCCTAGGGACAGAAGACTCTGGTGGGCTACAGTCCATGGGGTTGCATATAGAGTCTGACACAACTGGAGTGATTTAGCATGAATGTATGCAAGACAAATTAACAGGAGAAAAATAAATTTAATTTTGCATGTACATGGAAACCATTAAGAAATAAAAAAGGACTCAAAGAAATGACCTAAACAGGCAGCTTTCATACCTTTGAGACAGACTTGTGAAGAATTGACAAGACAAAGGGGTTTTGGATTTGGTAGTAAATCAGTGAAGAATTAACAAGGTTTGTTGACACAGCCTTTTCAGCCTTGAATTCCCTATGTCTGGTGATAGGGATGTCTCTCTTCCTTCTGGTACAAGCAGGGTGCCTTTCATGTGGGAGGTTTATTTCCTGCTTTCAGGAGAACAAAAGAGGGTCAGAGTGTCCTTTTCACAGCAGTTGTTTCCTAAGTAACATTAATGCAAAATAATCAGTATGCCAAAGTGGCATCCTTCGGGACAGTCTGCCCCTGAGCCCCATCACCAGCATGCCGTACTGCCTCCCCGTAACCCCCGATCCTACTCCATCTGCAGTCAAAGCTGCTTCTCCCACAGAGTTTTTCATCTCAGTTCACGGCTACTCTATCCTTCCCACGACTTGGGCACCACGTCTCGGAGTCATCTGAGTCCTCTCTTGTGGTCACACCCCGCATCTAATCCATCTACACAGCCAGATGGCCGCACCTCCAACACAGAGCCAGGTCTGACAGTTCCTACCACTTCGGTCATAACCACCTCAGCCTAAACTGCTGCTGTTGCTGGTCTGGGTTATGGCAAGACCCGCCTTCGCCTGTGGCTTCCCTGCTCCCTTCCTAGTCTGCCCACCCCCTGTCTTCACCCCCAGTCTGTCTTCAGCCCAGCACTGATCAGACTGATCCTGATAAAATCTGTCAGATCGAATCACACCTCTCCTCTGTATCGCTCATGGCTCCTGACCTTGCACTTGCCCTCTTTACTTGAAACACTTCCTGCAACTACAGTTGTTCCTCAGTAACTGCAGGGGATTGGTTCCAGGATCCTCCCCGGATACCAAACTCTGAGGATGCTCAAGTCCCCTGTACTATAAAGCGATGTAGTACAGCCAACCCTCCCATATCTGTGGATTCTGCATCCACGGCCGTGGAGCCTGCAGATGGGAGAGTGCTGACTGTATCTACATGGCTCAGGCCTTTACTTCCTTCTAGTCTTTACTCACACGTCAATTTATCATGAAGTCTTTCTTTATTTCTCTACCTAAAACAGCCCATTCTCACTGCTCCAGTATCCTGTTGCCCTTAATCTGCTTTATACAGGGCACTGTTAAATAACAAAAATTCAGCTTGAATAAATTTGAAGACCTAACTGGCTTTATAAAAAACAATTCAAAAAAAATTTTTTTTAAACTGGTTCTCTTTAAAATAATTCTATCAGTGAGCAGCACTTCCTAGTTTTATCCCCACAAAACTACATTCTTGCAAGCGGCTGAAATAGCTTAGCTGGGAGAGCGTTAGACTGAAGAAAAGTACGTTCTTGGCAGCTCCATCAGGTGGGGTTGCAAGACGCTTCTTGATTACGGTCTGTGCAGCACTGATGTCAGTCGGCACCTGGACGGTCAGGAAGTCTGCGTCTGTCTAGTGTCCTGAAGCAGATATTGCAGACGCTGTACCAGTTAGTTCTGACAGCTTCAATGTCACTCAGCAGATCCTGGGCCAGGCACATCCCCCCGATCGATAGCAATGCAATCCCCATGAAAATACCAGCCACGACGGTTAAGTTGCCCTGCAACCACTCCCCAATTCGGAGTCCACAGCATTTCGTATAGACTGCAGTCTGCTGATCAACTTTTGTTTTTTTGCCTGGCATCATCGCCACACTGAGTGTCTGCTCATTCATTTGGCTAGGTCTTCGTGGCTACGTGTGGCCTTTCTCTAGCGGCGGTGAATGGGGCTGCTCTTTGCTGCAGTGAGTGGCTTTGCGCCGCAGTGGCTTCTCTTGGTGTGGAGCGCAGGCTCTAGGATGTGTGGGCTTCAGCAGCTGCTGCACGCAGGCTTCTGCAGCCGTGGCTTCTGGGCTTAGTTGCCCTGCAGTGTGTGTGATCATCCCGGATCAGGGATGGAAGCCGTATCCCCTGCACCGGCAGGTGGATTCTTAACCAGGAAGCAACCTAGATGCCCATCAACTGACGAATGGATAAGAAAGCTGTGGTACATATACACAATGGAATATTACTCAGCATTAAAAAAAAAATTCATTTGAATCAGTTCTACTCAGGTGGACAGAACTGGAGCCTATTATCCAGAGTGAAGTAAGCCAGAAGGAGAAACAACAATACAGTATACTAACGCATATATATGGAATTTAGAAAGACGGTAAAGAGAACCCAGCATGTGAGAAAGCAAAAGGAACGCAGATGTATAGAACAGACTCGTGGACTCTGTGGATGAGGGCAGGGGTGGGATGATATGGGAGAATGGCATTGAAACATGATCATTATCATATGTGAAATCAATCGCCAGCCCAGGGTTGATGCTCGGGGCTGGTGCATCGAGATTTCCCGGGGGGAAGGGAGGAGGGAGGGAGGAGGGAGGAGGGTTCTGGAGGGGGAGCGTATGTAAACCCATGGAGGTTTCATGTCAATGTATGGCAAAACCAACACAGTAAAGTAAAGAAAATTAAAAAAAAAAAAAGAAAGGAAATGTGTACAAAGGTAGAGGGGCTTCCCTGGTGGCCCAGTGGTAAAGAGTCTGCCTGCCAATGCAGGAGACATGAGTTCGATCCCTGGGTCAGGAAGGTCCCCTGGAGAAGGGCATGGCCACCCACTCCAGTACTCTTGCCTGGGAAACCCCACGGACAGAGGAGCCTGGTGGGCTACGGTCCACGGGGTCACAAAGAGCCGGACAAAGCTGAGTGCCTGCGTGCGAGCACAGTCTGTCTAACCACGTTTCCCACTCTCAATAGTCAGGGGTGGCTGGTGGCTACTGTAACAGGCAGCCCAGAAAGTTCTACTGGACAGAAGGCTTTGCCTTCGTGTCTTTTAAATTTCTAACATTTTTTAGTTTTGAGTAGGGATGTTTGTTTAAAAGAAAAGCGAACTCACATTTGCGATGTGTTGAGAGTTACACTAGTAGATCAAATAATATTCATGGAGGTTTACACACATCAGCTGCATTCATCTATCCACTCAACTTTCTTCTGTGCTGTGCTAAGTCGCTTCAGTCGTGTCTGACTCCTGGCAACTCCATGGACTGTAGCCCACCAGTCTCCGCTGTCCAGGGAATTTTCTAGGCAAGAATACTGGAATGGGTTGCCATGCCTTCCTCCAGGGAATCTTCTTGGCCCAGGGATTGAACTTACATCTCTTATGTCTCCTACATTGGCAGGTGGGTTTTTATACCACTAGTGCCACCTGGGAAGGCCTAACTTCTTCTTTTGCTCCTCACCATCACCCTATAAGGTAGGAAACACTGAGGTTGAGAGGAGTTGAATAAACATGTCAAACATCTGAACTTGGATTTAAACCCAAGTTTACCTAAGGCTGAAGTATGGACCCCAATTTTTGTTTTCTGGAGTAATTCACATGCTTCAGAAAGAAGCTCACAGGTCCCCTGTTGCTGCTGCTTCCTTATCTCCTCTTCTTCTAGAAAGCTTTATTGTCTGGATACAGTGCCCATGATCCCTTTTCCCAGAGGTAACTACTGTTAATATTTGGTTAAGGGAGTTCACCCCTCCCAAAGGTTCTCCATGCATGTAGCCATATTTTACAGGAAGGGGGACCCCTTTCGGGACTGGAGAGTGGGTTCTTGTTTAACACTCAGAAATGAATTGTTTGAGGAGACACACGTGCTGAGAAAGCAAGAGACTTTATTGGGAAGAGGCTCCTGGCTGGAGAGCATCAGGGTAAGGGAACCTGGGAGAACTGCTCTGCCATGTGGCTGGCGGTCTCGGGTTTTATGGTGATGAAATTAGCTCCCAGATTGTCTCTGGCCAATCATCTCACTTGACCCATATTTGGTCTGACTCGGGGTCCTTCCTGATAGTCAGACTTGACTGGGTTCTTCCCGGTCAAGCCAGGGTCCCTGCGCCCTGAGGAAGCAGTGGCAACATTTCTGAAGTGGTAGAAACTGCCTGGTGTAAACTGCCTGGTGTCTGTGCAGCTGGTTTCAAATTCCCCAGCAGAGACCTCTCCCACTTTGTGAAAGTATTCGTATCTACACTTCTATATATATGGACATGCAGGCATGCAAGCATGCTTAGTCAGTCAGTTGTGTCCAACTCTCTGTGACCCTCTGGACTGTTGCCTTCCTGGCTCCTCTGCCCATGGGATTTTCCAGGCAAGAATACTGGAATGGGTTGCCATTTCCTCCTCCCAGGGAATCTTCCCAACCCAGGCATCGAACCCACGTCTCCTGTTTATTCTTTACCATGGCGCCACC
Organism: Antilocapra americana; assembly: GCA_007570785.1. Classification (NCBI taxonomy): domain Eukaryota; kingdom Metazoa; phylum Chordata; class Mammalia; order Artiodactyla; family Antilocapridae; genus Antilocapra; species Antilocapra americana. The sequence continues at coordinate 4,887,018 of ML663013.1, read as the reverse complement.
TGGGAAGCCTGTACATACATGCACACCAGCTTGCAGATTACCGCTTTTCTCCCTTAGCTCTCTAGGGCGAATCATGACTGTGTGGTTTATAATGAAGAGGAAAGTCTTTCCCCCCCGCCCTTTTGAAAAGAAAACAACACAGGGCTAGCTGATTTCAGGGGTGAAAGTTTCCGAAGATCAGTGTGTTAAACCCAGTAGCATATTCAGGGAACACAGAAAGACGTGGTGTCTTTGGCTTCCAGGCTCCCGGTGGTAGCAGCCTGCAGCTCTGGGGGTGGATCCCGGATGACGCTTGAGCAGGAATTGTCCTTCACATGGCATGTTGCCGTGATGTACCATCTGTTTCTGGGATGATTCTAGTAGCTGTTGAGGAGCCCATGAAAATATCCCTGCCAGGTCTTCTTAAAATTCATCTTTCCCCATAGAGGGTGTATGACAACCCTCTAAATAATAAGGCAGTTCAGGAATAGGAGGACAAGGAAGGTGCATCTTTTAAGAAAATGAGCTACCTGCCACCCAGTATGGCTCCCTCCTACCTTTCCCCTCCCTTCTGTCTCACTCAGGAGTTTAGGACATAGCTCTCCAAGTTCATTTTGGTGTCCACGGGCAGACGAAAGGATGCTGTGCTGGATCATTTATTTGGGTTTCCACTGATGCTCAGGGCAGTGGAAACCCTGTATTCTCTTTGTTTTTCTTTTGCAATATATTATTATTAAGCAAGAAGTGGGGCTTCCCTGGTAGCTCGGACAGTAAAGAATCTGCCTGCAATGCAGGAGACCTGGGTTTGATCCCTGGGTCAGGAAGATCCCCTGAAGAAGGAAGTGGCAAACCACTCCAATATTCTTGCCTGGAGAATCCCATGGTCAGAGGAGCCTGGCAGGCTACACTGCCTTGAGTGCAGAGTTCTGCAGCCTGGCACTGGAAGACAAATACAAGGTGGACCCCGCCCTCAAGGTGCTGACAATCTAGGCGGTCAGCTCCAAGGGTGACTGAGAGCAGACATACTATTTGGGGTGGCTTAAACAGAGTTCTTTAAGGTGTTGCTGCTGCTGCTGCTAAGTCGCTTCAGTCGTGTCCGACTCTGTGCAACCCTATAGAGGGCAGCCCACCAGGCTCCCCTGACCCTGGGATTCTCCAGGCAAGAACACTGGAGTGGGCTGCCATTTCCTTCTCCAATGCATGAAAGTGAAAACTGAAAGTGAAGTCACTCAGTCGTGTCCGACTCTTCGCTATCCCATGGACTGCAGCCTACCAGGCTCCTCTGTCCATGGGATTTTCCAGGCAAGAATACTGGGGTGGGGTGCCATCGCCTTCTCCGTTTAAGGTGTTGACATCATTTGAAATCTCTCCTTACCAAATAAGTCAAATAGGTTGGAATCATTTCAACAGGAGAGCCAAACAGCAAAAAGAGCCATGTCAAGGGATTCTATCACCAAGTAGCCCGGCTTGTTGGGTGTCAGACTGAGACAATCTGTGACATTCTGTAAAAATGTGGAGAAGCCCAAAGACCACAGCCGTGGCTGCCAAGTATAGCCCTGGGTGTGAATCTGACTCTGCCTCTCTCCGGGTTTGTGACCTTGGGCATTTTCTTGGCCTCTTTGAACTCCTGTTACTCAGATCCACCCCTTAGGTCTTTGAGAGGATGAAATGAGCTTGTGTGTGAGAAAGCTCCTGACATGCATTGCAAGCTCATTACAGGGTCCCTTCCTCTCCCTTTTTTGTTCGCTGTTACTCTAGGGTCTGGAGTGGAGCCCAGAACTGTATAAAACTCTAGACTCTAGCACTAAATCTGTTTGCATTCCTGGCAACATTTGAGCCCTTTCTAATTACAAAGTATATACGCTGCCAAAGCTGAATCAGAGATGAGGACGGAGAGAAGGAGGAGACTAATTACAGAGATGTTATACCCTGGAGTGGGGGGTGGAGGAGGACCATGGGGCCAGTCACACTGAAGGCTGAGTCATCCCAGGATAATTAGGAGCCGGAGACAAGAATTAGAATGTACTGGGGTAGGGACTTCCCCGGTGGTCCGGTGGTTGAGAATATGCTTTCCAACGCAGGGGATGTGAGTTCTATCCCTGGGTGGGAAGCTAAGATCCCACATGCTGTGGAGCAGCTAAGCCCACGTGCTGCAGCTAAGCCCACGTGCCACAACTAGAGAGCTCACGGGCTGTGACTAGAGAGCCGGAGCACAGCAACCACTGAGCCCTCATGCCCCAGGGCCCGTGGATCCCAACAAGGGGAGGCTGTGTGCGCCGCAACTGGAGAGAGTCTGGATGCTGCAGCAAAGACCAGGGGCCAGGATATGGAAGCAACCTAGATGTCCAGCGGCAGATAAGGACGTTGTGGTACATGTACACAATGCAATATTACTCAGCTGTTAAAAGGAATGCATTTGAATCAGTTCTAATGAGGTGGATGAAACTGGAGCCTATTTTACAGAGTGAAGTAAGTCAGAAAGAAAAACACCAATATGGTATATTAATGCATATATATGGAATTTAGAAAGATGGTAATGATGACCCCATACGCGAGACAGCAAAAGAGACACAGATGTAAATGACAGACTTTTGGACTCTGTGGGAGAAAGCGAGGGTGGGATGATTTGAGAGAAGAGCACTGAAACATGGACATTACCGTATGTAAAATAGATCACCAGTCCAGATTCAATGAATGAGACAGGATGCTCAGGGCCAGTGCACTGGGATGACCCAGAGGGATGGGATGGGGAGGGAGGTGGTAGGGGGTTCAGGATGGGGGACACATGTACACCCATGGCTGATTCATGTCAATGTATGAAGTAATTAGCCTCCAATTAAAATGAATAAATTATTTTTAAAAAAGTGTAAAAAGAAAAAAAATGTACTGGGGTAAATTAAAAAACGTACATTATTTTTGGGAAATATAAGGGACTAACAAAAGCAATATAAGCCAAGAAGCCTCTACTTACAGTTTCTTCAAAGTGAGAAATGGCGGGGTTGTGGGGGGAGGTTTCCAGCAGTGGGGAGAGCAGCAGGATGATGGGACCTAGGGTGCAGCCATAACCAGGCAGCAGAAATCGGAGGCCCCTGGTCAAGCAGTGTGTGATAAGTCCATTGGCCTGAGCGGCAGACTCAGCTACTTGCATGCAGCCCGCGCGGAGGGGGCGTTTCCATGATTGGGCTTCCTAGATGGTGCTAGTGGTAAAGAACCTGCCTGCCAGCGCTGGAGACATAAGTGATGTGGGGTCGATCCCTGGGTCAGGAGGATCCCCTGGAGTAGGAAATGGCAACCCAGTCCAGTCTTCTTGTCTGGAGACTCCCATGGACAGAGGAGCCTGGAGGGCTACAGTCCGTGGGGTTGCAAAGAGTCGGACACGACTGAAGCAGCTTAGCACAGCATGGGCAAGGCTGGAATGTGGCAAAGAGTGCATTTTTTTTAACATTTTAGTTTATACTGGAGTATCCATGGTCGGAGGAGCCGGATACGTTACAGTCCATGGGTTGCAAAAAGTCGGACATGACTAAGCGAATTTTCACTTTTCGCTTTCATAGTTGGTTAGCAATGTGTTAGTTTCAGGAATACAGTGAAGTGATTTAGTTATACATATACATGTATCTATTCTTTTTTCAAATTATTTTCCCATTTAAGTTGTTATGTAATAATGAGCAGAGTTCCCTGCGCTATACAGTAGGCCCTTGGTTATCTATTTTATTTTATTTTTTGTATTTTTTTTCATTTTAGAAAGCTTTTTTAAAATTTTTATAACACGGAAAACATTCTGCATTGGGGTTAGCTGATTAACAATGTTGTGGTAGCTTCAGTTACACAGCGAAGTGATTCAGTTATACATGTGTCTGTGCTGTGCCGTGCTTAGTTGTTCAGTTGTGTCTGCCTTCTTGTGACCCCATGGACAATAGCCCCTCAGGCTCCTCTGGCCATGGGATTCTCCAGGCAAGAATACTGGAGTGGGTTGCTATGCCCTCCTCCAAAGGATCCTCCCAACCCAGGTCTCCCACATTGCAGATGGATTCTTGGCCTTCTGAGCCACCAGGGCAGCCCATGCATGTATCTATTCTTTTTCAAATTCTTTTCCCATTTAGGTTGTTACATAATAAGGAGCAGAATTCCCTGTGCTATACAGTAGGTCCTTGTTGGTTATCCATTTTAAATACAGCAGCGTGAACCTATCGATCCCAAACTCCCTAACTATGCCTTCCCCGACCCTTCCCCTCCTGGCAACCATAGTTTCATTCTCTAAGTCCATGAGTCTCTTTCTGTTTTGTAAATAAATTCAGTTGTATCTTCTTTTAGATTCCCATATAAGCACTATCGTATGATATTTGTTTCATTTTGTCTGACTTACTTTGCTTAGTATGAGAATCTCCAAGTCCATCCATGTTGCTGCAAATGGCACTATTTCATTATTTTTGGTGGCTGAGTAATGTTCTGTTGCATATATGGACCACATCTTCTTTATTCATCCCTCTGTCGATAGACATTTGGGTTGCTTCTGTGTCTTGGCTGTTGGAAGCAGTGCTGCAATGAACATCTGGGGGCATGTATCCCTTTGGACCATGTTTTCCTCCAGTTTTATGTCCAGAAGTGGGATCGTATGGTAGAAGAGCAGGCTAGTTTTAAGCAAAAAATAGACAGGGGCTAAGATAAGAAAAGAGGTAAATCAAGGCATGAAGGGAAACTTCAGTCCTGCTCATTTCCCTCAGATTTGCCTTTGGGGGCATGTTGGGGAGGTCTTGGTTCCTCCTTGTTATCACCTTTATTCATTTTTCCATCTGCCACTTTTCATTTTCCTCACTAATCTGTATCCACAAAGTTTTTACTCTTTTAGGAAGAGATCCAGTTTTTCAACCCACGCCCCCTTTACTAAAGTATCAAATCATTTAAGTTTAATGCCAGTTCTATGTTTTTACTTTTGGGATATACTTCTAAAGACTGTAACTCACCAGAAGATGGAGACGATCTTCTGTGTGAAGAAACCTCTCCGTACAGAAATCTGTTGTTCTTGGGCTCAGTAAAATGTCTGTGAACTAGACTCTAAGGGGCATGAGGGAAGGAGCTTGTTGTATTCCTCTCAACATCCCCTGTGGGCTTCTCAGGTGGCACTGTGGGTAGAGAACCCACCTGCCAATGTAGAAGGCAAGAGACGCAGGTTTGATCCCTGGATCAGGAAGATCCCCTGGAGGAGGGCATGACAACCCACTCCAGTATTCTTGCCTGGAGAATCCCAAGGACAGAGGGGCCTGGTGGGCTACACTCCCTGGGGTTGCAGAGAGTCAGACATGCCTGAAGCAATTGAGCGTGCCCTCACACACACACAGCATCCCCAGCTCCGGGCACAGACCAGCCATGCAGGAGGTATATTCCACCCTCGCCCCCCACAAGGTGAGCGATGGTGATGATAGCAGTTCAGTGAGACTAATACCCTAGGAAGGAGTTTTGAGGAAAGAAAATACAGCTGGGGAGGTGGAGTGGGTATTGTTTAGCACTGGTCCTTCAAAGCCAGATATGAGGATGGTAATTTGAAGGCCTTTAGAAACCACTTAAGAAGAGACGTTACTCAGGCCGTAGGGAGGTGAGCTGACTCTGCTGGGGTAGCTCAGGTGAGAGATGTTCTGAGGCAGTGTCAGTGGGATGGAGGCTTGTCTCCAGACCTTACTTTTTTGGCACAGTGGCAAATTGTAAAAGCTAAATTGGGCTCAGTGGGCAAAACCTGTAAACCACACGAGAAGGGGACCCTGGCTGTCTGGCTTTCTTGATGATGGACACCGAAGCCTTCAAGCTTACATTCAATTCTGCTGTTGGTATGGTACTCTAAAATATTTGTTTCCTATCTTTAAGCTGTATTTTCAACCAGTAGAATGATTTTTGAATCAAATCTATTTTGGGAAAGGGAAAAAGGTATATTTGAAATGCCCACCGGGTTCTAATATCTCTTCTTGCTCTGGGAGATGGAAGTCCACAGGCCATGAGATGCATCTTTCAATGCTCCCTTAGATAAAAGCTCGTGCTGTGTCTGTGTGCGTCCAGGTAGATGTGGGCGGCACAGAGGGTGTCAATTTAATAGCTCTTACTTTTCTTTCCAAAGGAAATAGTGCTTCTCAGGAAAAACAAAGTAAACATTTTTTTCCCAAAAGGCTAGTTTAAAAGTAGCTGTGCTGAACTCTGCTAACTGTCATGTGGCAGCCTGGATGCCAGGGGTGTCTGGGGGGAAATGGATACATGTGTATAGGTACATGGCTGAGTTGCTCTGCTGTGCACCTGAAACTGTCACGACCTTGTTAATTGATTATACGCCAATATAAAATAAAATGTTTAAAAAGAAATTAGAATCAACAAAAACAATAGAGAGAACTGATGGGAGATATGCAAATATAGATATTTCACATCGTTCTGTGGCGGAATAGTAAAAAAATAAAAAATGGGAAATATTTTAAAAAATAGAAATTAAAGTAAAACGAAATGTACCTACGCTGCCTCCTGCCTCAGCTTTGAGGCATCAGTGAGTCCAGCAGCCTCTGTTGTCACTCAAGGCCCTTCCTGATCTTGCCTTACCTTCCTTTCCACGTCTATCTCCAGCCATCCTCCCCAAGGCCTTCCAAGCTCCCTCTGGGCTCACTGGTCTCCAGGGAGCTCCCATCATTAAAAAAATCTGATGATACCAAAGGGAAGCAGAGAATGCCACCCCAGAAGATGCCACTTTGGCATATTGATTATCTTTTTTGGGGGGGGGGTTATTTTATTTTATTTTTTTTAAAAATTTTGTTTATTTATTTTCTTTACATTATCATGTTGGTTTTGCCATACATTGACATGAATCCACCATGGGTATACATGTGTTCCCCTTCCAGAACCCCCCTCCCACCTCCCTCCCAATTCCATCTCTCAGTATCTTGAATTAATGTTACTTAAGAAACTGCCAGTACAAGAAGAACACTTTGATCCTCCTTTGTTCCCCTGAAAGCAGGAAATAAATCTCCTGCATGAAAAGTAACTCCCCTGTACCAGGCAGATAGTGGGCATCCTTTTCACAAGAAACGGGAAATTTAGCTCCAAGAAGGCTGTCTAAGCAAACCTTCTTACTTCTTAGCTAGTTTACTTCCCGAGGTCCAAACCCCGTTGTCAGGTCAGTCCTCATGTCTCTGTGGTTTCTCTGTCTACAAGGCATAATACTGCCTTCATCAGTCATCTCTGAGTCTCAAATTTTTATGAGGCACTTGTACATACCAAGTTAAATCTGTTTTTCTCCTGTCTACTTGTCTTATGGCAATTTAATCATTATGCCCGCCAAAGAACCGAGGGAAGAAGACTCTATTTTTCTGCCCCTATGTTACCCACATTTACTGTGCAATTTTGTCGTCTGCGAGTTTACTTAGGACACCTATGTTCCTAAGTGAAATACAGGGATGTTTTCAGTTGTGGCTTAGCGTATACAGTCTTTGTTGAGTGTATTTGATTGTAAAGTAAAGTGGAATGGAGACTTCCCAGTGGTCCACCTTCCAATGCAGGGGGCACAGGTTTGATCCTTGATCAAGGAACCAAGGCCCTACATGCTGTGGGGTGCCACCAAAAATAAAAAAACAACAACAGTAAAGCGGAATTGTGAAGGAATGTTCTGTTATAGAATAGAGGAAGCCTGGATTCCAAGGGCCTGAGACAGGGGGTCTGTGTTATCAGGCAGGCAAGCCCTCCCAGCGGTAGGTAGTCAGTAGACTTTGATGTACATTTAATTTTTGATCAAACCAGAACTGGTTTCCAAGAGGTACCCAGCAGGAAAAGCAATAAGGGTGTGGGGGAGGAAGCTTGGTCCAGGTGGAAACTTGGAATCTTGACTCTCACACTTAGCTGTGTGACCTTGGCGAGTGACTTGGACTCTCTGAGCCTGTTTTCTCATCTATGAAATAGAAAAACAAGGATAACTATCTCATAGTGTGGTGGAGTTGAAACAGAGATGATGGACTTGAAGTACTCAGGTAACAACATGTTGCTTTCATTCTGCTTCAAAGGCAGTGTGTTTTGTCGCGCGGTATCTGCCAGTCTTTCATTCTGCATGCGTGACCCTCAGCTGTAAGGGCAGCCTGGAGACGCACACAGAGAAAAGACCTGTGGATACTTGTGGGTGAAGGAGAGAGGAGCCTGGAAATGCATACGTAACCATGTAGAACAGATACAAGTGAGAACTCGTTGTGTGACGCAGGGGGTTCAACCCAGTGCTCTGTGACGACCTGAGGGTGGGATGGGGGGGGGGGGGGGGGGGGCCGGGGAGGGAGGGGACACGCGCAGACCTGTGGCTGATCCGTGTGGATGTGGGGCAGGAACCAGCTCAGTGCTGTAGAGCTACGGTCCTTTGGTAACTGTTTTGTTCTGTATTTGTCAGTATTGTACAATTAAAATCTTTGATGATTATTACTCAAGGACAGTTATTTTTATATGTACTGTTCAATTTTCCTCACCCATAGAATAATATGATGAATTCTCTCTATAAAACTTTATAAGTAATAGAAAAACAGGAGCAGTGAAGACAATACAATGTCAGATTATTGATGTTTAGCCCTTGCTAAAGGCTCTGAATCAAAGGCTTGTTTCACTTTGGTTAAAAAGGCAGTTTAACAAGTTAGCAAGTAGGTGATAGAGCTGTGCTGGCCCCTCAAAGCAGACTTTTTCTTTGACAGTCAAAAGGGATAGAAAGAACATTAAAAATGCACCTTTTCTTAATGCAGTTAATGTTACTTAATGGTATGGTTGAACATCTATCTTTTAAAAAATTTTTTATTTTATACTGGAGCACAGTTGATTAACAATATTGTGTCAGTTTTAGGTGTACAGCAAAGTGGTCCAGTTATATGTATACTTATATTGATTCTTTTTCAAATTATTTTCCCATTTAGGCTGTTACATAATATTGAACAGAGTTCCCTGTGCTATACAATAGGTATATATGTTGGTTATCCATTTTAAATATAGCAGTCTGTACAGGTCCATCCCAAACCCCTATTTATCCTTCTCCTTCCTTCCCCGCTGGTAACCATAAATTCATTCTTTCAGTCTGTGAGTCTGTTTCTGTTTTATAAATGAGTTCATCATATCATTTTTTACAAAAGATTCCCCATATAAGCGATATCATATGAGATTTGTTTTTCTCTGTCTGTCTTACTTTACTTAGCATAATAATCTCCAGGTTCATCCATGGTGCTGCAAATGGAATTATTTCACTCCTTTTAATGATTGAGTAATAATTCTATTGTATATATATATATTTGCCAGACCTTCTTTATCCATTCATCTGGGGTCTTTTGAAACCATGTCAAATACCTAGAAAGGTAGCATCACCCGCTCTGGGAACCTGGCCTTGGGAATCAGTCCTTTGGGAGTGTCAGGAAGGGGAAAATTTCCCTCTCTATTCCTCTTGAGTTCTTGTGGCTGGACTGATAATAAAATTGAAACAAAACAGATGAACAGGAGAAAAAGAAACAAATTTTAATTCATGCATATAGAAGTCTGGTAGAAATGAGACCTAAGAAGTGGCCAAAAGCAGGCAGCTTTTATACTTTTTAGACAAGGTAACAGTACATCTGGGAAAAGTTGGCATGACAAAGAGACTTAGGTTTTAGGTGCTCAGTCAGCGAAGAATCTATAATTTAGGCCCGACGTCATCGATTAAAGAAGTGACAGGGTTTGTTTACGAATTCTCTGCCTGAATTCCCTGTCTCTGGTGATAAGGGTGTTCTCCTAAATCCAGATGTACCTTTCACATGAGAGATTTATTTCCTGCTTTCAAGGAGACTGCAGAATATCAAAGTGTCCCTCCTGCACTGGCTGTTTCTTAAGTAACCGCAATTCAAAGTAATCGATATGGCATATTTTGAGGGAGCCACCCTGAGCCACAACAGGTGCAAAATACCATCCCGTGACTGCAGGGATGGGGGTTGGGGTTGGGGTCACGGGGGAGAGGAACTGGCACAGAGTGATGAGGGGAGGTGATCAGGACTCGAGCCAGAGGGTGGGGACTCAGGGTGGGGCTGCAGCTGAGTGCAGTGCTGAAAACCTAGAGAATGCTACTTCAAAGTCTTCAGGTTCGCTGTTGGGGATGCGCTGGAGGCTCTTACCGTCCTTCTAGTTCTGTTAGCAGTGCTGCAGAAGTTAGTGGGTACGGAGAAACGCCAGGTGTGCATGCTCAGTTGTGTCCGACCCTGCGACCCCATGGACTGTAGCCTGCCAGGCTCCTCTCTCTGCGGAATTTTCCAGGCTAGAGTACTGGAGTGGATTGCCATTTCCTATTTCAGTAGAAATGCATATCTCTGTGTTATTCATTTATATAATAATAGCTATTTTTATTGAGCTCTTTCTTGGTGGTAGACACTGTACTGAGCTTTTTGAATCTATCAACTCATTTAATTCTCATAAAGACCCAATGAATAGGAACTCACTTTCTCTTCATTTCACACATGAGGAAACCAAAGCTTAAAGGTTAAATGACTTGCTCAGATTCTCAGAGCTTGTGAGGAGCAGAGCTAGAATCTGCAGATGTATGGCCAAGAATTTGCTTTACAATATCACAGCAAGACAAGAAATATCGTTAAAAATGTTTTTCTTACTCAAATTACAGTAGCGTTGGTAAGATGGCGATGATTAGTCTTTGTTAGGGCACCCTTCCCGACTCCATTGAACTATATAAGTGTGTGTGTTTGTTGCTCAGTTGTGTCCAACTCTTTGCCACCCCATGGACTGTATGTAGCCCACCAGGCTCCTCTGTCCTGAAATTCTCCAGGCAAGAGTACTGGAATGGATAGCCACTCCCTTCTCCAGGGGACCTTCTCGACCCAGGGATGGAACACAGTCTTCTGCATTTCGGGCAGATTCTTCACCACCTGAGTCACCAGGGACTACTTAAGGGCCCCCCAAGTTGTGCAGTTGCCTGGTTCTTGGTCCGTGGCTGCAGCCACAGAGATTCTCCTGGTCCTTTCTGCTACTCAGTGTTGCCTGTCGGAACAGGTTTTCTGCTGGGCAGTTCCGGTTTGGATGGATACAGTGGCACTATCCAACAATTCTTCAATTTTTTTTTTAACTGCATGAGACCATTTTTGCTGATCCTGGGGTGCAGGATGAATAGCCTCCATGGACACCCAGGGCCTATCCTTCATTCACAGTGCTGCCTGCCAGAGGGACAGGGCTCCATCTTCTTTTAGGAAACTCAGAGGCTCTTTCTCTGTGAGCCCCACCTCTCAGGGCTTGGGTGCATCCCCTACAAGTCAAAGCACCAGCTCCTCTTGCCCTCTCCTTCCTCCAGGAGTTTCTAGTTTAGCTCCTGGAAGGAAGTAATTGTCTGAAGACTTGGCTGAGGCTGTCTTTGGATTTGCTCTTGAATCTCAAATAAATTGTTAATTGCTTCCTGGGGTAAGAAGAGCATCAGCCAGAGGTTCCTGACTTTGAGTAATCACAAGAACTACCTGGAGAGCTTGCTAATAAAATGGATTTCTATCTCCCTTCTGTGTCAAAATGTTTGGAATAGGATCAAAGAGTCTGTATTTACTTGGCACCAAGTGATTCTCCTGGAGGTGGTTTGAGGGATACACTGTGAAAAACCTTATATTGACTTTAGAACACAGAGGAGCAGTTCAGTTCACTCAGTCATGTCCAATTCTTTGCAACCCCATGGACTGCAGGATGCCAGGCTTCCCGGTCCATCACCAACTCCCGGAGCTTACTCAAACTCATGTCCATCAAGTTGGTGATGCCATCCAACCATCTCATCCTCTGTCATCCCCTTCTCCTCCCACCTTCAATCTTTCCCAACATTAGGGGCTTTTCCAATGAGTCAGTTCTTCAAATCAGGTGGCCAAAGTATTGGAGCTTCAGCTTCAACATCAGTCCTTCCAATGAATATTCAGGACTGATTTCCCTTAGGATGGACTGGTTGGATCTCCTTGCAGTCCAAGGGATCAAGAGTCTTCTCCAGCACCACATTTCAAAAGCATCAATTCTTCAGCACTCAGCTTTCTTTATAGTCCAACTCTCTCATCCATTTATGACTACTGGAAAAACCATAGCTTTGACTAGATGGACCCTTGTTGGCAAAATAATGTCTCTGCTTCTTAATATGCTGTCTAGGTTGGTCATAGCTTTTCTTCCAAGGAGCAAGCATCTTTTAATCTCATGGCTGCAATCACCATCTTCAGTGATTTTGGAGCCCAAGAAAATAAAGTCTGTCACTGTTTCCCCATCTATTTGCCATGAAGTGATGGGACCGGATGCCATGATCTTAGTTTTCTGAATGTTGAGCTTTAAGCCAACTTTTAAACTCTCCTCTTTCACTTTCATCAAGAGGCTCTTTAGTTCTTCTTCACTTTCTGCCATAAGGGTGGTGTCATCTGCATATCTGAGGTTATTGATATTTCTCCTGACGATCTTGATTCCAGCTTGTGTTCATCCAGTCCAGCATTTCACATGATGTACTCTGCGTATAAGTTAAATAAGAGGGTGACAATATACAGCCTGGATGTATTCATTTCCCGATTTGGAACCAGTCTGTTGTTCCATGTCCGGTTCTAACTGTTGCTTCCTGACCTGCATACAGATTTCTCAGGAGGCAGGTCAGGTGGTCTGGTATTCCCATCTCTTTAAGAATTTTCCACCCTTTGTTGTGACCCACACAGTCAAAGGTTTTGGCATAGTCAATAAAGCAGAAATAGATATTTTTCTGAAACTCCCTTGCTTTTTTGATGATCTAACAGATGTTGGCAATTTGATCTCTGGTTCTTCTGCCTTTTAAAATTCCAACTTGAACATCTGGAAGTTCATGGTTTATGTACTGTTGAAGCCTGGCTTGGAGAATTTTGAGCATTATTTTGCTAGCGTGTGAGATGAGTGCAATTGTGCGGTACTTTGAACATTGTTTGGCATTGCCTTTCTTTGCCATTGGAATGAAAACTGACCTTTTCCAGTCCTGTGGCCACTGCTAAGTTTTGCTGGCATATGAAGTGCAGCACTTTCACAGCATCAACTTTTAGGATTTGAACGAGCTCAACTGGAATTCCATCACCTCCACTAGCTTTTTTTGTAGTGACACTTCCTAAGGCCCATTTGACTTCACATTCTAGAATGTCTGTCTGGTTCTAGGTGAAAGAGTGATCACACCATCGTGGTTATCTGGGTCATGAACATCTTTTTTGTATAGTTCTTCTGTGTATTCTTGCCAACTCTTCTTACTATCTTCTGCTTCTGTTAGGTCCATACCATTTCTGTCCTTTATTATGCTCATCTGTGCATCAAATGTTCCCTTGGTATCTCTCATTTTTTTTAAGAGATCTCTAGTCTTTCCCATTCTATTGTTTTCCTCTATTTATTTGTATTGATCAATGAAGAAGGCTTTCTTATCTGAGAGAGAGAAAATTAACAGTTCAGGGATCACTAGGTCAACATTGATTGGGCTTCCCAGGTTGCTCAGTGGTAAAGAATCCACCTGCCAATGCAGGAGACACAGGAGACACGGTCTCAATCCCTGGGTTCCGAAGATCTCTTGGAGGAGGAAATGGCAACCCACTCCAGTATTATTGCCTGGAGAATTCCATGGGCAGAGGAGTCTGGCAGGCTACAGTCCATGAGGTCACAAAGTCTTGGACACTACTTAGCAATTGAGCACAAGCAGGCAGGTCAACTTTAACATCTTAATGGACCATCCCACCAGATAGTAATACACTTGTATAATATAAACACATATTTACAACATATAATGTTATGGAAACTATTGGCATAGTGATTTAAATATATGACTTACCTAGTATTCAACTACTATTACAGTGTGATCATCTACTATTACAGTGTGATCATTTTTTATTAATAAAATTTTCAAAGCCTATAATTTTTATATCACCATAATATTTAACTGTATAACTATGCCAACATTTATTTTGTTGTTGTTTAATTGCTAAGTCACTTCCAACTCTTTGCAAACTCTTGGATTGAGGCCCGGCAGACTCCTCTGTCCATGGGATTTCCCAGGCAAGAATATTGGAATGGTTGCCATTTCCTCCTCTAGGAGATCTTCCCAACCCAGGGATGGAGCCCATGTCTCCTGCATTGGCAGGCGTATTCTTTGCTGCTGAACCACATAGCCCCTGTTGTTATTTAATATACAGGGGCCTGATGTTCTAAATAAGGCTTGGATTAGCACACTTCTCCATTGTTATTTTGCTTTTGTGTTTAAAATGAAGAAGCTCTCAACTGTCAAATTAAGGCTAACATTACTCTAAAGGATTTGGTAGTACTTTAAAATATTTGTTATTTCCCTATAACTAAAAATATCATGTGGTTTGATTCTTACTTAATAATCATTTCTCACACCTTGGAAACTCACTTTCTGTTTTAATGCGATAGAATAACAGGATGATTCAGCTAAGAGGAGAGAAGTACTTTTAATATCACACTAATGAGCTCATTCTGTTTTAAGTGGGACAGTGATTGTTGGAAACCTCAGAAAAAACATCTTCCAGTGCCAGCCAGGTTAAGTCTTGGTATTTTCTGCTCATAGAAGATATAACCTACTACAGAAACCTCAAGCAGTGTATTTCAGGAAGCATTGCAGGTGGTTAAAACATATTTTATCTTCTATAGTTCATAACAAATAACTCAAGTTGTCCTTAGAACCATTGCATCCTGGGCCATCTCAACTGAGACCTTGGTGTCAATAAAAGGCCAGGAGGGAAGTAAAAGAGTAAATGACTCCTTATAAAAGGTGGCATCTTCAGGATGTTAACTGAGCAGATTTTTCTTTGATAAAGGTGAACCAGCTGGTCTGTTTATAGAAAGGGCAGGGGAATTGTGGCCCGTGGGCCATTTTTTATTTGCTTTCAGGCAGGCACTGAGTTAGGGCTTCCCAGGTGGTGCTAGTGGTAAAGAACTTGCCTGCCAGTGCAGGGGATGTGAGAGACACAGGTTTGATCCCTGGGTCGGGAAGATCCCCTGGAGTAGGAAATGGCAACCACTCTAGTATTCTTGCCTGGAAAATTCCACAGACAGAGGAGCCTGGTGGGCTACAGTCCACGGGGTCACAAAGAGTCAGATCCAATTGAGCACATGAGCAGATATGTAACCTGTGATCTCTCTAACCCTCTAAGGCACTGAGTAACTGTTAACCTCCTTTACTGAGCAAATATTTTCAAGGACCTTCTGCAGACTCTGTAATTGCTGGATATGAAGAAGTCAGTAAAATCCAGTGCTTCACCTATCCTAGAATTGCTTACAATCTCTTGGTTGAAATACACAATTACAGTGTAATATATACACATATATATTATGTATATATGACAAGGCAGCCTGTCATTTAGACGCATGGATCTGAATGCCTCACCCAGGTTCCCGCCATGACCTGATGGCAGGCATAAGACTATAGTTCACATCCTGTATCCGGGGGTCCAGTGCTCTTTCTCTTAAACAACTGACAATATTTTGTGCTGAATCCCCCTGCCTTCTCTTTGGACTCATTATTGGGATGACCTGTACAATTAGGATGGGAAGTGAAGTAATAGGTGTATGCAAAGCTAATTGACCCACTGACTTTCTCATTAGTGCTCGCGCATGTACGACTGAGCGACTGACCTGAACTGAGTTTGCTGACCTTCCTATCTCTTGTTCATGTAAGACAGAATTACACTAAGGTTCTAAATAACATTTTTCTCAAGCTTTATCCCTGTTTGCCTCAGTCCCTGCTTAATTCCTGCCAAATAGTTTCAGGAGTACCCAAGCCATCTTCTGTGATGGTACACTAGTCTTTCTAAGAATAGGTTATCTGCCATGCTCTTTTCTCTGAGTCTTTGGGGTGAAGGCCAATATCAGCTGAAGGGCACTGCTACTGACTCCTGCTAAAGAGGCCAACAAGTGGGCTCAGTTTCCCAGGGGTGGTCTGAGTCTCCTGGTATCTTTGCTATGGGGACATCATCTATTATTGTTTGCTCCCAGGTAGCTACAGTCTGGGCTTTTATTGTACCACATTTGATTTGATTGAAGCTGGTGGAAAATCTTGGAATTTTGCGGTTGTGGCCCATTGGGCTACCACAGGCTATTTTTGCTAATTCTTACTTCTAATGGGTCCTGCATGCAGATAGATTTTGGGATACCTGCCAAATGGTCTTTCAATACATGACAAAATCCTAAGATGAATAAAGCTTAAGTACAAAACCAGTACTTCACTATTTAGAAGAATCTGCAGGCATGCTCAGTTGCTCAGTTGTGTCCAACTCTTTGCGACCCCATGGACTGTAGTTTGCCAGGCTCCTCTAACTATAGGATTTTCCAGGCAAGAAAACTGGAGCAGGTTGCCATTTCCTACCCCAGGGAAGCTCCCCAACCCAGGGATTGAACCTACCCCTTCTGCATTAGCAAGTGGATCCTTTACCACCAAGCCTCCTGAGAAGCCCCCTAAAAAGAGACTATATTCTGTAAGTGTTAATGTGGGTTCCAAGAAAAAAGAGGTCCATAACCATGGGAAACTCTGGTTCCAATCAATTAAATCCCGTTAAATAGATTTCGGAAGGAAGGAAAAGGGAGAGAATAGCGGCTTTATTACATAATATACATTATAAAATTATATAACATAATAGGGCTTCCCTAGTGGCTCAGATGATAAAGTATTCATCTGCAATGCAGGAGACACATATTTGATCCCTGGGTCAGGAAGATCCCCTGGAGAAGGGAATGGTTACTCAGTCCAATATTCTTGCCTAGAGAATTCCATGGACAGAGGAGCCTGGCAGGCTACAGTTCGCGGGGTTGCAAAGAGTCAGACATGACTGAGCAACTAATTTATTATGTTTAATATATCATTTATTATTAAAATGTACATGATGTAAAATCCACTCATTAGAGTAAAATGATTTTTAGTAAATTGATAGAGTTGTGCAACAACCATCACTATAATCCAGTTTTAGAATATTCCCAACACTCAACTTTCCTCAGATTTACTTAGAGTCACTCCCCTCTCCCACCTCTGGCCCCAGGAAACCACTTATCTGCTTTCTGTCTCTATAAATTTGCCAGTATGCTACTGGAGATGAGTGGAGAAATAACTCCAGAGAGAATGAAGAGATGGCACCAAAGCAAAAACAACACCCAGTTGTGAATGTGACTGGTGATGGAAGTCAAGTACAATGCTGTAAAGAGCAATATTGCATAGGAACCTGGAATGTTAGGTTGATTCCATGAATCAAAGCAAATTGGAAGTGGTCAAACAGGAGATGGCAAAAGTGAACATCGATATTTTAGGAATCAGTGAACTAAAATGGACTGGAATGGGTGAATTTAACTCAGATGACCATTATATCTACTACTGTGGGCAAGCAAATTTGGCCTTGGAGTACAAAACAAAGCATGTCAAAGGCTAACATAGTTTTGCCAAGAGAACACACTGGCCATAGCAAGCACCCTCTTCCAACAACACAAAAGAAGACTCTACACATGAACATCACCAGATGGTCAATACTGAAATAAGATTGATTCTATTCTTTGCAGCCAAAGATAGAGAAGCTCTTTACAGTCAGCAAAGACAAGACCAGGGGTTGACTGTGGCTCAGGTTATGACTCCTTATTGCAAAATTCAGACCTAGATTGAAGAAAGTAGGGAAAACCACTAGACCATTCAGGTGTGACCTAAATCAAATCCCTTATGATTATATAGTGGAAGTGAGAGATAGATTCAAGGGATTAGATGTGATAGACAGAGTGCCTGAAGAACTATGGATGGAGGTTTGTGACATTGTATAGGAGGCAGTGGTCAAGACCATCCCCAAGAAATAGAAATGCAAAAAGGCAAAATGGTTGTCTAAGGAGGCCTTACAAATAGTTGAGAAAGGAAGAGAAGCTAAAGGCAAAGGAGAAAAGGAAAGATATACCCATTTGAATGCAGAATTCCAAAGAACAGCAAGGAGAGATAAGAAAGCTTTCCTCAGTGATCGATGCAAAGAAATAAAGGGAAACAATAGAATGGGAAAGACTAGAGAGCTCTTCAAGAAAATTAGAGATACCAAGGGAACACCTTATGCAAAGATGGGCTCAATAAAGGACAGAAATGGTATTGACCTAACAGAAAGAGAAGATATTAAGAAGAGGTGACAAGAATATGTAGAACTATACAAAAAATATCTTCATGACCCAGATAACCATGATGGTGTGATCACTGGACTAGAGTCAGTGGAATGTGAAGTCAAGTGGGCCTTAGGAAGCGTCACTGCAAAAAAAGCTAGTGGAGTTGATGGAATTCCAGTTGAGCTCTTTCAAATCTTAAAGATGATGCTGTGAAAGTGCTGCACTCCATATGTCAGCAAATTTAGAAAACTCAGCAGTGGCCACAGAGCTGGAGAAGGTCAGTTTTCATTCCAATGGCAAAGAAAGGCAATGCCAAACAATGTTCAAACTACTGCACAATTGCACTCATCTCACACGTTAGCAAAGTAATGCTCAAAATTTTCCGGGCCAGACTTCAACAGTACATGAACTGTGAATTTCCAGACGTTCAAGGTGGTTTTAGAAAAGACAGAGGAACCAGAGATCAAATTGCCAACATCTGTTGGATCATTGAAAAAGCAAGGGAGTTTCAGAAAAATATCTATTTCTGCTTTATTGACTATGCCAAAGCCTTTGACTGTGTGAACCACAGCAAAGTGTGGAAAATTCTTGACGAGATGGGAATACCAGACCACCTGACCTGCCTCCTGAGAAATCTGTATGCAGGTCAAGAAGCAACAATTGGAACTGGACATGGAAGAGCAGACTGGCTCCAAATCGGGAAATGAGTATGCTAAGGCTGTATACTGTCACCCTCCTAAACTTACATGCAGAGCACATCATGAGAAATGCTGGACTGGATGAACACAATCTGGAATCAAGATTTCCAGGAGAAAAATCAATAACCTCAGATATGCAGATGACACCACCCTTATGGCAGAAAGTGAGGAAGAACCAAAGAGCCTCTTGATGAAAGTGAAAGAGGAGAGTTTAAAAGTTGGCTTAAAGCTCAACATTCAGAAAACTAAGATCATGGCATCTGGTCCCATCACTTCATGGCAAATAGATGGGGAAACAATGGAAACAGTGACAGACTTTATTTTCTTGGGCTCCAAAATCACTGCAGATGGTGATTGCAGCCATGAAATTAAAAGATGCTTGCTCCTTGGAAGAAAAGCTATGACCAACCTAGACAGCATATTAAAAAGCAGAGACATTACTTTGCCAACAAAGCTATGGTTTTTCCAGTAGTTGTGAATGGATGAGAGAGTTGGACTATAAGAAAGCTGAGAACTGAAGAATTGATGCTTTTGAACTGTAATGTTGGAGAAGACTTGAACTGCAAGTCTTCAAGTCCCTTGGACTGCAAGGAGATCCAACCAGTCCATCCTAAAGGAGATCAGTCCTTTGGTTCATTGGAAGGACTGATGCTGAAGTGAAACTCCAATACTTTGGCCACCTGATTTGAAGAACTGACTCATTTTAAAAGACCCTGATCCTGGGAAAGATTGAAGGCAGGAGAAGGGGACGACAGAGGATGAGATGGTTGGATGGCATCACCAACTCAATGGACATGAGATTGAGTAAGCTCCGGGAGTTGGTGATGGATAGGGAGGCCTGGTGTGCTGCAGTCCGTGGGGTCACAAAGAGTTGGACTGAGCAACTGAGCTGAAGTGAGATTTGCCTATTCTGGAGATTTCATATAATGGAGTCACATGCTACATGGCCCTTTGTGTTGGCTTTCTTTTAATTGGCGTAATGTTTCTGACTTTCCTCCATGTTGTAATATGTGCCAGTAGTGTTTTCCTTTTTTCTTGCTGGTTATTATTCCATTGCATGGGTAGACTACCTTTTGTTCCATCATCATTGGTTGATGGACATTTGTATTGTTCCCAATTTGGGGTATTATAAATTATGTTGTTATTAACATTCATGTATTAGCCATTTTGTGGGCATTGTGTCTTGCCTTCTCGTGGGTAGATTCTTTGGATGGAAAAGACAGGTTGTTTGGTAAGCATATGTTGAACATTTTAAGAAACTGTCAAACTGTTTTCCAAAGTGGCCGAATCATTTTTCACTCCTACCAGCAATGTGTGAGGGTTCTAGTTCTAGTTCATCACATACAAACTGACGCTTGCTATCGTTTGTCTGTTGATTAGAGCAATTCTGATGCGTGTGTGGTGGTAGCTCATTGTGGTGTAAAATGGATTTTTATGCAGGTCTTCTCACAACTTTTAACATAGCCGTGTGAATTACTAGTCTCTGAAAGAAAATGGTGAATAGGATATACACAACGTTCCCTAAACTTATTTTCTCTTGAAATTCTTTTTTCCCCTTAAGTGAGCATATTAAAAGGCCTAATGTTCTGCAGAACACATTTTGGGAAGCATTACATCATTTGATTGTAAAATTATTTTTAGCCTTGTTCTCTGTGATATTTAACTATGAACAAATGTTTACCACAAGATGATTTTGAATCAGGTGGCATCAATGCAGAGGTTAATAGAATGTAAGAGTTAAAGGAGGATGCTTAAGAGATTTGTGCTGGGCCACTTTTGAGAAGCAGTGGTTTTCTTGAATAATTGAATGTCAGTTTGTTTTTCTCTGTATTTGGTTCCTTGGCCCAGTCCAGATGGGCCTCAGATCTCAAGTGGAGCTCAGCAAAGTGCAAGCTGAGATCCTGGCTACATTTTTCCTTATCAGTGCTCAGATAATAATCATAATAACAACAACAGAGATAATAAAAAATCAAATTTATGTTGCTCACATCTGTGCCAGGCACTGTGCTAAGCAGTCTTCATGAATTATCTTCTCAAATCCCCAGTGTGGGTACTAGTATTGTGGCCACTTTACAGATGTGTAAACTGAGGCACAGAGTGACCAGTAGCTTGCACACAGGTAGCAGGAAGTGGCAGAGTCAGGATCTGAACCTGGGCCCTTGACACTCTGCTGTGTACTTGAACCGCTCTGCTGTATATCCTGCATGCATGCTTGCCAAGTCGCTTCAGTTGTGTTGACTCTGTGAGCCCCTAGGGACTGTAGCCCACCAGGCTCCCCTGTCCTTGGGATTTCCCAGGCAAGAATACTGGAGTGGGCTGTCATTTCCTTTTCCAGGGGATCTTCTGAATCCAGGGATGGAACCTGTTTATTTCATGTCTCCTGCATTGGTAGGGGGGGGTCCTTTTTTTTTAAAATTTTTTATTTTATTGGTTTTGCCATACAATGACATGAAACCGCCATGGGTTTACACATGCTCCCCCTCCAGAACCCCCCTCCCTCCTCCCTCCTGATTCCCTCCCCCTGGGTCATCCCGGTGCACCAGCCCAGAGCATCAATCCTGGGCTGGCGATTGATTACACATATGATAATTAACATGTTTCAATGCCATTCTCCCATATCATCCCACCCTTGCCCTCATCCACAGAGTCCACGAGTCTGTTCTATACATCCGCGTTCCTTTTGCTGTCTCGCATGCAGGGTTCTCGTTACCGTCTTTCTAAATTCCATATATTTGCGTCAGTATACTGTATTGTTGTTTTTCCTTCTGGCTTACTTCACTCTGGATAATGGGCTCCAGTTCCGTTGGTAGGGGGGTTCTTCACCACCAGTGCCACCTTCCTGGTGGCTCAGCTGGTAAAAAATCTGACCGCAGTGTGGGAGACCTGAGTTTGCTCCCTGGGCTGGGAAGATCCCCTGGAGAAGGGGAATGGCAGCCCACTCCAGCATTCTGGCCTGGAGAATCCCATGGACTCCATAATTCATGGGGTCGCAAAGAGTCGGACTAGACTGAGTGAGTGACTTTCACATCACCTTCTAAAAAAGGCATATCCGCCTGAAAGAAGATTTTTGCTTGTCTTAACTGCACAGCAGTTGTAGGATTTCCAGTCCAGAATTTGCCTCCCTAGAGCCATCCCAGTTGCCCTTGCTGTTCTTTCTCACTGGCCAGGAAATGCATCACTTGTTCTCCTGTGATCATCTCCCTGTGTTTGTCCTCTT
Organism: Antilocapra americana; assembly: GCA_007570785.1. Classification (NCBI taxonomy): domain Eukaryota; kingdom Metazoa; phylum Chordata; class Mammalia; order Artiodactyla; family Antilocapridae; genus Antilocapra; species Antilocapra americana. Next base: position 4,865,031 of record ML663013.1, on the reverse strand, counting down.
CCTGTCTCAAGGCCACTTCCTTGGTCCAGGCCTAACCTGACCTCTCGGCTATTCACACACACACACACACACACACATGCACAACACATACACAATGCACACGCGTGCACACACATGCACATATGCGCACATGCACACACATGCACACGCACACATGCATATACACACACACACACAAAAACTTCTACCTGGTTTTGTCTCTGGGTTTTCACTTAAAAATCAAGACTTGCACCCCCACCAGGAACATCTTTCCAGATCCCCGCTCTACATGACACACCACTCTTACTCACTTCAATAACCACCTTCAAGGCTCCTTTTGCTCAAAGGATAATTCCCAGTCCCTGAGAAGGGCATTCAGACTGGCTGCTATTTACCTCCCCAGTCTATCCCTTTTTGGATCCTCTGCTGTGAGCAGATGCCTCATTGCTGCCAAAACAAGTGAAGCCATCCCTAACTCTGTGCCTTTGCCTCTCCCTGTCCTCCAGCCTGCAGTGCCCTCCTCTCTGTTGTTTGCTTCTCTGAGCACTTGCCCGCCCTTGGAAGTCCCCTAACCTCTAGGATGCTATTTCGGCAGAACTCAGCCTATGGTGATCCCTCCCTTCTCTAAACCCCCTGAGAGAACTGCAACCTGGGACACTGGTCATCAGTCCAACCTCTTCAGCCTCAGTCTTATTTATTGTAAACTGAATGTAAAAACAGCCCCTGCTTCATACGGTTCTTGCCCTGGTTGGAAGATACTACAAAATTTAGCACTGTACCTGGGTCAAAGCCACAAAGCATCCAATAAATGAAAGATAATGTTATTGATAATCAAGATAATCATGCATTTTTATGATGCATGATGCTTTGTGTTGTTTGACCGTCTCATGAGGGGTAGACCTCTTGAGAGTGGGGATCAAGTCATGTCATACCTAGTACATTGCCTTAAGCACCAAAGATCCTGGGGAATGTTTGTTGAGAATGGGCAAACAATCTTGAACCTGGGCATCAGAAGCTCAGTGTCAATCCTAGTTCTGTAGGCAACTCCATGTGTGACCTTGGCTTGGCCCCTTGGACTCCCAGTCTCTTCCACTGTGGATCATCCCTAACATGCTCTTTGAGGCTGGCTTCAAATCCGAGCCCTGATATTGATTCTCTGTGTTATTTTGGGCACATTCTTGAATCCTCTTAGCCCTCAGTGTCTTCATATGTGAGATGGAGAGAATCACACTGCTTCTTTATTGGCTGTGAGGATAATGAGATAATGCTGGTAACATGCTTATCTTAGTAGCTGCTCTTCTGGTTGTTTTATTATTGTTGCTTAGCTGATAAACACTAGACTTGCTAATGTTTTCGAGTGTAAGTGTATGTATTTCCTGGTGTTGCCATAAATAAGTACTATAAATTGAATGGCTTAAACAAAGAAGTTGATGGTTTCGAAGTGCCAAAGTCTAGAAATCCAAAATCAAGGTGTTGGTTTTGATCCTGATGAGGGGAGTTGATTCCTTCTGAGGGGTGTTGGTTCCTTCTGAGGGCTGTGAGCTATGTCTTTCTCCTACCTTCTGGTGGCCTCAGGCATCCCTTGTCTTGTCAGTGGTACCCTTCCTGTGTCTCTGCAGCATCTTCTCTCTGCGTGTCTGTCTCCACATCTAGATTTCCCTCTTTTATAAAGTCACCATTCATCTTGGACTATCGGCCACCCTAATGACCTGATTTTAACTTGATTACCTCTGTAAAGATGCAGTTCCTAAAAAGGTCATATTATGAGGTTCTGGAAGTTAGGGTTTCAGTATACCATTTTTTTCCCAATTCAACCCATAACAGAGATTGTGATTAATGATTAAGTATTATAATCTCTAGAAAATACTTTGCTGAAAAAATGAGTTGGCATTTCTCAATGAAAGAGAAAAAAAACCCACAACATTTGACAGCGAGTCTTCCCCACTCCACAACACCTGACATTCACAGCGGTCCATTTAACTGGATATGATGAGCGGAATTCGTTTTGACAAAGATCTGCTTCTTTCCACAAAGTGAATCCCAGGACCTTTGCCCCGAGTGGTATTTCCCACACGTGCTTTTGGGATTGCATATCTATCATTTTTGGTTCATGACGTTTTTGCAGAACCCCCTAGGATGAAAATAGCACACCAGACCTCAGGCAGTTGGCATCCACTCTCCATTTTTAATAGCGCTCTGTTAAGCTCTCATGCTGTTTACATGTGATTTATATTCCTCCTGTGGTCCTAAACAGATATAATAAAAACAGATTTAGAATATTAATTTGACATGGTTCAGTCTGGCATGGTCTAATACAAATTTATTTATCTGTAAGATAAAGATACAGACACAGTTTTCTTCTCTTTCTGATCATTGTAGGAATTAGGGATAAAGGATGTGGTACATTTAGCACAGTTTCTGGTGCCCAGAGGATATCATTAAATGGTGGTTCCAGACCTGGTGAGCAATGGGGTTATAGGGACGTGATTAAGACAGGGTCTGCTGGGCTTTCCTGGTGGCTCAAATGATAAAGAATCTGCCTGCAATGTGGGAGACTGGTTCCATCCCTGGGTTGAGAAGATACCCTGGAGAAGGGAATGGTTACCCACTCTAGTATTGTTGTCTTGAGAATTCCATGGGTAGAGGAGCCTGGCGGGCTACAGTCCATGGGGTTGCCAAGAGTCAGACATGACTGAGTGATGGAGCATGCACACATACACACAATATTTCACTGTTGGGCATGGAAATCAACAGATGGACCCAGTGAATGGAACTGGGATACAAGGTCAGGTCTTGGGTCTGACAGTACTGGGTCCTGGCTCCCAGAATTGGAGCTAGGAAGAAAAAAGAGCAAAATAACATCAAGGTTTAAATAGTGTTGCTCTGTTAGAAATGGATAACCAACTAAGTCCTATTATATAGCACAGGTGAACCTGCTCCATGTTATATGGCAGCCTGGACGGGAGGGGAGTCTGGGGGAGAACGGATGCATTTGTGTATATGGACTCAAGTCCCTTTCCTGTCCACCTGAAACTATCATAATATTGTTAATTGGCTATACTCCAGTGTAAAATAAAAAGTTTAAAAAAGGATTAAAAAGTGCTTACCAAGCGAATCTGACACTATCCTGAGCACTTTATGCACAACCTCATGAGTTAAGTACTATTGATTATCCCCAGCTTACAGATAAGAAAATCGAGGCTCAGAAACACGTGCATGATCACACAGCCACTATGTGGCATGATGGAACTTGAGACACAAGCTCTCTGACTCTAGGTCTTCAGCAACTATTCCTACCTATGTAAGGCAAGTGCAAGGACACCAGAGTAGCCCTGGGACCACAGAGCTGAGTATCAAAAGTAAGCTGAACCTTGGGAAAAATGGTCCTAGATATTTCTTAGCCATACATTTCTAGGTATAAAATTGCACAGACACTTCTTGACAGTTAGAAAAGCTGGTCTTCTCATAACAGAAGCTGAGCTGTAATAGACCTGCCCTGTTGCCAAAACTTGATTAATTCTAACAGAAAATCCATAACGCAAAATCATCTTGTATTGAAAAACCTCTTGCCCGCTCTACCTTTCATTCTGGTATTAATGTAAGACTTGACCCCTTTTATGGGTTAATCAATGCTTCCCACGGTTCTCAGACCATGTTCTTTCTCACTGATTTGAGGCTCATTCATTTGATATGAATCTGATGTCTAATCAAGATGTCCTCCACCTTACACATGAAACCTTGGCACTAAAAAATATATTTGTTAAATTCTGAGAGTAATTTGTCAGAATTTCTACATTCATAACAGTTTGTTTTTTCTTTCTTTCACTCCAGAGCATAACCTTTGGTAGCAGAACAAATCAGTCCAGTCAGCAAGCTGCCAAGTTCTGTGGGCTCCCTGTCAAGGAGAACAGCTGGACCCATTTCTAATCAACGTTCACCACAACACCTTTGGATTGCTGAAGGAGACCAGGCCAGACTTTGAAACTTTCCAAAGACTTCCAATAGCCACTGAATGCAAAAGACAAAGGGTGTCACACTCACCCAAGAAGTCTACATTTAAACCTCTGTGCATACCATGGATGATGGTTATTGAAACAGCCCAAACCACTATCACAGTGAAAGGAATATAGCTTAAGAGGCAAGCAGGCAGTCCCAGAACTGAGGAATGGATGACTACAAATATCAGGACAACTATGAGGGCTATGCCCCCAGTGATGGCTACTATCGTGGCAATGAGGCCAATCCAGAAGAGGATGCACAGAGTGACGTTACGGAAGGCCACGATGAGGAAGACGAGATCTATGAAGGCGAGTACCAGGGCATCCCTCACCCAGATGACGTCAAGGCCAAGCAGGCCAAGATGGCGCCCTCCAGGGAAGATGGTCTTCGGGGCCAGGCAGACCTGCTGGCCGAGCGGATGGAAGACGAGGAGCAGCTGGCGCACCAGTACGAGACCATCATTGATGAGTGTGGCCACGGACGCTTCCAGTGGACGCTCTTTTTTGTTTTGGGTTTGGCCCTGATGGCTGATGGGGTGGAAGTGTTCGTGGTGAGTTTTGCCCTGCCCAGTGCCGAGAAGGACATGTGTCTCTCTAGTTCCAAGAAAGGAATGCTTGGTAAGTAGAAATTTTCAGAGCTCATTCTCTTTGTGGCGTGACAATCTGAAATGGAAAAGAGTAGTATAATTTGTATAGCACCTGTCACTCTTAAGAGTCTTAAATCCACCATAATGTCTTTGTAGCCCTATCATTTTACATCCATTTTGTCATGAAGGTATTTTTATTTTAGAGAAATGAATAGGCACAGGTTTACAAAGCTGATAGATATTGGAGCTTAGATTCCTACTGAGAACTGTCTGACTCTCAAGACTTGAGTTCTTTTTTCCAAGTCTTTTTTTTTTTAATTGAAGTATGGCTGATGTACAATATTATATAAGTTACAGGCATACAATATAGGGATTCACAAATTTTAAAGGTTATACTTCTTTTTCCTCCTCCCCGAGAGTCTGGTTTCTCTCTTCATATTAAATCATCTTCCATATCCAAGTAACAAATTCATTTGTGTGCGTGTGTCTCTTCCACTCAGTCCTCCTTTCTGACTTTCCAGAATCCATTAGCATCCGCTCCTGGTTTCTCTTGTATATAAGTGTTAGTGGGCTGAATGCCCATGTGTCTTGGCGATAAATGCTGGGCTGAGCCACCCGCAGAGCCCCTGCAGGCTGTCGGGAGCCGCACTGTGAAGCACAGATGGAGTCCGTGGGATGGAGGACGGGAGCTTGGCAAATCCTTGATGAGACTAGCACCATCAGAGCCAGACTTCAGATATCAGGGCTTGAGGCACAGAGAATTTTGTGAAGTTAGAGAGAGTGTGGGCATAAATACTGTGGCATAGAAGAGATTCATCAAAATGTAGACCAGGGCCTGTCTTGGTCATTAAATGTCCTACAAAATATATTCATTCTCTAAGTTCACAGTCTATACAATTGATTCTTTAGCAAATGTACAGTTTCAGAGAACTTACCATGAGTCAGGTTCTTAGTCAAGACTGAGACACTTTAATAGTTATGACCCTCCAGAACTCAAAATCCATCCAGCAATTTAGTTCATTCATTCAACAGATATTTCTTGTTTGTGTACCATGTTTTAGTCTTTCTGCTCCAGCCCTGGAGAAAAAATGTTGAACAAGGTAGATATTGTCCTTGCCTCTCAAAGAACTTATATAAAGTAGGGCAAACAGGCATTACCAAACAGAGAATTATTTGATCATGGTAGGGATGCATGCTCTCAAACATTTTGTGCCCTTCTGGTCCCACTGGCTGCTTTAGAGCAGGGATTGACAAACATTTTCTCCACGGGTCTAGATGGCCTCTGTCACCAGTACTCAACTCTGCCTCTAGCACAAAGGGGGCCATAGACATAATGCAAATAAATGGGCACAACTGTGTTCCAATAAAACTTTATTTAGAAAAAATGTCGCAGGCTGAATTTAGCCTGTGGGTTATAGTTCACTGGCCCCTGATTTACAGCCACAATAAATAGGACTAGGATATAAACTGGAGAAAACACCTGCATAAAGAATTGTCCCTGGAGGCTTTTAAAAATGGTTTTATAGACTCACAGATGTAATAAATAGATTTGTGATTGCCAAAGGGAAGTGGGGGTAGGGGAGGGAAGGAATGGGAGTCTCGGATTAGCAGAAGCAAACTATTATATATAGGATAGATACACAGTGAGGTCATACAGGGAACTATATTCAATGTTCTGTGATAAGCTACAATGGAAAATCATACGAAAAAATACCTATCTATATATAGAGAGACCTATATATCTGAATCACTTTGCTGAATAGAGGAAATTTACACAACATTGTAAATCAGCTATACTTTAATAAAATTTTTAAAAAAGAAGCATACAGGCCAATATCCTTAATGAATATAAATGTAAAAAAAATCAACCTTAAAGAAGAAATAAATTCTAACACAAGCTACAACATGGATGAAATGAGTTACACTAAGTGAAATAAACCACACACACACACACACACACACACACACACACACACACACACATGTTTTTTATTTATTCCTGTTTAATTAAAGTTAAAGGGACCTTTAAAATTATGAGATCTCTGTCAGGTATGGCTATCAGGGAACCAAAAGAGACCAAGTACATACAAACAAAAGAAATGACTCAAGAAGCAAGATGTCACCCAGAGGTTTTTTTTTTAAATAATAAAAAAGTTATTATTATTTTTATCAACAAAATTCTGCTGTCTCTTCAAGTTTCAATAGACTTTAAAATTTTTTTAAATTAATTAATTAATTTTTTCTTTACCTTATCGTGTTGGGTTTGCCGTACATTGACATGAATCCGCCATGGGTATACATGTGTTCCCCTTCCAGAACCCCGTCCCACCTCCCTCCCGATTCCATCCCTCTGGGTCATCCCGGTTCAATAGACTTTTTTAAAAGGGCAAAACAAAATAAATCCCAACCCCCTGACCAAACAAAACTGTTGCCTGCTGATCTAAACATTTCCGAGACCATTATTTTGTTTTGTGGTATTTTCGACTGAAACCCTGAATTCCTATTAGTCCAAATTGGCTTGTTGGTAATGATTTCATACCCTCTTGGTCTCTCCACTACCCTGGTACCCGACAACCTCATTAGCAGCCGGCTCCCAGGGCAAATGCTGGGAATTGAAGAAACAGTCCCAGTCTGGAGAACCCATGTATGTGAAGTTTTACTTTCAGTGTTTATGATGAAGATGCTATGACTCAGCCCAAGAGGGGCAGGCAGATCCCTGACAGAGATGGACTCCCAAATGTACTTTTGGGGCCCCCTTAATGGATCCAGGGAGGTGGGTGACTAGAGTCTCATGAGGCTGGCTTTTTCATGCATTTTCTCATGTTAGCTTCATAGTCACCATGGTGCTTATAGGAATTTTTATCCCATTTGTACATATCAGGAAGCAGACTCAGTGAGCTGTATTCGATGGCACATAGTAATTGCTGGAGCTGGAATTTCAACCCAGGTCTTTCTGATTTTAGGGTCTGTGCCCATTCTGCTACACCATACAGCCTTTCTTTCATGCATGGTCTTTAGGAAGGAGGTCATGCCATGGGGCAGACCTCTCTCTAGTCGTCAGGCACCCCATAGGGTACCTGAACACCATGAATTGCTTCCAACAAAGAGGTAGCATGGTGTGGGGAATGCTGCCAATGTGGACACTGGTGTCTGTCAACAAGGTGTTGGCAACTGGCTTTGTCTTTATCTTCCTTGGCAAGTGACCTTGGGCAAGTCATCACTTCTTAATGATCAGTTTTCCTGTATATGGAATAGGCTAATGATTTATCTGTTGTGAGGATTATATGAGATAAAGCTGGTAAGCTTCATGCCCACTAAACCACTGTGAGTTCTTGTTACTTTGCATTATTACAGTCTCCTTTCAGCCTTTATAGTGAGTTACAGTTCCCTGGTGGCTCAGTGATAAAGAACCTGTCTGCCAACGCAGGAGACACGGGTTCAATCCCTGGGGTGGGACTATCCCCTGGAGAAGGAAACGGCAACCCACTCCAGTACTCTTGCCTGGGAAATCCCATGGACAGAGGAGCCTGGTGGGCTACAGTCCATGGGGTTGCAAAGAGTCAGACATGATTGAAGCAACTTAGCAGAGTTGTGCTGAGCTCATGGAACAGCCTGGACCCTGCAGCCAAGTGGACCCTGCCTCCTCCAATTCTTAGGAGAGTGACTTTGGGTATTACTTAGCTTCTCTGTGCTCAGTTTCCTTCTCTGCAAAATAGAGCCCCTCAGGATATCTTACTACGTAGGATTTTTGAGGACTAAATGAGTTTAATGCATTTAACTTGCCTGAAACAGTGGCTGCCCACAATAGGTGCTCAAGATATTTTAATTACTATTGTTAAGGTTGTTTCTTTCTTTTTTTCTTAAATCAACACATTTTAAGAAATAATTGTGCTTAGTTGCTCAGTTGTGTCTGAATCTTTGTGACCCCATGGACTGTAGCCTGCCAGGCTCCTCTGTCTGTGGGGTTTATTTATTGTTTATTTGATTGCTCTGGGTCTTAGTTGAAACTTGAGGGATTTTCTTGCGGCCACGGGATCTTCCATCTTCCTGGTGGCATGTGGGATCTTCAGCTGTGGCATATGAGATCTCATTGTCTTACCAGGAATCAAACCCAGGCGTCCTTCGTGGGGAGTGCAGAGTCTTACCCAGTGGAGCACCAAGGCAGTCCCTGTTGAGGTTGCTGTCATTACTAAGTTGATTGCTTGATCATGGTGACTCAGCCAGATTCAGGACTCGATTTTCTCGGGTGACATTGAACATTCCTTCCACCCAAAATTACTTATAGTAGGCTTTTAAGGTCAAGCTTCCCTACCTAGGCTGGTGAAAAGACCTTTTCTTTCAGGTGCTATGCTAGTTCTTTCTTTCCCCTTCCTAGTGTTTTTTTATAAGACAATTTTTTAGAGGAATTTTAGATTCACAGACAAATTGAGAAGAAGGTATGTAGAGATTTTGCTTTATGTCCCTGCCCCTATACACATATAGTTTCCTCTTATTATCCACATCCTCTTCCAGAGTATACATTGTTACAACTGATGAACCTACACTGACAAATCTTAATCACTCAAAGTTCATAGTTTATTTTGATTAATACCTTAGGATGCAATCTTGGTGTGATACATTCAATGGCTAGACAAATGTATAATGATACATATCTATCATTATAGTGTCTTATAGAGTATTTTCACTGCCTTAAAAATACTTCATGTTCCCCCTATTCATCCCTTCCCTCTTTCCCAATTTCTGGAAACCACTGATTTTTTTTTTTTACTGTCTTCATAAGGTTTTGCCTTTTCCAGAATTTCATACAATTGGACTCATATAGTATGTAGCCATTTCAAATTGGCTTCTTTTGCTCAGTAATATGTATTGAAGTTTCCTCCCTGTCTTTGCCTGGATTGATAGCACATGCCTTTCTAGGGTTGAATAATATTCCATTATTTGTATGTACCACAGTTTATTTATCTATTCACCTACCAAAGGGCATCTTGGTTGCTTCCAAGTTTTGACAGTTGTGAATAAAGCTGCTATAAATGTCCATGTGCGGGTTTTTGTATGGATTGTTTTCAGCTCCTCTGGGTATCAAGGCACGTGATTGCTGGATTGTATGGGAAGAATAAGTTTGATTTTGTAAGAGACTGCCAAATTGTCTCCTACAGGGGCTGCACCATTTTGCATTCCCAGCAGCATGTATAAGAGTTCCTGTTGCTCCACATCCTCACCAGTATGTGATACCTTCAGTGTTCTGGATTTGGTCATTCTAATAGGTGTGATATGGTCTCTTGCTGTTTTAACTTGCATTACTCGGATGACCTATGATGTGGAGCATCATTCCATATGCTTATTTGCTATCTGTATACCTTCTGTTTGGCTTCCCTGGTTCCTCAGTGGTAAAGAACCCACCTACCAATGAAGGAGACGTGGGTTCAATCCCTGGGTTGAGAAAATCCCCTGGAAGAGGAAATGGCAACCCTCTTCAGTTCTTGTCTGGGAAATCCCATGGTACAGAGGAGCCTGGTGGGCTACACAGTCCATGGGGGTCCCAAAGGAGTCAGACATGACTCAATGACTAAACAAGCATACCTTCTTTGGTGAAGTATCTATTAAGGTCTTTGAAAGTGAAAGTGAAAGTCGCTCAGTCGTGTCTGACTCTGTGTGACCCCATGACCATAGCCTGCCAGGCTCCAAATTAGGTTTTTTACTTTCTTATTATTGAGGTTTAAGAGTTCTTTGTAGTTTTTGGATAACGGTCTTTTATCAGATGTCTTTTGCAAATATGTTCTATCAGTCTGTGAGCTGTTTTCTCATTCTCTTAACTCTCTTGTTATTTTAAAAAGAAACTGAAGAAGTTGCCTGTGACAGTGGTTAGGATTCAGTACGTTCACTGCCCTGGCCCAAGTTCAATTCCTGGCTGGGAAACTGAAATCTCTCAAGCAATGTAGTTCGGCCAAAAAGAAAAAGAAAAAAAGACACTGAAAGTGATGCCTCTAGACTTGACCCTAGTTAATGTTCCAGGGAAAGAATTCAGAGGAGAACTCCTCCCACTCCCAAATTCATACCTCAAATTATGAACTATTTTGTTATTTTTCTTCCTGGAAATGGATGAACCCATTCAGAAGATAAAAGAAGCATCCCCAGGCCAGGTAACAGAAATATCTAGGTGCCGCTGTGCCACTTTGCTGAGCTTTTAGAAAGATGAAAGTTTGCTTCCTTCAAGGGTTGTGTTTTAGTGGGTCCCATCTAAAGCTGTCTCATTCGGGGAAAAAAAAAGCCCTGTGAAAAATGTTAGCATTCAAGGTTCAGCCCTGTTTCTTTTTCTTTTCTTTATTTTTACAGTTTCAGCAGTTGTTTCTTTTTTTAATTTATTTTTAATTGAAGGATGATTACAATACTGTGTTGGTTTCAACAACATGGATCAGCCATAGGTATACAAGTGTCCCCTCCCTCTTGAACCTCCCTCCCACCTCATCCCACCCCTCTAGGTGGTCACAGAGCCCCAGTTTGAGTTCCCTGAGTCATACAGCAAATTCCTGCTGGCTATCTATTTCACATATGGTAGTGTATATGTTTCCATGGTAATCTCTCCGTTCCTCCCACCCTCTCCTTCCTACCCCTACCTGCCGTGTCCACAAGTCTGTTCTCTATGTCTGTGTCTCCCTGGCTGCCCTGCAAATAGGTTCATCAGCACCGTCTTTCTAGATTCCATATATATATGTGTTAATATACGATATTTGTTTTTCTTCAGCTCTTTCTCTTATGAAGCGGTTAGCCCCCCTTAAGACAAGAAGAATGCATTCATCTGTTAATTAAATTCGTTCTTCTTATTTTTAGAAGGGTCACTGAAGATTTCCATGTAGTATTCCCTTATGGCCATGCAAGGCAGGCAGGTCCCAGCACTCAGGGAGTTTTGCTCTAATGGTGAAAATAAAGTTCACACGAGAAACGTAGACTACCAAACAGCACTATGCGATTATGTGATGCAGTGTTCAGTGTTACCCCTTCAATCAGATGTGAAGGAAACAGAGACCACGTAAGGGACAGAACCTGGGGCTGGCAGATTGTAGAGTTAAGTGGCCTGGTTTTACATCTGCTCTTCTGTTCAGTGGTTGTGTGTCCCTGTGCTGATTTTGAAGTCTTCCTCTTAAAGACTTCCATGATTCTAGGTAGTTGATGAATGAATCTACTTCTTTTTAATCCCCTTTCATTACTATTTATGTATTTTCTGGTTATATATAGGAAAAAATTCATTTAAAATGACTTGAAGATAGGAAGTTAAGGACTATCTGGCATGACATTTGCTTTTTCAAACGACATTGAATTGTTGGCATCGCTAATCCTTACTTCCGTATGGCTAGGACAGCGCTTACTATTAATGACACACGAAACAAACCAACAGCATCCTTCTCTGCCTGCATTTGGTAAATTACCACCAAGGTTTTCTCATAGTTGTAAAAATACTCCTTAAGCTGGAGCTGTGGGTGATTCCCACCTTCATGCTGATCGGAAGAAAGAGAGCTCTGTTTTTAGGCCAGAGTTCCACTTTTGCCTTCAGAATTTGGATTTTCTGAAAGGGTCTAGTTGCTCTAGTTGTGGGTATTTTATTGGCTGTTAGTTTTTCTCGACATCAGCAGTGGAAAGGCTCAGGGAGTCCTACAGCTTCTATACTGTGATTTAGAACCTAACAGGGGACCCCTGGGGCTTGATGTCTGTATGAGCTAAGGGAGGACATGGAGCAATGTCAGATGGAGTGGGTTCATTAGAATAAATTGTGCACTGAATTTCCATAGCAGCTCAGAGATGAATGTATTACTCTACTGTCATGAAAGATTATCCTTTAATTGTTTTATATGCAAATTCATAGTGAACAGCAGGGCAGAACACTTGACTTATGAGCCACTCTATCTTTAGCTCTGAATTCAGAGTGTCAGTTCCTGAAAGGAGGGGCCACTTGTACCCCAGAGCCTGGCACACAATATGTGCTCAATAAATACTTAGTAACATGGAAACAAATACTCATGATGGTGAAATCCACCACTAGGAGTTTTCATATAATCTTTCTGTGTTTGATTGTATCCGTTGTGTTTATGATTTTTTAGATCATGGTATTCTTTATAGTAGAAAGAAAGCCAAGGGTTCCCTTAACAGAGTCTACACTGATCGCCATGTTGATGAGTGTAGCTTGACTGCACAGTCAGTGGAAGAGCTTTTAATGGAGCGCTATTAAATGACTTTGAGGAAGGGAGTGACAAGCTGGCTTAACATCATGACTCTACTCCAGTGATTTTGGTACTGGGTGTTGTTCTAGGGGAACAGAATCATAAGGATATGTTTACTGAATTGATTCTGGAGCTTCTGGAATCAGTCCTCTAATCTGGTTAGATTGAAAGATACCATTGACTCTATTTCCTATGGCAAAGAGAGCACTTCCGTGTTCACAGCATGATGTGGCCATAGGGATATACAAAATTTCATTGGATACTCGTATTCAGGTACTTAAAAGAAACAAGGATTTGGGTGACCATTTTTGTTAGACTAACATTTTTGTCAAATTAATGAGTATGAGATTGGCTGGTTGCTCTTAATGTTATTGACAAAGTGGGAAAAGAAATGAATGAACTCAGGGCTCAAATTCCCAGTACCAAAAGCTGCATAAGTGACTCCAAATCTTCTGTGTCTGCCCTGAAGGAGATGTTTATCTCTTGAGACTGCTGACAGCCAAACCCAGAATCTTATCCTCTAAGTGACTGAATTACAAGTACAGGGTTGAATTCCCAGCCTCACAGAATGTCTACTGTTGATAGGAAAGAAATGAAATCCTGGAAGTTGACGTGGGGATGTATGGGAAGACCTTGAAGAAGCTGAGGGAACTGAGCTCCTAAATTTTGATGAGTCTTCTTTGCCAGTAGAAACAGCCTCTCCACCCGTGTTAACACTGCTCTGATGAGGAAGCTGTAATTGCCTTCCTTGTAGCAGTTGCCTTGCAAGACACTGTTGATTGTCCTGAGGACCTCACCCCGCCCCTCTTTTCTTCTGGACTTGTGTAACTAGACTCAAGTTGCTGCAGGTCCCTAAAAGTGAGGGTCGAAGTGAGACCCATGGAGAAGTCTTTGCATTGCATGCATGCTCAGTTGTGTTCTGACCGTTTGTGACCCCATGGACTGTACCCTGCCAGGGTCCTCTGCCCATGGGATTTCCCAGGCAAGAATACTGGAGTGGCTTGCCATTTCCTTCTCCAGGGGACCTTCCTGAGCCAGGGATCGAACCTGTGTCTCCTGCGTTGGCAGGCAAGTTCTTTACCACTGAGCCACCTGGGAAGCATATGAGGAGGTTTGTTACACTGCAAAGGAACTACTTGGTTTTTCTAATTTACACAGAAGTTCAGGAAACGTGTGTGGGAATGGATAGTAAGGGTGTGGGGTAATGGGGAAGGAAAATAAAATTGAATTGGGCCACAGTAATTGATATGGACCTGCTCAACAGAAATTCAACATTTAATATTGAAGATCAAGGAGTTAAAAAGGGCTCTGCCAGTTTGGTTACTTGGGTGACTAAAACATGGACCAGACGTATATGAACTTGAGCGCCAGACCTGCCTAGGTTCCATGTAGAGGAAGAGATTCAAAGGCTTAGGGAGATTGGAATGTTAGAGTGGATTTGTCATTTATAAACCTATGCACCCATCTTGGGAAGGTCCACAGCATATATTTTTCACCATGACTGTGAGAAATAAATTTGGGAGGCCACCTCCTAACATCCTTGAAGAGCTCTATGATCACTCTTATAATTTTAATAAGATAAGCAATCTATTTTAAAATTTAGTTTCTAATTTCGTGATTGTGCTGGGTCTTTGTTGCTGTGTGTTGGCTTTCTCTCGTTGCGGTGAGTGGGGGCTACTCTTCCTTGTGGTGCCTGGGCTTCTCACTGGGGTGGCTTCTCTGGTTGCGGAGCTTGGGCTAGGGCTACAGCAGTTGCGGCGTGCACACTCGGTTGAGGTGCATGGACTAAGTTGTTCGGCGGCATGCGGAATCTTTCCGGTCCAGGGGTCAAACCTGTGTCTCCTGCATGGGCAGGTGGATTCTCATCCATGGGACCGTCAGGGAAGTCCTCTGTGGTCACTCGTAAATGCACAGCGGGGACTTCAGCCACTGCAGTGGGAAACCTAAGTGCAGTCCGAGTAATTGGACCTGGGTGGCAGGGGTCAAGTGGCAGCACTTAACCACCAAAGTCAAGGTGGGTGTGACTACGGTAATGGACCACAGAGTCAAAACAGTGACCGGAATAGCCTGACTCTTGGAGACTGAGGTATTCCCAGAAGTGACAAAATACATAGGAAGCTTACTAAATTCTTGTTTGATCTGTATAAACAGATTCCAGGTCAAGGCAGCAAAAGTCTAACCTGTCTCAAAAAAACAGTCCCGGTTCCTCAATCGTTTCCCAGGTTTGAGCCAGTTGATAAGCCCCAAATCCATGAATGAAAGGGAAGCTGGGTCTCCTTAAGGAAAGGATCACAGTGCACTTCCCCCAAATGTATACTGGTTAATCTTTCCCCCAGTTTCTCCCAGGGGACTTCTGGCTTTCTACCAGGATGATTGTGCATTGGGGAAAAGGAAATAATCAGACCTTTTGAGGATTACGGGATCTGGACTGACACTAGTTCCAGGAGATTCAGAACATCACGGTGGTCTATCAGCCAGACTAGGGACAATGGAAGTCAGGTGGTCAATGGCGTTTTGGCTCAGGTCCATTGCACAGTGGGCCTGGTAGGTCCCCAAATCCACTCTGTGGCTTTTCCCCCAGTTCTGGAATGTCTAATGTGAGGAGATATATTTAGCAACTAGCAAAATCCCCACGTTGATGAAGAATGAATTGTCATATGGGAGAGCTGGCTGAAGGTTATTGGAGTAGTCCAAGGGGAAATATGCAATTTTTGGACTATTATGTAGAGGAAATAGTAGAGGCTGTTTGTGTGTTTTGAAAAACTGAGATTTTTATATGGAGCTTTAAAATATTTATGCTATAAGCATCATTTTTTATTTAATTTATTCAAGGAAGAAAACAGATGACTTATGCAAAGAAGACAAGCTCTCTTAACTTCAAGAGGTTTACATTTTTACACAGCTGGTTGTGTTTATTATAATAAGATCAGTGAATTCATAGTCAGAGTTGACTATTACAAAGCTAGTGAGTAAATTCAATTTTCTGTAATAAACATACAATGAAGAAAAACAGTTTCCTCTAAAAGCAATCAACCTACCAGCTAATCAACCAACTCCAATACCAGATTTGTAATTTCAAGATGAAAAGTAATTTCATACTTAACCATTGGGGTTAAGAAACCCTTTCAAAGAGAATGTCTTGAAACAAAAATCGTCATCTTTATGATGTCGGCTACATGTTAAGTATGGATTTAGCTTTGAGTGAGGCACTTTTCCCACTTGTCTCTGTTATTTTGTGTGTGTGTGTGTGCGCGCGCGCGCGTGTGGGCGCGCCTGTCAACTAAGTCCTACATCAAAGGATAGAGCCTACCTCAGTCTGAAAACACTTGTGTCAACAACTGCTAATTATTAACCACTTGCTCAAATTTACAGATCCTGGATTTCTACTCTGATTTTAATCAAGATGAAGTCAAAGCTATTTGGAGTTCTGTGTGTGTGTGTTTTACTTTTATTATGGAGTAAATAGCATTGTGTAAAGAGAGAGAAGAAATAGGAGAAGGAGAAGGGGAAAGAGGAGGAGGGGGGAAAGGGGAAGAGGGAAAGGGGAAGGAGCTGGGGGGAGGGGAAGGAGAATAGGAGGAATCCTTAGTTTTCAGGGCTGTTGGGAGAATTGAGTGAGAGTGGTAAAGAACCCACCTACCAATGCAGGGGACATGAGACTCGGGTTCAATCCTTCGGTCAAGAAGATCCCCTGGAGGAGGATGGGACAACCTACTCCAGTATTCTTGCCTGGAGAATCCTATGGGCAGAGGAAGCGGGGGGGCTATATAGTCCACAGGATCACAAAGAGTTGGACATGACTGAAGTGACTTTCCATGCCACTGTACTAACTGTCCAGCTCAGGGTCTGCACACAGTATGTAACCAATTAATACTCATTCTGTTCTTGTGATCCATCTCCAACAGATGATGTTCAGCTTCCAGCTTGTTTGAATTTCTGTTGTAGCAAAGATGTCTCAGTACATTCTGTCTACACTGCTTGCAGATCATTTTTGGCCATGATTCCTTCAAAGATTTGAAGGGCTTTTTTCCCCCTCCACAGTTGTAAACACACTCCTTGAGATCTAAATAAAAGATGTTTGCTAACTAATGGTTTACTGATTTTTGGAATAAAAATGTGATATTTGTTAATTTATATGGATTCCTCTGTATTTGTCCCTACCATGGAAAACTTTAATGAACCAGAAAAAGTCCAATGTAAGTCACTGTTGTTCAGTCGCTGAGTCATGTCCAACTCTTTGTGATCCCATGGACTGAAGCACTCCAGGCTCCCCTGTCCTTCACTGTCTCCTGGAGTTTGCTTAAGTTCATATCCATTCTGTTGGTGACGCTGTCATACCATCTCATCCTCTGCTGCTCCCTTCTCCTTTTGCCTTCAGTCTTTCCCAGCATCAGGGTCTTTTCCAATGAGTCTGCTCTTCACTTGAGCTGACCAAAGTCTTGGAGCTTCAGCTTAACCCACATACTTGAAAATATAACCTTCAGATCATGGAAAATACAACAGGAATGAGTAGAAGAAATCCTTAAGTAAACCGTTATATCTACTAGGAATGGAGGGCAAGTTTCAGGGTCAGGCATGGGCTGGATATATACACATAAATACACACCCACATAAATGTATATACACCTAGCTCATTCTCTGTACAAGTGTGTGTATTGTTGTTGTTGAGTTTCTAAGTCATGCCAAACTCTTTGCAACCCCCTGGGCTATAGCCCACCAGGCTCCTCTGTCTATGGCATTTCCCAGGCAAGAATACTGGAGTCAGTTGCCATTTCCTCCTCCACAGATCTTGCCCACCTGGGGATTGAACCCAGGTCTCTCATGTCTCCTACATTGGCAGGTGGGTTCTTTACCACCAGTGCCACCTCTTTCGTATTAAATATTTTAAATATGACATTTCTGATGCTTGTAACAACCTACAAAGGAAGCATTCTTTTCATCCTTTTAAAGAAAACTTTTTTGTTTGAAAAAAACTTAGTCACTAAGAATTTAATGTAACTTGTCCAAACTAGTTAGTGACGGCTCTGGGAGTTGAAACCAGCTATGTCTGCCTTGAAAGTCCATTGCTTCTCCTCTACCTTGCCATTCCCTCTGTGGAACATGTGTCTGTGCCCCCACTGCATATGTAACCTCGAGCAACCTTTGTGCAAAGCGCGTCACTGCGTTAAGCTGCAGTTGCCAGTTAGGCACTGGTCCTTCATCAGCCTGCTGGGGTCAGTTACAGCTTATTTCTGTAGGCGGGAGGGTGATGGAGTCCACATCCCAGCCAGGATCAGGAAGGCAAGGGATCTGCAGTGATCTGAGACTTAGGCACTTGTGTCAGCCCAGAAGAGGCTGCTATATTGCTGAAGAGCCTCACTGCCATCCTCCCAAGAAAAGGCTCCCAAGAAATGCTCCAGAGCCAGGGAGCTCTGGAGGCACTAAGAGCGATGGAAGCACCAAGGACCTCTCCACTCTCCCTTTGCCAGGAATCACATCAGAGAGCGTAGAACATCGGAACTCGTAGAACATTTTAAAAAGGCACCCATTTTTTGCAAGTGAACAAGGAGAAATATTATACCTTATAAAGCATTTAGCATGACAATGCTGGCCAGAAGTGGCTGCCATGCGATGGTGATTCATCATGTAACTGAAGACAGAAAATGTCAGTCCAGTCATGCTTGATTGAAAATTTCTGTTTCTAGCTCTATGTAAGAATTGACTGTAATACATAAGTATTTTTATTATAACTCAGCCCATACATATACCACATATGCCAAGCATCTGCATGGAACATTTCCTAATCCTTGGTGTTCTGTTTTATTCTAATATTAAGGTTTTATATTTTGAAAAAATGATGCACATCAGAAGTCTTTATATGAAAGAATTTCTTTATTGCCTTTCCTTTATTTTCTTGTAAGGGCACCTCCTTAGTTACTTCTGCAATGGATTCTCTTCATATAAAATTATTATGTCAATTGTATCAACATATGGCGTATGCTAAAATAAATTTCTTAGAGAGATGTTAATCTTTTCTGTGACTGAATAGTGATAATAAATAGAAAATTAGAAATTAAAAAACATTGACATCCAGTGTATATTTCATGACTGTACAGCTATAATGTCCCTTTACAAGCCAGTGGCTATAAAATCTATCTGTATTTTTAACTCTTACACAGCACAAGCCCAGATGAGTTTTTTTTTTCTTTGCAACAGATTTAATTTTAATTTCCATAGAGTCTCAGATATTAGCAGGGCAGGGGAGAGAGATGGGAGAGTCAGATAGATGGTCTTGAAAATGTAATAGCTTTTGACATGTCCTCTGCGGTCCCTGAGCAGACTGAATGTAAACTCCTTTCTCTCTATGGGGACTGGTCCAGACTGCTCAAAAATGCAGAGTGAGCATCTTTTGTTTCAACACTGGAGATTTGCTGACTCAGAGGCATACATCAGTCTCTGCTGGTGATGTGCAGCGATTAGCCCAAAGAAGTCCCATCCTTTCCTTGGCCTCTCTTCCTCATGTCTCCTTGGGTCCTAAAAAGGGAAGTCTTGTAATCTGTAACACAGAGTATAAGGCAAAAGCCATTACTTACAACCTTATAGAATCATCTAATACTAGAAGGAGAATGGATAAAGGAGAACTCTGGACATGCCCTTTCTTTCTTTTGAAAAAGTTTATTATTTATTTATTTGGTTGTGCTGCGTGTTAGCTGAGGCAGGTGGGGTGTTTTATTTGTGACCTGAGAGCTCTTAGTGGCAGCGTGTGAGGTCTAGCTCCCTGGTCAGGGGTGGAACCTGGGCCCCCTGCATTGAGAGCGAGGAGTCTCAGCCACTGGACCACCAGGGAAGTCCCCCGGAGGATTTTAGTTGCAGCTTTACCATCACTCTTTTTGCTATAATTCTCGGTGATTTCCATAAGCATTTTCCAGTATCCTAGTTTCTTTATTCCTTAAGGTCTTCTGCAATGATAGCCCCTTCCCAGTCACTTACTGTCCTGGTCTTAGTCCTAGGTCTTATTATTATCAATAACCCCAACCCCTCCAAAAATCCCAACGTCAAGTACCCCCTTCTGTCTTTGTAACTCACCTTATCCAACTCTCAGAACTGTTCAACCTCAGGACAGCAACACCCTGTTAGTCTGTCTCTCACCGTGCTCTTGTTCTCACTGCAGTCTTCACTGGATTTTAATTCTGCAGTCAGAACCATAACCATTCCCTGCATGGACCGTCAATCTCCTGTGCTTCTCTAGTTTGTTGCATTCACCAGCTCTGCTTGCACCTCACTCTTCATGAGTCTGCATCCTGTAGCTGAACGTGGCTGGTGAGCTACAGCATGTCAACCACTGGCCTCACTTTAAATTCATCGTCAAGAACCTCAAGGGGGCCCTTGTGCCGCCAGCATCATCCTTCATTTCCCTGAACCACTCACTTGCCCAGGCTTCTCGATGACTGTTTCGTGCCTCACCCTCTGTTCTCCAACTCCCAGCACTTCCTCAGCATAATGAACTCAATGCCTCTTTCACTGAGAAAGCAGAAGGAGCATCCAGAAAGGAGCTCCCACAGTGCCCACCGCCACATCAGCTTCCTGACTGCCTCTGGTCTTTCCCCTTCTTCCTGTAGCCTTGGAGGAGCCGTGGGGCTCCTCTGTTCCCTGGCTTGATGCCTCTCCCCTTTCACTTCCCCAGGGTACCACTTTCGTAATTTACACCTTCCTCTCCCTCAATGATTTTTCTATCTGGAGTCATTCCCATCCGTGCACAAACATATTATGGTTTCTCTAATCCTGATTCTACACACATCTCTTCCATTTTTAGTAAAACCCACTAAATCCAAGTCCTCACTTCCCATTCTCACCTGACTTTGAGCAGAAGTTAGTCTCCAATGCTTCAGAAGACTGTTCTTGTCTAGATCACCCCTGCTTGGTCCAACCTCAGTCCTCCACATTCCTGACCTGCTGGCAGCCACTGTAAGAGTTGATCCCTTCTGTCTCCTTGGTACACTTTCTTTGTTGGACATCTGAGCTATCCCTGCCTCCAGTTTTCCTGCTGTTCCACTGGCCACTCCTTCTCATTTTCCACTTCTGGTTTCTCTTCATCTTCCTGACTCTTTAACACTGGAACATGTCAGTACTCATCCAGAGAAGGTCCTCTCTCTCCCCATGCTTTTGGAGATCTGAAACACCAGGCTGGATGAAGCACAAGCTGGAATCAAGACTGTCAGAAATATCAGTAACCTCAGATATGCAGATGACACCACCCTCATGGCAGAAAGCAAAGAGGAACTGAAGAGCCTCTTGATAGAAGTGAAAGAAGACAGTGAAAATCTTGGCTTAAAGCTCAACATTCAAAAAACAAAGACCGTGGCATCTGGTCCCATCCCTTCATGGCAAATAGATGGGGAAACAATGGAAACAGTGACAGACTTTATTTTCTTGGGCTCCAAAATCCCTGCAGATGGTGACTGCAGTCATAAAATTAAAAGATGTTTGCCCTTTAGAAGAAAAGCTATGACCAACCTAGACAGCATATTAAAAAGCAGAGACATTATTTTGCCAACAAAGGTATGTCTAGTCAAGGCTGGGGTTTTAACAGCAACCTTGTATGGATGTGGGAAGTGGACCATAAAGAAAGCTGAACACCAAAGAATTGATGCTTTTGAGTAGTGGTGTTGGAGAAAACTCTTGAGAGTCCCTTGGACAGCAAGGAGATCCAACCAGTCCATCCTAAAGAAAGTCAGTCCTGGATATTCATTGGAAGGACTGATGTTGAAGCTGAAGCTCCAATACTTTGGCCACCTGATGCAAAGAGCCGACTCTTTGGAAAAGACCCTGATGCTGGGAAAGATTGAAGGCAGGAGGAGAAGGGGACGACAGAGGATAAGATGGTTGGATGGCATCACCGACTCAATGGATATGAGTTTGAGCAAGCTCTGGGAATTGGTGATGGACAGGGAAGCCTGGTGTGCTGCAGACCATGGGGTCAAAAAGAGTCGGACATGACTGAGCAACAGAACTGAACTGAACTTGCCTAATCTCTGCTTCATATGTCATCCGTTCTCTTGACTTTATCTTTACTTTAAAATTTTAAAATACTTATTTATGTATTTAGCTGAGTTGGGTTTTAGTTGCAGTATGTGGGATCTTTCGTTGCAGTTCACAGATTCTCTAGTTGTGGCATGTGGGGTCTTAGTTCCCTGACCAGGGATTGAACTCACATCCCCTTCATTGCCAGGCAAAGTTTTAACTACTGGACCACCAGGGAAATTTCTTGACTCTATCTTTAAAACACATCCAGAATCCAGCCACTTTTTACTGCTTCCACTGCCACCAATCACCCAGTCCAACTCAGTCAATGGCACTCACTTGGTTATAGTGGCCTTCTAACTGGCCTTTGTGATTCCACCTATTAGAGGGAGAGACCCCTGTGGATGGGTGGCCAGGGAAGCTTTGGCCTGAACTATGGGAAGGAACCAGCCAGGCAAAGATCTGAACATGCCAGATGGAGAAATAAGCAGTGTGAAGACCCAGATGGGAAAGAGCATAGAGCATCACTTGTGTGTGCATGCAAAGTTACTCAGTCATGTCTGAATCTTTGTGACTGCATGGACTGTAGCCCATCAGGCTCCTCTGTCCATGGGATCCCCCAGTCAAGAATACTGGAGTGAGTTGCCATTTCCTCCTCCAGAGGATCTTCCCAACCCAGGTCTCTTGCACTGCAGGCATTGCAGGCAGATTCTTTACCCTCTGAGCCACCAGAGGTAAAGAGAAAAGAGTAATTGTCATAGAAATAAAAAAATTAAGAGGTCTGATCCATGAGATGCATTTTATTTCAACAAAAGCATGAATACTCACTTTCCTAACATACTAATATTAACATTTGCACAGATCTCTGTCACATAGGATTTGCAAGGGATAAAAATAATTATTTGGTTAGTTCAGTTCAGTTCACTCGCTCAGTCGCGTCTGACTTTTTGTGACCCCATGGACTGTAGCCCACCAGTCTGTCCATGCAATTCTCCAGGCAAGACTACTTAAGTGGGTTGTCATGCCCTCCTCCAGGGCATCTTCCTGACCCAGGGATTGAACCCGCATCTCTTATGTCTCCTGCATCGACAGGTGGGTTCTTTATCACTAGTGCTGCCTAGGAAGCCCATAGTCACATAGGTTCTTATTTAAAGGGAGGAAGAGCGTGTAGGCAAGCACTGGACATTCAAAAGTTATACAGGCACAGCCGCTAGGGACCTGTTCTTGTATAAGCTTGTCTCCAGGTAAAACCACCAAGATCTGTGCAAGGTATCTTCCCTTTGGGAGACCTCAAGGCGGAAGTTCTCAGTGGGATTTTCTCATCCCTCTGGCGTTTGCTCCAGCCATTTTGACGAATCAGTTATGCCACTGAAACCATGAGTAAACAAACTGGCTGTAGGGATTGCCACAGGAGTTTCAGACTTTAAACAGCACATCATAAATCTCATTGCCCTTATCTTGGCCGTGAGTCAGAGCCAGACCTCTAGGTGTCCCAGACAGAAGGATCTTTTCCAGTCCGGGTTGTAAATCAACTCTCTGCTAATATAGAAGCTAATGTTCTTTGAAGACAATGTGGCCTGTTCAGAGTCATTGTATCAAAAAGACACCCAGGTTTTGGAAGGTCTTGAGTTTGACCTCTGTCAATAACCAGCCTCATCACCTTCTGATTCTTTTGTGTGATGCTGGGTCCGCTGCTCCCCTTCCAACCATCTTCCATCACCCCAAACGTCTGCTTATTCTAGGACAGCTAAGTTTGCCCCCCATCCTCTTTCCTGCCATCAGCTTGCCAGAGTTCTTGCTGTGGCCTTTCTCTGACCCCTGCCCTGTTCTACCACTTAACTTATGTCCACCTATTTATTTCAGCAATATTGTGAGTGTTTCTGAAGCAGAGGACTGGGCTGGGCTTATTTAATCTCTATGCCCTCTTCCCATACTCACTGACATGTAGATAATGGGGTTGAGCAAATTGTATCATGAAGATTGTGGTTTCTTTTCTTGATTTTATGTCAGCTACTCCTGTCTCAGCTTCTAATTCTCAGCCATGTGCTTAGTCACTCAGTTGTGTCCACCTCTTTGAAACCCTATGGACTATGGCCTGCCAGGCTCCTCTGTCCATGGGATTTCTCAGGCAAAAATACTGAAGTGGATTGCCATTTCCTCCTCCAAGGGATCTTTCCAGCCCAGGGATAGAAACTGAGTCTCCTGCTTCTTCTGCATTGGCATTGCGGGTTCTTTACCACGGATCCCAAATGCTCTACAGTTAATTAGCCCTACTGTGATTCTCCTGGACTGGTCCTAGGTGTCATCAGGACCAGTTCCACCCTCTGGAAATGAACACAGAGGCAGCCACAATTGGGCTATGGAGTGGAAGAGGGGTGCTGAGTCCCACTGGGTAAATATCACAGCTGAAATGCTCATGGTCCCCAGGAGAGCTATCCGAGGTGTCATACCTCTACTAGCTTTAGCCCAGATGACACTTCTTCTCACCTGCACTGAGAGGTACAAAAGGAAATCTCTGCTTTTCTAAGATGGCTCTAGTGTTGGGGGATGTGAATAAGGCAGTGTTAGGATTCTCACAGCACCCTCAAGGAATAGTTCTTAAAGCCTGTTGCTATCAGCCTGAGAGAATATTAAGGGACACACCAGGTACCCCTTTGCCCCAGGGCTAGTCTGAGCCCCAGGCAGAAACCCCACTAGTGTCCTGAATGTTTTCTGTTACCTTGCTTCCACCATGACTGCAGACCTGTCTGCTACTCACCAAAGACATGGCTAGGGATCTGGGGCCTGGGTATCCTTACAGCCTCACTGCTTAACTCAGAATATTGCCTGTAGATTGAGCTTGGTTTTGCATCATCACCTGGGATGATGGAGTCTCTGGACTCCCTTGCAGGGTCTTTAATTTCCCGTAAGTAAGGCTGGAGAAAGAAACCTCTTCCTGGGTTTAGACCTTATCTTTGTGCTTCCCCAGTGCCTCAGTGGTAAAGAATCCACCTGCCGAAGCAGGAGACATAGGTTCAATTCCTGATCTGGGAAGATCCCACATGCCATGGAGTAACTAAGCTTATGCCCCACAACTAATGGGCCTGTGCTCTAGAGTCTGGAAGCCACAACTACCGAAGCCTGCACGCCCTAGAGCCCGTGCTTCACACAAAAGAAGCCACTGTAGTGAGAAGTCTGCTCACCACAGCTAGAGAGCAGCCCCCACTCACCATAACCAGAGAAAAGCCCGCATAGTGGTGAAGACCCAACACAGCCTCCCCCAAAAGATTGTGAATTAATGTTAAAATATATATTTAAAAAACCTTATTCTTACACTATGCTACTGTAGCAAGTGTCCCTGTCCCTCTAACTCCCCAGTCTACCTGCAGACCCTACCTCTGTTGGCCACAACCTGATGTTAGACCTTCCAAGACGGATGATTCTGCTCTTCCATGGGATTGTGGCCTCTCTATAGCTGAAGGACCAAGTATGAGTGATTGCTTTGCATCCTTAGGCAGAGCGACACATGCCTCCAACCCTGTGTCCTTGTATAGTATTGCGTCTTTTCTCATGGACTCCTCCGTCACTGGGCTTCCCTGGTGTTTCAGGCAGTAAAGAGTCTGCCTGCAATGTGGGAGACCTGGGTTTGACCCCTGGTTTAGGAAGATCCCTGGAGGAGGGCATGGCAACCCACTCCAGTATTCTTGCCTGGGAGAATCCCCATGGACAGAGGAGCCTGGCGGGCTACAGTCCATGGGCTCACAGAGTTGGACACGACTGTGCGACTAAGCACACTCCATCATTTGGGGCACACTTCCTCATTTGATGAATCACCCAACTATAAACCTGGATTTCTTCCACCAGATATTGGAACAATTTACTTAGACATTATAATAAGTGTGGGACATCCCTGGTGGTCCAATGGTTAAGGGTCTGCCTGCCAACACAGGGGACATGGGTTTGATTCCTGGTCCAGACAGATTCCCATATGCTGTGGGTCAGCTAGGCCTGTGCACCGCAACTGTTGAGGCCTGTGCCCCCACCCCCAGAGGGTGTGCTCTGCAACAAGAGAAGCCATCACAGTGAGAGGCCTGCACACTGCAACTAGAGAGGAACCCCTAGACCTTCAACTCCTTGCAACTGGAGAAAAACATAGTTTCCAAATGTCTTAGTGACATTTTGGAGAGTTCTCATTTTCAGTAGACTGTTAACCTACTTCCCTTCAGTAGGGAAAGTTAACCTACTTCCAAAGATTCAATCACTTATCTGACACTTATATATGTACTAGGGGCTTCTCAGATGGCACTAGTGGTAAAGACCCCGGCCTGCCAAGTCAGGAGACATGAGATGCAGGTTCAATCCCTCGGTCAGGAAGATCCCACGGAGGAGGAAATGGAAACCTATACGCCAGTATTCTTGCCTGGAAAATTCCATGGACCAAAGGAGCCTGGTGGGTTACAGTCCATGGGGTCTCAAAGAGTGAAGCATGACTGAGAACTTGCACACAAAATAGTAGAAGAATCCACTACAGTGACTGCCAGGTTGGTTCCACTAGACTAATCGTTAAAGCCAAATCTTTTCTGTGCTAAGCATTTAGACTCAAGAGAAAGTATTTACTCATCCCAGAACTTTCCAAGCATTCAGATGTCATATAAACAAAACACTTGGCCACCTTTCCCAAGGCATCTGGTTCAATAGGGGTATACACATAAATATCCTGATGTTCTTCCATGCCTTGGTTCCAAAGTGAGACTTTTTCTAGGGATTCCCTTTTATATTCAACCTTCATCACAGTTACCACTGTGACTTCCAGACCCTCGTCCAAGAGAACATTACCCTTCAGGAAAGTATGTTTAGTTGAATAATAAAATGGACTTTACAATGGTTCTATTTGGAGAGGCTGATTTTTATTCCTTAAAAGCATATGCATGCAGTCAAATAAATATTAGAGTGGTTGCAGAAAAAGGGAGCTCAGAATTTTCCTTGGATATTAATGCATTTAATTTCAATGCATTCAAGCAAAAAAAAAAAAAGAATTAGAAATGACTTTGCTGTTCTTGGTTAATTGCTAAATAAAGAAGGTTATTCTGCAGGGGGCTCTTCTTTCCCATCACATTTAAGCCAGCACAATCTGATTGTTTATTTCCTCAACCTGCTGCCTCTGGGTCTGAGGGTATATTCTGTCTGTGTGAAGAGCATCTCTAGAGATAAACATTGAACCAAGAAATACATCAGAGCAAATAGACATATGTTATATAAAGGAAGGGTAGTAGGATGCTCGGAGAAGGCAATGGCACCCCACTCCACCACTTTTGCCTGGAAAATCCCATGGACAGAGGAGCCTGGTAGGCTGCAGTCCATGGGGTTGCTAAGAGTCGGACACGACTGAGCGACTTCACTTTCACTTTTTACTTTCATGCACTGGAGAAGGAAATGGCAACCCACTCCAGTGTTCTTGCCTGGAGAATCCCAGGGGCGGCAGAGCCTGGTGGGCTGCCGTCTATGGGGTCGCACAGAGTCGAACATGACTGAAGCGACTTAGCAGCAGCAGCAGCGGTAGGATGCTGAAGGACCAGCAGATGATAGAATTTCCTTTAGAACAGAACAGGAGCCAGCAAACTGTGGCTTGTGGGCGACAGTAAGTCCCCTACACATGACCCTTCAAATTGTGAACTTTCAGAGACGTGAATATGCTTTCCATCAACATTTGGCACAAGTGACATTGCAGCTGGCCCTCCGTCTCCTATTACTGACGACCCTGCAGCTCTACCCTCTCCCTCCTCCTCTCCCTCCTCCATCACTAACTCTTCTGGCCTGTTCACTCGATGCCAGCCCTTGCATGCCAGCTGTGGTGTAGCACTCCCGTACTTTTCAAAGTCCTGTACTGTAAGATTACAAGTGTTTTCTGTATCTTTGTGTGTGTCTCTTGTGTGTTATTTGTGTGAGAAGCATTATAAACCTATTCCAGTACAGTTTTATATAGCTGGTTGTGTTAGTTGGTACCTAGGGTAACTTGGTTGAACTTGTGAACAAATTGAATTTATGAACATGCTTGCGAAACGGTACTTGTTTGAATGTAGAGGACTTGTAGTTTTTGTTTTTACATTTTTAAAGGATTATAAAGAAAGAAAAGAAGGGTATGTCACAGAGATCATAAGACATCTGTAAAGTAAATCATGTGCGAGTAAAATATTTATTCTTTGACTCTTTAGAGAGAAAGTTTGATGAGTCCCAGTTTGGAACATCAGGTTTGCCTCTCTTAGGAGATGGTATTTAATCTGGGAACTTTAGAAAGAGAATTGGGGCAGAGAAGTCCCCTGCCAAAGCCTCGTTAGAATAAACTTTAAAAAACTTTTGTCCTAAAAAACTTTTTATTGGAATCTGGCCTCCTTTCCAGGTACGGAGACAGGGAGGTACACTAAAAGGGCTTGCTACTATAAATAGTTTCTTCTGCTTGTCTTGATCTTTTCTGCAAATTCTAATACATAGTTGGTTTGATTTTAAAATATCACCAACCGATTGTCATTTTTCCAATCCCATGGCTTTCTCAGTTCCCAGCCCCATTCTAAGCTGGACTGCTGATAGCAACAATAGCAACTTTGATCAGTTATGCATTTATATTTTTTAAGTTTGTATTTGAATAGTTTTTTTGGGGGAATATAATTGCTTTACAATGTTGTATTAGTCTCTGCTCTACAATGAAGTGATCGGCTGTAGGCATGTGTACATATAGGTCCCCTTCCTCTTGGACCTCCTTCCCACACCCCCGTCTCACCCCACCCCTCTAGGTCATCACAGCACCGAGCTGAGCTTCCTGTGCTTTATCGCAGGTTCCCACTAGCTAACTATCTGACCCACGGTGGTTTATGTATGTCAGTGCTATTCTTCCAGTTCATCCCACCCTCCCCTCCCCCGACCCCATGTCATCTAGACAGAAAAGAAATAAGGAAACACAAGCTGTAAGTGACACAATAGACCAGATAGATTTAGCTGGTGTTTATAGGTGATGCGTCACTTTTGAGTCAGGCATCCTGCCACATACTTGCAACCCACTGTCTTACAAAATCCTAGTAACCCTGCAAGATGACTCTGTATCTGAATTTTACAAAGAAGGAACCATGGTCAGAGAAGCTGATTGGCATGACTGCGGTTCTGCTGAGGGTCATCCATGGAGCCAGGACTATGGCCATGACCAGCTTACATGTCATGTCTGAAGACTGGGCTCTTCCTTTTATGGGCTCCTCCCTTTTCCAAGGAAGCCTATTCCATTTTATTTGCCAGGTGAAAGCCCTTCTTACTCACTCCATCCCTCTCCTTTCACTTCCATCCCCCCAACTCTGAAAGTAGCAATCTTTTTTTGGTTTGTTTTAATGTTTATCTATCTGGCTGTGGCATGTAGGTTCTTTAGTTGCAGCACATGGGATCTAGTTCCCAGGCCAGGGATCAAACCCGGACCTGCTACTCTGGGATCACAGAGTGTTAGCCACCAGGCAAGTCTTTGCAATCACGGTTTTTTAATCAAAAACTCAGTGTTATTAGGGGTGACATTGCCTTAAAATGTCACTGAGCTTGTTGAAGGAGGGTAGACTTCTTATTAACAGCTTTCTAACTAGCCGCTTATCAGCTTCATGCTAAAGTAATTTTTGATAACTCCAATGCACTCTATAATTTTCCAGATTTATTGTCTTAACTTCTTCTGTGGAAGACAGATTTTGAAATGAGTTTAATAGCAGAGCCATATCAGAGGCATTGTGAATTTTCTGTTTTTCTTCTCCTTGGATAAGCTCATCTTTTTTCCTTTCTTCCTTTTCATGGCCTCCCAAGACAGCACAGGGGAGGAAAAACTTCTCTCTACCTTCCTAGGTTCAGAGGCAGGGGGCCCTTGAGTAAACCAACAAAAGACAGATTAGCAAGAGAAATACAGACAGACTTCATTACCATGCACAATGCATATACTTGTACCTCTAGGGATGGTTACAGTCGGGGTTTAGATAGCATCTTCTCAGAGAACTATACATTGTAGAGAAGGGACAAGACAAAGAAAAAGGGTCTTAGGCTTCCAAGAGTGGTTAACTGTGGGAAGGTGAACATATGGAGCAAACCATTAATAATACAGAGTTGTTTTAAGTGATATTTTTTATGTAGATTCCTCTTTGTCTTGCTTTTGGGTTGATAAGAGTCTCTGATGATTTAGAGTCTAAGTCTGCTTTTAGGCAAATGTAGGGGAAGTCAGGGGTTTCCCTAGTGGCTCAGTGGTAAATCTATCATCTGGTCTATCCCTCTGCCTACAGTTCAGGAGGCCCAGATTTGATCCTGGGTCAGGAAGATCCCCTGGAGGAGGGCATAGCAACCCATTCCAGTATTCTTGCCTGGAGCATCCCATGGATACGAGGGCCTGGCAGGCTATAGTCCATGTGGTCGCAGAGTTGGACATGACTGAAGAGACTAAGAAACAGTGGAGAACAGGGAGCTTTTTCTTTTTATTTCGAGTCTGTTCTTTCTCAACTGTCTTCTGCTCGAAACAATCCTTGTATCAAAGTGGCACATTTGCAGGCCACATACCCTGATTCCCTGCGACAGCATTCTGAGAAGCTCTTCTTGTTCTTTCGAGTTCCCGCTTTGCCTTGGACAGTGAGGTTTAGTAGCAAAAGTACCGGGCTCGGGTCCAGGACACCAGAGTGTATGCAGGGTCAACGGATAGCTGCCACAAATCCCTGGCCTTCTCTGGCACTCAGTCTCCTCACCCGGTACAGTGTAGGCATTGAACTCAATGTCTACTTTCTAAGATTCATCAATTTGCCTATGTGTCTGAATCCGTCAGGGTGTAGTCAGGAGACAGAAATCATGCCAGTTATTGGAACAGAGAGAATTTAATGTAAAAACAACCCTATTAATTAATTAAGTATAAGTGAAATGTTTATAGAGCATATACTGAGGAAAGGATGGCAAGAAAGAATAAATTGGAATTATGATAACTTAGAGACTGAGAGACAGCAACCCCATTGGCTTACAGCTCAGATCTCTGGAGAGGGGTCCTGGCTGGCTGCTGCTGTGTGAGGGGAGGGGAGGCAGGATATGGCTGGTTCTGCTTTTAATAAATTAATAATTAATTTAATAATTAATTTTATTGACACATTTTGAACTTTTTATTTTGTCTTGGAGTCTAACCGATTAACAATGTTGTGATAGTTTCAGATGGACAGCAAAGGGACTCAGCCTTACATATTGTTTAGTTCCTTAGTTTAGCTCCTCAGTCGTGTCCGGCTCTTTGCGAGCCCGTGGGCTGTAGCCCGCCAGGCTCCTCTATCTGCGGGACTTCCCAGGCAAGAATATTGGAGTGGGTTGCCAGGGTTGCCGTGCCCTTCTCAAAGGGATCTTCCCTACCCAGGGATTGAACCTGCATTTCCGGCTTGGCAGGTAGATTCTGTACTGCTGAGCCACCTGGGAAGCCCAGCCATTAATACACACGTGTCCATTCTCCCCCAGTGATTCTGCTTTTGGGATTCCGCTGCTGCTGTGGCGGAAGGGAACTGCTGCAGCCAGCGTGAAAGTGTTGCTCAGTGAGACTTGCAGGAGCAGAAAGCATAGGTCCTTGCCCCTGCACCAGCCTTTAAACCTCCCTCCAGTGCCCCCTACCGGCAGGGCTTCAGAGCACATGTCTGTGGACAATGCCGGGGCTGGGAGGGTGGCTTCGGAGCTGAGGGGCAATAGCTCCATACCTGGCACAATGCTTGTTGCTGAGATTGCAAACTGGTGGTCCAGGAGCAACTTAGGGCCACATCTGACCCACAAACATGTCCTGTGCGACAATCACAAACGTTTAATCATCCATTCACGTTTGTGTGTTTTTTGCTTTTTCACTATTCCTCCAACATTTATTATGAAAAATTTCAAGCATATAGAAAGAAATAATTTTATAATATAAACTTATATACCTACTACTTAGATTCTACAATTAATATTTTATTATATTTGCTTCATTGTCTGCCTTTCCACAAACTGCTTTTTTAAAAATTAGTTTTTATTTTTAAATGATTTTTGGTCACTCTGTAGCACGGGGGAATCTTAGTTCCCTGGCCAGGGATCAAACCCACACCCCCTGCATTGAAAGCACAGTGTCTTAACCTCTGGACTGCCAGGGAAGTCCAACACTAGCTTTTAAAGATTCCAGTTATAGGATGTTTACAAAAGACATATCTAAAACAAAACAGCATAGAAAAGTTAAGAGAATTCAAAAGTCATTTGGCTTTACCCAGATAATTTGAAAATGTATTTCCACACAAAAACCCACCCACTGAAGCTTATAGCAACTTTATTCATAATTGCCCATACCTGGAAGCAACAAAGATCTCCTTCAGTAGGTCAATGGATAGACCAACAGTGGTATAGCCATTCAGTGGGATATTATTCTTTGCTTTGGGTTTGTTTTTATAATCTGACAATCTTCTTCCTGAGAAATCCACAGAATTTCATCTTTCTCGTTTTATATTTTTACAAACAAATGAATGGGAAGGCAGCTTGGATGGTGCATGCTCAGCTGACTCTTAGTAATCCTATGGACTGTAGCCCACCAGGCTCCTCTGTCCATGGGTTTTCACAGGCAAGACTACTGGAGCAGGTTGCCTTTTACTTTTCCTGGGGATCTTCCTGACCCAGGGGTTGAACCCATGTCTTCTGCATCTCCCACATTGACAGGAGGTTCTTTAGCACGGAGCCCCCTGGGAAGCCCAGCTTGGAGGTTAGCTACTTCAGTAATCAGTTTGCTGAGGTGGTGGTCAGGCCCTTGGAGGTTGAGAGGATGTCTCTCAAATTATGCAACCAGTGAACAAGATCTTTCGGTTCTGGGGACCAGGATTCTCATCGCCACCCCTCCCCGTGTTTCCCTGAGGGTAGGTGTACACTAGCTTCTCGCTACTCAGAGTGTGGTCCATGGACCAGCAGCACCAGTCTTGCTAGAAAGGCAAAATCTCAAGCCCCAACTCAGACCTACTGAACTGAGAATCAGAATCTGATATTAAGAAGATCTCTCCGTGATTTGTGTGCACAAGGAAATTGGAGAAGTGCTAAAGATAGCTTTATTGAAGTAAATGAAAAATAGAACTTCTTTTGGACTCTGGTATTTTGCTCTGGGGTGGGGCCAGAGTATGGGGTGTATGCGTGCATGCTAAGTCGCTTCAGTCGTGTCCGATTCTGTGCGACCCTGTGGACAGCAGACCGCCAGGCTCCTCTGTCCACAGAATTCTCCAGGCAAGAGTACTGAAGTGGGTTGACACTTCCTTCTCCAGGGGTGTATGGACGGGTTCTTACCAACGGTCCTGACCACTCGTCTGGTTCTTGTCTTCCCTTCCCCTAAATGTGTATGATGTTCTCTCTGTCTTGCACACATACGCCCTCTGTGCCAGTTATGACCTGGCCTCTGCCCTTACCAGCCCCAGGTCCTTGCCGGTGTCCCCCGTGTACTACATTCTGTTCACACGGAACTCCTTGCAGATAGCTGCCCACGCACATCAGGTGCTGTTTCTGCCTCCCCGTCTTTTCACCTGCCGTCTGCTGCCAACTGTGATAGAGCCCATCACCAAGGCGGAACCCTGACTAACACTGTTTTTTAATCCGAAATTCAATTTTATTTTATTTTTAAAATTAATTGTTATTGGAGTATAGGTGCTTTTACAATGTTGTGTGAGCTTCTGCTGTACAGCAACTATATATATATACATACGTGTGTGTGTGTGCTTGATAGTCATGTCCAATTCTTTGTGAGCCCATGGACTGTAGCCCGCCAGGCCCCTCTGTCCATGGGATTCTCCAGGCAAGAATGCTGGAGTGGGTTGCTATTCCCTTCTTAAAGTGATCTTCAAGACCCAGGGATCAAACCGGGTCTCCTGTCTAGTGGTCATTGCTGAGTGCGTGTTTGCTGTTTTGCTGCTATTATAGGATGCATTAGGCTTCTTAAGTCTGTTCAGTTCTTCAGATTGGTTCAGTTCAGTCACCCAGTCATGTGCGACTTTTTGAGACCCCATGGACTGTAGTGCGCCAGGCTTCCCTGTCCATCACCAGCTCCCAAAGCTTGCTCAAACTCATGTCCATCGCAGCAGTGATGCCATCCAACCATCTCATCCTCTGTCATCCCCTTCTCCTCCCACCTTTAACCTTTCCCAGCAACAGAGTCTTTGCCAATGATTCAGTTCTTCCCATCAGGTGGCCAAAGTATTGGAGCTTCTGCTTCAGCATCAGTCCTTCCAATGAATATTCAGGACTGATTTCCTTTAGGATGGACTGGTTAGATCTCCTTGCTGTCCAAGGGACTCTCAAGAGTCTTCTCCAACACCACAGTTCAAAAGCATCAATTCTTTGGCACTCAGCTTTCTTTATAGTCCACTTCTCACATTGTATATGACTACTGGAAAAACCATAGCTTTGGCTAGACAGACTTTTGTTGGCAAAGTATTGTCTCTGCTTTTTAATATGCTGTCAAGGTTCATCATAGCTTTTCTTCTAAGGAGCAAGCATCTTTTAATTTCATGGCTGCAATCATCATCTGCAGTGATTTTGGAGCCCAAAACAATAGAATCTGTCACTGTTTTCATTGTTTCCCCACCTATTTGCCATGAAGTTATGGGACCAGATTCCATGATCTTAGTTTTCTGAATGTTGAGTTTTAAGCCAACTTTTTCACTCTCCTCTTTTACTTTCATCAAGAGGCTCTTTAGATCTTCTGCACTTTCTGCTGTAAGAGTGGTGTCATCTGCGTAACTGTGGTTATTGATATTTCTCCTGGCAATCTTGATTCCAGCTTGTGCTTCATCCAGTTCGGTATTTCTCATGATGTACTCTGCATATAATTTAAATGAGCAGGGTGACAATATACAGCCTTGATGTACCTCTTTCCCGATTTGGAACCAGTCTGTTGTTCCATGTCCAGTTCTAATTGTTGCTTCTTGACCTGCATACAGATTTCTCAGGAGGCAGGTCAGGTGGTCTGGTATTCCCATCTCTTGAAGAGACAGTCAAAGACACAGTCAAAGTCTTTGGCATAGTCAATAAAGCAGAGTAGATGTTTTTCTGGAACTCTCTTGCTTTTTTGATGATCCAGAGGATGTTGGCAATTTGATCTCAGGTTCCTCCACCTTTTTTTTTTTTATTTTATTTTTATTTTTTTTATTATTGTTTTTGCCATACATTGTCATGATATCACCATGGGTTTACATATGCTTCCCCTCCGGAACCCCCCTCCCTCCTCCCTGCCCCCCGGGAAATCTCGCTGCACCAGTCCCGAGCATCAATCCTGGGCTGGCGATTGATTAGACACATGACAATTAACATGCTTCAATGCCCTTCTCCCATATCATCCCACCCTTACCCTCATCCACAAAGTCCTCAAGTCTATTCTATACATCCACCTTTTCTAAATCCAGCTTGAACAACTGAAAGTTCATGGTTCATGTACTGTTGAGGCCTGGCTTGGAGAATTTTGAGCATTACTTTGCTAGCATGTGTGATGAGTGCATTTGTGCAGTAGTTTAACATTCTTTGGCATTGCTTTTCTTTGCGAGTAGAATGAAAACTAACCTTTTCCAGTCCCATGGCCACTGCTGAGTTTTTCCAGATTTGGTGGCATATTGAGTGTAGCACTTTCACAGCATCATATTTTAGGATTTGAAATAGCTCAGCTGGAATTCCATCACCTCCACTAGCTTTGTTTGTTGTGATGCTTCCTAAGGTCCACTTGACTTCACATTCCAGGATGTCTGGCTCTAGTCCAGTGATCACACCATCATGGTTATCTGGGTCATGAAGATCTTTTTTGTATAGTTCTTCTGTGTGTTCTTGCTACCTCTTCTTAATATCTTCTGCTTCTGTTAGGCCATACCATTCCTGTCCTTTATTGAGCCCGTCTTTGCATGAAACGTTCCCTTGGTATGTCTAATTTTCTTGAAGAGATTTCTAGTCTTTCCCATTCTATTATTTCCCTCTATTTCTTTGCATCAATCACTGAAGAAAGCTATCTTATATCTCCTTGCTATTCTTTGGAACTCTGCATTCACATGGGTATATCTTTCCTTTTCTCCTTTGCCTTTAGTGTCTCTTCTTTTCACAACTATTTGTAAGGCTTCCTCAGACAATCATTTTGCCTTTTTGCATTTCTTTTTCTTGGGGATGGTCTTGATCACTGCCTCCTGTACAGTGTCATGAACCTCCGTCCATAGTTCTTCAGGCATTCTGCCTATAAGATCTAGTCCCTTAAATCTATTTGTCACTTCTGCTGTATAATCATAAGGGATTTGATTTAGGTCATACCTGAATGGTCTAGTGGTTTTTCCTAGTTTCTTTAATTTAAGTCTGAATTTGACAATAAGGAGTTCATGATATGAGCCACAGTCAGCTCCTGGGCTTGTTTTTGCCGACTGTATAGAGCTTCTTCATCTTTGGCTGCAAAGAATACAGTCAATCTAATTTTGGTATTGACCATCTGGTGATGTCCATATGTAGAGTCTTCTCTTGTGTTGTTGGAAGAGGGTCTTTGCTATGACCAGTGGGTTCTCTTGGCAAAACTCTGTTAGTTTTTGACCTGCTTCATTTTGTACTCCAAGGCCAAATTTGCCTGTTACTCCAGATAGCTCTTGACTTCCTACTTTTAGCATTCCAGTCCCCTATAGTGAAGAGGACATCTTTTTTGGATGTTAGTTCTAGAAGGTCTTGTAGGTCTTCATAGAACCATTCAACTTCAGCTTCTTCGGCATTACTGGTCGAAGCATATACTTGTTACTCCATTATCTATTCTTGTATAACTCAGTGGACTAAAGCATCCACTTTGCTCATGGAGCCGTATTTTGAGTGGGAATTCCCTCCTCCTCCCTTCCCCTTTCCTCCCTTCCTTTATTCCCCTAAATGTCTGTTTATTTGACTGTGTCTGGTCTTAGTTGCAGCATGTGGGATCTTCACTGAGGCTTATGGACCTTCTATTTTCTACTCAGAGGCTTAGCTGCTCGGGACAGTTCCCTGACTAGGGATCAAACCTGCATCTCCTGAATTGCAAGGTAGATTCTTAACCACTGGACAATCAGGGATTCTAGCCCACTGGACCCCCTTCCTCCCTTTCAATATCTCTTTCTTTATTCCAAATGTTTACTAACTGGGTATCACAAGACCAACACAAGTCATTTGTTGGCTGAATGGGATGCTGGAAATTCTAGGCAGTTGTTGTTCAGTCACCTAGTCATGTCCTCTTTGTAACCCCATGGACTGCAGCACACCAGGCTCCCCTGTCCTTCACTGCCTCCCCTAGTTTGCTCAAATTCATCATGTCCACTTGAGTTGGTGATGCCATCCAACCATCTCCTCCTCTGCCACCCCCAAATCCTGCTGCCCACAGTCTTTCCCAGCATCTAGGCAGGAAGTTGTACTAAAATGAGGCCAACCGAACTTGGAAGCTGCACATACCTACCTGGGGAAAATAGTTCCCTCTCTGCTCTGGTCTAGAAGCCTGAATAACCAAGCATAAGGAATGATGTAAAACTCCAGTGTGGGCTGGTGTAATGTAAATGTAAATGTAAAACTGGGCTGGTGGTGACCTCCAAGGGGTCTGTCTGGGAGGGAGAAGAAGGACAGGGCCCTTCTCATATGTGGGTCTCTGGCCATGGGTGTCACGTTAGGTAAGTTGTCAGTCTGAGAAAATAGAACCGCGTTCTTTCCTGGGGAAGGCCTGGTTGGGCAGGGGCGGAGTTTGGGACTTTCCTGATTGGTTGAGGCATCAGATGCTGGTAGGAAAGTAGCATGGACACCAGGCACAAAGCCAGTCTTGCAGACTAGTACACCTGGCAAGAGTAACAGGGAAGCTACAGTCTGACCCAGGCACAGGACCAATTCATTCTTGCTTAAAATGTTTATTTACTTTTATTTCATTTTTTTTTTTTGGCTGTACTGGGTCTTTGTTGCTGCACATGGGCTTTGTCTAGCTGTAGCAAGTGAGGGTTACTCTAGTTGTGTGAGGCCTTCTCACCACAGTGGCTTCTCTTGTCGGGGAGCACAGGCTCTAGGCAGGCACATGTCAGTAGTTGCTGCACATGCTTAACTGCCCCGAAGCATGTGGGACCTCCCAGACCAGAGCTCCAACCAGTGTCCCCTGCATTGCCTGGTGGATTCTTAACCACTGGGCCATCAGGAAAGCCCCCAGTTCATCTTGATAGAGCCGGGTTTTCACCACAGAAGATGGTTTTAAGACACCCTCATCAATGAGTAAGGCATTGAGACGTAACACTCAATGGCTAAGAACTGGGCAAGATTAAGTCTGCCAGGAGCCAGACGCTGAAAGCCCTTGGCCGGTCAGGGCTGAATCAGGCAGATAAACTCAGAGTCTAGTGGGAATGCTAACCAGATATTACAATACAGCACAACCCAGGCCTGAGCTGGGTTTGCAAGTCTTGGCTCATGTTCTCAAACACAAATGTCAATGACCTAATAACGTGGGAGACTGCTCACTATATTTTCTAAGCTGTGGGCTGGGAAACTGGTAAAATAGTAGTGGAGAAAAACCTTGGGCCCAGGAGCATAGATACAGCAGTTTCGCCTAGACATCCTCATGTCTGACTCACTGCATGTCTTTGGCCAAATGTCCCAGTTCCCTGAGGGATCTCTGAACCATCTTGTTTGGAAATGTCACCTCCCACTCTGATTCTCCCTGTCCCTGCCTCCGTGTTATTTTTCTTTGTATCACTTTTAGCAACCCACTTACTGTATATTTCACTCACTTATTTATCATCTCTTTTCCCACCTAGAATGTAAGGGCCATGAAGGCATGGATTTTCATGTGTTTGTATGCTGCTGTATTCCCAGTAATGGAAACACGTGCTAAGTCACTTCAGTCATGTCCAACTCTTTGTGACCCCATGGACTGTAGCCCACCAGGCTCCTCTGTCCATGGGATTCTCCAGGCAAGAATACTGGAATGGGTTTCCATGCCCTCCTCTGGGGGATCTTCCTGTTGTAGGGATCGAATCTGAGTTTCTTATTTTTTTGCATTAATAGGTGGATTCTTTACCACTAGCATCACCAAATAGCACTTAACTAATAACAGACATTGAATGAATGCTCGTAGACTCATAGGCGTGTTTTCCTGATTGACATTATATATGGAAAAGAAAAAGGAAATGACTTATTTCATGGCTTTGAGTTGTGTAGAACTGAAAAGTGACAAGGCATGTGAGTGAAGGAAATCCTAGTTAGTGAAAACCACTGACAGCGCCAAAGTTATCTTCTTTTCATCTCATAAAATAAAATAATGAAAGAAGGAAATCTGCCACTGCGAAGATAAAACAGAGCATAGTTCAATTGCTCCTTTTGGGGACCTCCCTTCAAGTTGATGAAACAGCTAATGAAGATTTTGGCTGTACGTGGGCCCTTCCCAGCGCACATCTGCATAAATAAAGCATCCATGGGTCAGGAGAAGCTTCCTTTCCGTGAAAGATAAATGATCTTCTTTATTTGATTTACAGTCAAGGTTGAGCAAAAGGACACTTACCTAATTTGTATTCAGGATTTCCACTGTATGAAAGACGTTCTCCAAAATTTCCTTCTTGGTTTTAGTAAATAATGTATCAATATGTTCTTAGCAACAGTCGTTGATAAATAGTAAGTATTCAGTTTTTAGTTGGAAAGAATTATCCGTGTGCTTCTAGAGATTTGCCACCTCTATGAGGATGATGGTTTCACTGGAATTTCATAAATGTGTCTACAACAGTATTTATATTACTGTATCTTAAGGTAACTGATGGGGCTTCCGCGGTGGCTCAGTGGTAAAGAATCTGCCTGTCAATGCAGGAGACCTGGGTTCAATTACTGGGTGGGGAAAATCCTGGGAGAAAGAAATGGCAAACCACTCCAGTATCCTTGCCTGGAGAATCCCCTGGACAGGGGAGCCTGGTGGCTACAGTTCATGGGGTCAACAAGAGTCAGACACAGCTGAGCAACTAAACCACCACCAAGGTATATGATTGCATTACAAAGCACGTAGTAGTTACACCCATTGAAGAAAGGATAGCTCATGGCTGCTCTCTTCTGCATTCTCCTGAGAAATTTCAGCATTTAAAGTAATTACAGTCCAATAAAAAATAGAAATCTGAACATTGGTTGTGACTTGGAAAAGGTCCTTCTTGGGTGTTTAATGAAATAACCTGTCTTGTTGGTAATTGCTCTTATCACGCTCATCTTGTCTTTTCCCTCCCAATGGTCCCCATACCTGCCTCACCACACTTTTTCCTGGGAAATTTGTCTTTAAGCACAACCCCACAGGTAAGGACATTTGAGGCACTGCCACTTTTTTGTTTAAAAATAAAAATGACAGAATTTCCTTCGGCTGCACATTACGCATTTCAAAGGAAGGTACGTCAGACGCGGTTCTGGTCGATCTATTTCAGCATGTGTACGTATGTGTCAAC
Source organism: Antilocapra americana (assembly GCA_007570785.1). Taxonomy (NCBI): domain Eukaryota; kingdom Metazoa; phylum Chordata; class Mammalia; order Artiodactyla; family Antilocapridae; genus Antilocapra; species Antilocapra americana. The sequence goes on along the minus strand of ML663013.1, from coordinate 4,824,841 downwards.
CTGGTGAGGCTGTTATTTTCTGAATCGCGTTCCTCAGAAGTCGCATTTGTCCAACATTTCTAATTTGCTGCCGACATCTGTCACACTCCACCTTTTATGTCTGTGACACAGAATTTCTAGGATGCATTAAGATGCGCATCCGGTTTTCTAAAGCATCGCATGGTCTCTAATCTCTTGTCTCCTCTCTCCACCCTCCCTTCTCTCTTTCTCTCCCTCACAGGGCTGATAGTCTACCTAGGAATGATGGGGGGAGCCTTCGTCCTGGGGGGCCTGGCTGATAAGCTGGGGAGGAAGCGAGTCCTCAGCATCTCCCTGGCCATCAACGCTTCCTTTGCCTCCCTCTCCTCCTTCGTACAGGGATATGGAGCTTTCCTCTTCTGCAGACTCATCTCAGGCATAGGGTATGTAATCACAGAGGTTCAGCCTGCCCCTTCTGCCCCCAGACCAGTGGTCCATCCATCCTGCTACCTTGCCTCTGAGTGGTCCTCCAGAAAACCTTGAACTGAATTCTGCTTTTTAATTTTTGGCTGTACCTCATGGCATGTGGTCCCTTAGTTCCCCAACCAGGAATTGAACCCATGCCTCCTGCAGCGGAAGGCAGAGTCTTAACCACTGGACCACCAGGGAAATTCCTGAATTCTTCTGTGACTTCCAAGATACTGTGTTAAGGTTGAATCTTAGAAAGGGGTTAGGTTACAAAGTCAGTGTATAAGGTCAAAAGAATCTAACACTGCCTTAGGCTGGTCTTTGAATTCACTGAGTTATTTCACCACTGGGCCCAAGGGCAGACAAGGCAGTTGGGTTCCCAGTCTGACTGTTTTTAGTGTCTGACTTGGTTCTTCCTTTCTGGTGTTTTCTATCTGCAGTATTGGGGGTGCTCTGCCCATCGTGTTTGCCTACTTTTCTGAATTCTTGTCCCGGGAGAAGCGAGGAGAGCATCTCAGTTGGCTGGGCATCTTCTGGATGACTGGTGGCATCTACGCATCTGCCATGGCCTGGAGCATCATCCCGCACTACGGTGAGTGCAGAAAGCTTCAGAGGGCTGAGGGGCCTTTGTTCCCAGACGCCTGCATCCGAACAGCATCTCCTGACCTTGGCCCTACTCCCACAGTCATACACAGTTCCTGTGTGCAGCCTTGGTCTTTCTAAAGAACGTCCACCACCAAAAACATATTGCTAATTTCAGTACATGTCTGTCTGGAAATAACACAGTCTACCCTCCCTCTCTTCCTCCCCGCTTCTCTCCTTTCGTCTCTTTTATTTGTAAGGCTTTCGACTTTCATCTCCAGCTCTCCTCCTCACAGCAAATCAGCTCCATTCCCTTCTCCAGGGGTCTTCCCCACCTAGGGACTGAACCTGGGTCTCCTGCATTGCAGATGGATTCTTTATCATCTGAGCTACCCGGGAAGCCCTTTAAGGCAAACTTCATCTCCAGTTCTCCCTCTCACAATAAGTTAGGCTCAGTAACTCCTTTTTATAGATGGTGTATCAGAGGCCAAGCAGTTGGTGACTCGGCCAGATCGATGACTTGGTCTTGGCACAACCTTGAGTCCTGACGCCCCCTTCCTTGCAGTGCAGCACTCTCATATATTTTTTTATTTTACTTCTTGCTGTCCCTCTTTTGGTTGCAGACATGGAGCAGCCCTTATAGACAAGGCCTTGGTTTCAGCCGAGACAATTTTATTATCTTGGTTAATTGTGAAAACTGGATTTTCTGGACAGAGACTTGGGCAACATTAACTTCCACTATTGGATTTTATTAAGAGCAAAGTAGGGAGAAGGCAGCAGTTTTGAATTCGATTATGCCTTTGGAGTATCCTGGGTAATGCCATTAACATCCTTCAAAATTATTTTTGGCAAACTACTGATTATGGGTGCAGGCTTCGCCATCATCTAGAATCCTGCAGACCATAGAGAAGAGCAGACAATTGCCCCTGAAGTTAACAACACTTCTCTACCCATTCTCCTCCTTGGTGTGTGTGTGTGTTTATTAAAGTACAGTTTATTTGCAATGTTTTGTTAGTTTCAGATGTACAGGAATGTGAGTCAGTTATTCTTTTTCAGATTCTTTCCCCATATAGTTTATTACAAAATATAGGGTATGGTTCCTATGCTATAACCTTAATGGTTATTTAATTTACATATAGCAGTATGTATATGTTAATCTCAAGCTTATGGCTCACCCCTTCCCCACTTTGCCCTTTAGTAACCGTTCATTTGTTTTCTGTGACTCTTAGTCTGTTTCTGTTTTGGAAATCAGTTCATGTGTATCATTTTTAGATTCTACAGATAAATGATATCATAGGCTAATTGTCTTTCTCTGTCTTCACTTAGTCTGATAATTCTGAATCCATCCATGTTGCTGCAAATGGCATTATTTTATTATTTTTTTTACAGCTCAGTAATATTCCATAGAGTGGCTTCCCTGGTGGCTCAGTGGTAAAGAATCTGCCTGCAATACAGGAGCCTTTGGAGATGATGTGGGTTTGATCCCTGGGTGGGGAAAATACCCTGGAGGAGAGCATAACAACCCACTCCAGTATTCTTGCCTGAAGAATCCTATGGCCAGAGGAGCCTGGTGGGCTATAGTCCATAGGGTTGCAAAGAGTCAGACACTACTGAAGCAACTTAGCCTGCATGCATGCAGTATTCCATAACATATATCACATATTCATCCATTCATCTGTCCATGGACATTTAGGGTGCTTCCATGTCTTGGCTACTGTAAATAGTGCTGCTATGAACACTGGGGTGCATGTAGCTTTTTGAATTAGAATTTTCTCCAGATAATGCCCAGGAGTGGGATTGCAGGATCATATGGTAATTCTATCTTTAGTGTTTAGGTAACTTCTATACTGTTCTCCATAGGTGGATGCACCAATTTGCATCTCCACCAACAGTGTAGGAGGGTTCCTTTTTCTCTTGGCATGCTTGTTTTAAATCTAGCCCTCGCTGTTGTCTATTCTGTGCTAATGGAGGCTTCAGCATTATCTTTTTAAGAAGAAGCAATCTTCTTGGATTGGTGTAGTTAAGGAGATGCTGGGTATATTACCCTGAGAACTTGCTCAACCCTGAAATCTCAGTGGTTTAATACCAAAGACATTTTCCCCTCCTTTAAAGCTGGCTGGTCTGCGGGCAGCTCTGCTCCTCAGTAATCTTAGGGCTCAGGTTCCTCCCAGTGTGTGTTCGCCCCTCTTCAGCATGTAACCTACATGCTGGTTCAGGAAAACAGCATGGGCAGTTGCACGTGGGTGCTCTTGAAGGGCAGGGTAGGAAGTGGATCACATCCTCTTTGCTCACGTCCCCTTAGCCCCACATCTGTAAGGTGACCACACACTACAGCAAAAGACGCTGGGCAACGTAACCTAGCTGTGTGCCCTGAAGCTGGAGGAAATGAGTTTGAGACTATATCCCTCTGGATTTTGTATCAGAAACAGAGAAAGCAATATGAACAGAAACAATGAAATAAAGAGTTGAAGTTTTCCAGGTAATTCTGTTACCATAGGCAGTTCTCCCTGGAGGAGGGCATGGCAACCCACACCAGTATTCTTGCCTGGAGAATCCCATGGACAGAGGAGCCTGGCAGGCTATACAGTCCATCAGGTCACAGGTGGTCACGACTGAGGTGACTAAGCATGCACGCAGGCAGTTTTTCATAATGTTAGATACAAAACTGTATTATTCCCCATATTAGGCTCTGCATTCTACCCTTCCTCCAAAGGCACACTTTAATTATCCAGGCTGTTGGTTACATGGGTCCAAGGAATTGCTTTTGTCCTTGCTGTTAATATAATATCATTTCCCCTGGTCATTGATCCAAATATGTTAACAGTAAGAAACTATTTCTATATATAAATTGAATTAGAGAAATTTGCTGGGAGGGGAACAAATAGACTCTGGATAAAAGCTGAGTCGAAATAGCAGGGCTGTGTAATTTGGGACAAGTCATTCTAGCTTGTCCAGGCTTCGTTCCTTCATCTATGAAATGAAGGGAGAAAGAAGCAAAGGGAATTGACTCTAGAGATCTGATCTATGCCAACCTTAACAGCCAGCAGTTCTTGGGATGCAAAGAATGTCGAGAAAATTTTGGAGATAATTCTAGCTCTTGGGCGGGCTTCCCTCCAAGCTGCATTAGCAATTCTAGCCCTGTTTGCAGACTGCTTGTTCTGTAAGAGAACCGCCCCCACAACCAACCAATGAGCAAAGGTTCTTGACTTCCCTCTGATTGGATCAGCTTAGGTCATATGCTCATCTCAGCCAGTCACTAAACTCCAGAGGATGCCAGATTCTGAGGGTTCATATACTTCCTTGCCCATTCCTAGCATTGGGGGTGGGGCTATTCCCACCCAAACCACAAGTCTGCAACCCGGTGGAGAAGGACTGGAAAGATTTTGTGAGGGAGTGGGCAGTCCACGGTAGTCACTGCAAACTGCGTCATTTTTTCACTTCACTTTACACACACATGCGCTGATGTCTGGGTGTCTGGTTTCTAAAGAAGCAATAAAATAATTCAGGTTGGGAACTTGCTGATCAAGACTGAATGGGATGCCCATGGCAGAAGGGCTGATAGCAGGGCTTGTGCTGAAATATCCTACTCCAAATGGACAGGACATTTTCCTATTTGTATGCTTTTGTGGGCTGCAAGGAGATTCAACCAGTCAATCCTAAAGGAGATCAGTCCTGAATATTCATTGGAAGGACTGATGCTGAAGCTTCAGCTTCAATACTTTGGCCACCTGATGCAAAGAACTGACTCACTGGAAAAGACCTTGATGCTGGGAAAGACTGATGGCAGAGGACGAGATAGTTGGATGGCATCACAGACTTGAGTTTGAGCAAGCTTTGGGAGTTGGTAATGGACAGGGTAGCTTGGCGTTCTGCAGTCCATGGAGCTACAAATAGACACGACTGAGTGACTGAACTGAAAGGAAATGATGCTTGTATGAAATCTATGGCTTTTACATGCCATTAAAAAATACCAGCTTCTTGGATGATTAGGCTTGAAGGCTTGAAACACACATTTATTTGAGGGCAAACCGTGCTAGAAATATGGTAGACTAGAATCTCAGTGTAACAGTAGTGACTATTTATTTTAAGCTTCATTTTTACCAGGACCAGATGTTTTGTCCACAGTGAACCAGTTATTGATGATATTTTTTAATAGGCCTAAGACAGTAATCCTCCAACATCGCCTCCACTCAGCAGGGGCAAACGCAAGGGTGATCCAGAAAGGAGACTGAATGTTTGTACGCAGCTTGTACAGACCATTTAATTGCTTTTGCCGGAATGAAAGGATGTGAGGTCTTGGCACCAGGAATTTGGGTGACGGAGTCATTAAGAAAGAAAATTACAAAGCTCAGAATGTTTTTCTGGGAAGCCATGGGCACAGCCCTGAAAAAAGTGGCTATATTATGGAAGATTAATTCCCGCCGTAGTCAGCAGGACCAGCTGTTTGTGAGATTCTGATGGAGAAAAAGTAGGGCAAGCTAAAAGATCAGTGAACAGGACAATCTTTGTCTCCAGATTAGCAGTTGCTCTATATATTTGGAAGCAGTTTGCTGTTTAATTTTATTTAATTTAAGGCCCCAAAGGTGTGCCTAATGAAGTGCAGGTTACTAAATCACCATAAAAACCAGAGACAGAGGCATGAGGGAATAATGGATTTTGGATAATTTGCACATATTATATTTAAGAAAAAAATATCTCTCTGAGGCAGAGTGCTTTCTAAAGATACCTGTTTCTGTTCTTCTTCTCTTGTTACCCACCTCAGTTGGATGGCTATGTGGTTTTGATCAACTTCATTTCTAGTCATGCCAGAATGGTTTTTGAACATGAGCTGAGGATGTGGAAATCTTCCTATGGTTTTTGTCTTCCTCTTCCAGTTGTCACTGAAAGGAAAGGCTTTTTAATTAAAATTAAAATAAACAAGCAAACCCCAGTGATATGGGAAGGAGGACGGGCTATGCATAAAGAGGCTTGATTCTGATTGAGGAGGCTGGATGTATTATGTGTATAATACTCTGTGGCCATTGTGTAAAAGCGGCCACAGTCCCATGTTTTTCCACCTGGGATTCTCTCCGGCTGGTCCTTTCACTCTGCAAATAGAGTTAGAGCTATCTTCAGAAACCAGATCTATTAGTTAGGAGTCTGTGGCAAGTACAACAAATTGAACTGCAATGGCAAGTAATAGACTTCAAGACATAATCCTCCCACCTCTGGAGTTGGCCATTTAGTGTATTTTTCAAGTGAACCGGAATAGAGATTTTATAGCAGAATAATGTTTACCCTTTGAACATTAGAAATCACTTTATTTATTTATAAAGTTAGGTCTTTTTAAGAAATGCCATTGAGGGACTTCCCTGGCGGTCTAGTGGTTAACACTGCTTTCCAATACAGGGGGTGCAGGTTTAATCCCTGGTTGGGTAGCTAAGATCCCACATGCCTTGTGGCCAAAAAAACCAAAACATAAACAACAAAATTCTGGTAAAGAATCCATGGGTAGTGCAGGAGACCCTGATTTGATTCCTGGGTTGGGAAGGTCCCCTAGAGAAGGAATAGCCTTCCCACTGCAGTATTTGTTGGCTTCCCTGGTGGCTCAAATGGTAAAGAATCCACCTCCAATGGGGGAGACTTGGATTTGATCCCTAGGTTGGTAAGATTCCACTGGAGCACTCCAGTATTCTTGCCTGGAGAATCCCATGGACAGAAGAACCTGGCAGGCTACAGTCGATGGGGTCGCAAAGAGTTGGACATGACAGAGCAACTAAGCACAGCACAAACAACAGAAGAAATATTGTAACAAGTTCAATAGAGACTTTAACAATGGTTCCCATAAAAAAAAAGAATCTTAAAAAAATAAAAACAGAAATTGTCTTCTGAGGTTGTTTTGAGTGGCATGAGAAAACCAGTCTATTTCATAACCTTGGCTTTCAAAGAAAACAGTTCTTTTGCTGATCTTTGCTGATATTCACCTATTTTACTCAACATCTTTGGCACTAAATGTCATGTAACTACTTCTAAACAAATCAGAGCTACCCTCAAAGCAGGTGAGTTATTATTGTTGGGGGGCTTTCACACACAGTGATCTGTGGAAGTACCATTACCTGCATCCTACAGCTGTGAAAACTCACCAACGTGACAAAAACGATGCAAGAAAGCCAGGATTTGAACTCTGACCTATGTGACTGCAGAAGTCCAGGCACTTTCCACTGTGTCATTGTTCCCTGAAAGAGGGAAATTTGCTACTTATAAAGATGTTTGAAATAACATCTTGTAGATTCTGAAGGCAATTTCCTTCAGAATTTTAGGAATATTTTGAATATAATGAAAGCTGAGTTGGAGCTAGTCACCTCTCTGTTTCAATGATTATGGAAGTCATTTGAATGTAGAAGCTCAGTTTCTTTAAAAAAAAATTGGTGTTATGACTGACAGTGGTTTTCAAATTGTGGTCCTGGCCCTGCAACTTTGAAATCACCCAGAGCTGGTACTACTGTTTGACGTGGGTGAGAGTGATCCCCCATCAAAACCCTGGGTCACGTAAGGCCCTGCTCTGGCTCTCCTTTGTCTTCCCTGATGGCTCAGATGGTGAAGGATCTGCCTGCAGTGCAGGAGATGCAGGTTCGATCCCTGGGTTGGGAGGATACCCTGGAAGGGACATGGCAACCCACCTCAGTATTCTTACCTGAAGAACTCCATGGACAGAGGAGCCTGGCAGGCCACAGTCCATTGGGTTGCAAAGAGTCAGACAGCACTGAGGGACTAACATTTTCACTTTCTTGAAGGTCACTCTAAGACCAAGTGTCAGAGAAGCTCTGACTGCTGTATTTTCAACTGGAGCACAGTTGCTTTACAATGTCGTGTTACTTTCTGCTGTGCAATGAGGTGAGGCGGCTACATGTATACACGTGTCCCTTCCATCTTGAGCCTCCCTCCCACCACCACCCCATCCCACAGAGGTCATCACAGAGCCCCGAGCTGAGCTCCCTGTGCTACACAGCAGCTTCCCACTAGCTATCTATTTCTGCAGATGGTGACTGCAGCCATGAATTTAAAAGACGCTTACTCCTTGGAAGGAAAGTTATGACCAACCTAGACAGCATATTAAAAAGCAGAGACATTACTTTGCCAACAAAGGTCTGTCTAGTCAAGGCTATGGTTTTTCCAGTGGTCATGTATGGATGTGAGAGTTGGACTATAAAGAAAGGTGAGCACTGAAGAACTTTTGCTTTTGAACTGTGATGTTGGAGAAGACTCTTGAGAGTCCCTTGGACAGAAAGGAGATCCAACCAGTCCATCCTAAAGGAGATCAGTCCTGGGTGTTCATTGGAAGGACTGATGTTGAAGCTGAAACTCTGATACTTTGGCCACCTGATGCGAAGAGCTGACTCATTTGAAAAGACCCTGATACTGGGAAAGATTGAGGGCAGGAGGAGAAGGGGAAGACAGAGGATGAGATGGCTGGATGGCATTACTGACTCAATGGACATGAGTTTGGGTAAACTCCAGGAGTTGGTGATGGACAGGGAGGCCTGGCGTGCTGCGGCCCATGGGGTCACAGAGTCGGACACGACTGAGTGACTGAACTGAACTGAGTGTATATGCGTCAGTGCTGCTCTCCCAATTCATTCCACCCTCCCCTTTCCCCTCTGTGTCCACATGTCTGTTCTCCACGTCTGTGTCTCTATTTCTGCCCTGTGAACAGGCTCATCTGTACCATATTTCTAGATTGCATAAATAGGCATTAATATATGATATCTGATTTTCTCTTTCTGACTGACTTCATACTTTCTGACACTTACTTCTCCTCTTTCCGACATACTTACTTGGTATGATGGACTCTAGGTCCATCCATATCAATACAAATGACCCAGTTTCATTCCTTTTTATGCCTGAGCAACATTCCACTATGAATATACACTACATCTTTATCCCTTCATTTGTCGACAGACATTTAGGTTGCTTCCATGTCCTGACTGTTGTAAATAGTGCTGCATATCTGACTGCTTCTTCACAGGCTGGGGCTTCAGCATGGGCAGCAACTACCACTTCCACAGCTGGAGAGTGTTTGTCATTGTCTGCGCTCTGCCCTGCACTGTGTCCGTGGTGGCCCTGAAGTTCATGCCCGAGAGCCCAAGGTTTCTGCTGGAGGTGAGTCACTGCCCCCACCCCATGCGAGTCTTGCTGTCCTAGCCCCTTAGCCCCAGGTCGACTTTACCTGGCCCATCATTAAATCCATCGTGATGGTGGCCTGCCCGGGATTCAAGGACTGCCAGAGCTGGAGGGACTCGAGCTCACAGAGCACAGAGCAGCGACACTGGGTGGAGGTGGAGGGCACCCTCTTCAAGATGCTTCTGGTACCCATGCTCCCCAAAGGTCCTGAGGATCTTCAAAGCTGCATGAACAGGACTTTCCTGGAAGTCCAGTGGCTCAGACAACGTGCTTCCACTGCAGGAGGCATGTGTTCCATCCCTGGGCAGGGAACTAACATCCACTTGGTATGAGGCAGAAAACAAAACAAAACAAAAAATCCCCAAAGGAAAAATGAGAAGCTGCATGGAGTTTTTTCCATGTTATGGCAGTGAACTGGGTTGTCGATCTCTCTCTGCTCCCCAGCCCTTCAAGACTCTTGTCTGCAGGATCTCTCTCCTCCAGAAGGCTGCTCCCACAGTTCTATGAGGTTTCCAACTTGATGGAGGCGGTGGTGGAGGCTCTTGTGTTTGCAGTGGTCAGATGGGTAGGGCTGGTGGAAGGGCGATAGGCCTCCAGGGCTACTACAGCCCCAGTTCTCAGAGTCCATCACAAGCTTCCTTCTGACTTTCTGCAGACTTTCTTGTTGAATGTCTTCTTTCATCCCATTGATCGGGGGCAGATGCAGCAAAAGGTTGTTTTTTTTTTAATCCAAGCTTATCTCAGAAGCTTTGATGTGTACTAGCTCTCTCGGACTGCTGTGACAAAGGTACACAAACTGAGTGTTCAGAGTCACAGAAATTTATTGTCTCCCAGATCTATTGGCTAAAAGTGCCAAATCAAGGTGTTTGCAGGCCACACTCCCTCAGAAGTCCTTAGGGCAGAGGTCCCCAACCTCAAACATAGTGCCTGACGATCTGAGGTGGAGCTGATGTAGTGATAATAGAGATAAAGCGCACAGTAAATGAAATGCACTTGAGTCCTCCCCAAACCATCCTCCGCATCCTGGCCCATGGAAAAATTGTTTTCCACGACACAGGTCCCTGGTGCCAAGTGGCTGGGGACCACTGCCGTAGGGCAGCCTTTGCTGTGCCTCTTCCATTCGGGTGCTCCTTGGCCCGCAACTCTTCACTTCAGTCTGTCTTTGTCACTACAAGGTGTTCTCTCTGTGCCTCTAGGTCTTCACGTGGGCTTCTTCTTAAAAGGGCACCAATCATGTTGGACTTGGGGCCCATCCTACCCCAGTAGGACCTCATCTTAATTAATTACATCTGTAGCAACCCTACTTCCAGATAAAGTCACCTTCTGAGGGCTAGAACTTCAACATATCTTTTGGCGTGGGGGACACAATTGAACCCATTATATGTTGGGTCTTGGCTTTAATCTGCCAGAGAGGATCATGGCTCCCACCTGCAGTCTATTCAGCCTTAAAACTACAAGTAGTTACAGCCTATGATGATAATAATACACAGCATTTATACCTTGAAAGCACAGCCTGATTATCCTTCCAAGATGGGCTGCAACAGAAGCTTGTTCTGGTTTTACACAAGCCACAGATTGTAATGTATCCATGGCCAATGGTCTGAGACTCGGGTCTCAGCGCCCCGTTGTTTCTGTTGGGTTTCCCACCTCTAATTGGCAAAGGATTGTTCACGTCTCTCTCCTTGGTTTTACCAGATGGGAAAACATGATGAAGCCTGGATGATTCTCAAGCACGTCCATGACACCAACATGCGGGCCAAGGGGGCCCCGGAGAAGGTGTTCACGGTGAGTGCCTGGTCTCCTACGCCAGCCGGAGGGGGCCTCTCCTCTTCACTGTTCTGATTTGCTAAGAAATAATTTTGCTGCATAAGCACATCACGGAAAATTTGTCAAAAGGGAAATAAAGTCCCTGACATTCCTATTTACTGCATCATAATTATCTTTTTGTGTTTTGATGGATTCCTTCTTGGTACCACTAATTGTTCAAAAATAGCAAAGGAAAAAACTAGCTGTATTCATACAGGGATAGCCAGATGTACATATATTTACATATAAATATCTATTATTTAAGAGCACTCATAGACATTCTACATGTGTCTAAGAGTATTCAGGATAATCCTTTTTAAAATTATTTAATTGGAGTCCAGTTACTTTACAGTATTGTGGTGGTTTTGCCATACATGGACATGAAGCAGACATGGGTGTGCTTGTGTCCTGCGGTCCCAAACCCCCCTCCCACGTCCCTCCCCATCCCATCCCTCTGGGTTGTCTCAGTGCACTGACTTTGACTGCCCTGTTTCATGCATCAAACTTGGACTGGTCATTTATTTCACATATGGTAATACACATGTTTCAATGCTATTCTCTCAAATCATCCCACCCTCGCCTTCTCTCACAGAGACCAAAAGTCTGTTCTTTACATCTGTCCCTTTCCCTGTCTTGCATATAGGGTCGTTGTTACCATCTTTCTAAATTCCATGCATTAACATACTGTATTGGTGGGTTTTTTTTTCTGATTTACTACACTCTGTATATAGGCTCCAATTTCATCCACTTCATCAGAACTGACTCAAATGCATTCTTTCTTACAGCTGAGTAATATTCCATTGTGTATATGTACCACAAATTTCTTATCCATTCATCTCCCGATGGACAGCTAGGTTGCTTCCATGTCCTAGCTATTATAAACAGTGCTGCGATGAACATTGGGGTACACGTGTCTCTTTCAATTCTGGTTTCCTCAGTGTGTATGCCCAGCAGTGGGATTGCTGGGTGGTATGGCAGTTCTATTTCCAGCTTTTTAAGGAATCTCCATACTGTTCTCCATAGTGGCTGTACTAGTTTACATTCCCACAAATAGTGTAAGAGGGTTCCCTTTTCTCCACATCCTCTCCAGCATTTATTGCTTGTAGACTTTTGGATGGCAGCCATTCTGACTGGTGTAAAGTGGTACCTCATTGTGGTTTTGATTTGCATTTCTCTGATAATGAGTGATACTGGGCATCTTTTCATGTGTTTATTAACCATCTGTATGTCTTCTTTGGAGAAATGTCTGTTTAGTTCTTTGGCCCATTTTTTGACTGGGTCATTTATTTTTCTGGTATGGAGCTGCATGAACTGCTTGTGTATTTGGAGATTAATTCTTTGTCAGTTATTTTGTTTGTTGCTATTTTCTCCCATTCTGAAGGCTGCCTTTTCACCTTGCTTATAGTTTCCTTCATTGTGAAAAAGCTTTTAAGTTTAATTAGGTCCTGTTTGTTTATTTTTGCTTTTATTTCCATTACTCTGGGAGGTGGGTCACAGACGATCTTGCTGTGTGTGATTTATGTCAGAGAGGGTTCTGCCTAACTCCTCCAGGAGTTTTATAGTACAACATTTAGCTTAAAATTTTCTCATACGTGTGTCTGTGTTAGTCATTCAGTTGTGCCCAACTCTGCGCCCGCATGGACTGAAGGGGCACAGAGGATCGACCTCGCAGGGTACAGGGTCTCCTCCTTCCTTCTCCCCACCCCCCTCCCCTTTTCTCCCTCTTTAGTCCTCTCCCCTCCTCCATCCTCTCTGTGGAATAAAACACATTTTTCTCCTTGACTCATGCAAAGAAGGTTATATCTTTGAGTTTGAGCCCATTTCCCAAGGATTTTCCCACATGTGAAGAAATTTATTAATATATGGTATTTTTTCCAAAATAACCCTGAACTCTCCTAAGAGGAGTTTTTGGGTAGATTCCTGTCCGCTTCATTTGTGTGTCTGTCCCTGTAACTATAAGTCTCCCTGACCGTCTGCCTCTGTCTTACCCTGCTTGTCCCATGCAGGACCTTACACACGGTGGTTTTCCTAAGGTTGCTTCTGGAAGGATCGCTTCTAAACTAACCACAGATTGATACTCCATATAAAATATATAACTAATGAAAACCTGCTGTATGGCACAGGGACCTCTCCTTAATGCACTGTGGTAACGTGACTGGGAAGGAGGTCCAACAAAGAGGGGATATATGTGTATGTGTGATTTCCCAGGTGATGCTAATGGTAAAGAATCCGCCTGCAAGGTAGGAGCTGCAGAAGGCTCGGGTCTGATCCCTGGGTTGGGAAGATCCCCTGGTGGAGGGCATGGCAAACCACTCCAGTATTCTTACCCAGAGAATCCCATGGACAGAGGAGGCTGGTGGGCTACAGTCTGTAGGGTCACAGAGTCAGACATGACTGAAGTGACTTCGCACCCACGTGACTGATTCATTCTGTTTTATAGTAGACAGTAATAGAACATGGTAAATTAACTATCCTCCAATAAAAATTAAACAAGAAAAACAAGCCAACCACAGAGTCGCTGACTGGGACCCCTTTTTAGAGGAGTGGTCTGACTTTCTCTTTTAATAACCCATTCTAACATAAACATCTTACTTTTAAGAAATGAGATCTTGGCCTGAAAATCAATCAAAACTGCAAATTCCAAAGGTGAAACTGAGCCCTTACCTCATGACCAGAATTCCTCATTTCAGGAAGGGTGTGTACACCCTGGAAGAAACCTCGGGCTGGAATCAGTGAGCAGAGGGCTCTGAGACCTGGACTTTTGTCTTTCTCCAACACACATGCCAGTCACCAAGTCCTTGGGCATAAACTCTGTTTTTAGTAGTTTTCACCCCTCCACAGGAAAAGGGAATTAGAAAGGTTATGGACTCAGTAGTTCCATAACCGATGCCAAAAGCTCAGCTTCTCTGTACACAGGTGCTGAATCGAATCTGAGACAGTTTTGGATGAAGTAGAAATGAATAGCTTTATCGCTTTGTCAGGAAAGGGGGGCCACAGCACGCTAATGCCCTCAGAAATGTGTGTCCCAACTTGAGGAAGATAGTGAGAAGTTTCAGGATAATTGCTCAAAGAGAGTGTGATCAGCTCATGGATGTTCTTCTGATGGGTTGGTGAGTTAAGTAGGAGTCAGCATCATCAACCTTTAGGTCCAACTGCTCTGGGGTCTACATGCTTGTGGGCAGCATATCATCATTAATAGTTGACTTCTCTCACCTTGAGGGGATTTCAGGATCTGTAAAACAGCTCAGAGATATTATGTGTATCTATTGATATGGAAACAGGGCTTTGCTCCAAGGCTGCATTATTGTTTTTCTCGACTGTTTCTCCCAGATCTCTCATTCCTTCGCTAATTAATGACTGCTTGGAAATGCCCGTTGGAACTCAGGGAAGGTCATGGAGGCTAAATGAAGGCTATTTCCTGTAATCAAAGAAATGGGGGACACAGAAAGGCCTTATGCCCAGGAGCCCCATAGGGTCCTACATGGTATCATGCTGACATGATGGTCATATTAATTATGTAGACGTGGATGATTGGATGGGGCAGGGAAAAAAGGAAAAATACCAATGACTGGGAAGTGTTACTAACCTCAGACTGCTGGGCTGTGGCTGGAGTCGGAAGTGAATACGCAGCCCCACCGGACGGGGTCCCCTGCTCTGTTCCTGTGTGCTATCCTCTGTGGATGTGTCACAGTGAACGTGCTCAGTGGCCTTGAGGAAGAGCGTCGGGCAGGCTGAACTCAGTGCTCATGGTAAGCCCCGGTGTGGCCCTCCTCACTCTGCCTGTGAGCTGATGGGGTTCAGGATATAGTAGCCCCAAATTACGGCACCTCAGCGTATTGTATCTCATAAGCTGAAGGAGGTGGAGAAAACAGCAGTAGCAGAAAGGTTACTCTGACCTCCCCTTGCTCCCTCTTCTTCCCTGAAACAGGCCATAAATCTCCCACGTGAAAGATGCTTTCCCTGAACCTGGAGGAAAGAAGATGTTCTCAAGAGCAATGGCTATTGTTCTTCAGACTAAGAAGGCTGTATAAACAAACCCTGTGAAACAAACCCTTATCATCCTAATTACTTCTTCACCATTATTCACCCAAATCTCTTTGTTTTGTCTGTTCTTCACAAATTTACTGTTTCTAAGGCTTCCCTGGTGGCTCAGACAGTAAAGAATCTGCCTGCAATGCAGGAGACCTGGGTTCCATCCCTGAGTCATGAAGATCCTCTGGAGAAGGGAGTGGCAACCCACTCCAGTATTCTTGCCTGGAGAATCCTATGGACAGAGGAGCCTAGTGGCTTATAGTCCATAGGGTCACAAAGAGTGGCATGACTGAGCAAGTATCACGCGCGTGCGCGCACACACACACACAGTATAAAAGCTTCCTGCACTGGTCACTTCTTTGGGACTTCATTCTCTTGTGACGGCTCCACAGATAAAAAAAAAATTAGTAAAATATGGTGCTTTCCTTCTGTTAATCTTTTTCAGCTGTGCTGTCTCAGTTGCAGCGCTTGGAATCTTTCAGTTGAGGAATCTAGATCCATGACTAGGGATTGAACCCGGGCCCCCTGCATTGTGAGCATAGGGTTTTAGCCATTGAGCCACCAGGGAAGTCCCTACTCCTGTTAAATCTGTCTTTGCCAGTTTAACTTCCAGACCCAGCCAGGGAGTCTAGGATGGTAGAGGAGAACTTTTTCCTCCCCTACAGGGCCCTGGCTTCACCAGCCCTGTTAGCTGTCTCACAAGCTTCCGAAATGCCCCCTGGCAGGTGTTCCTAGGACACCTTTGCAAAGGGGAGGTGTTGAGATATTCCCTTGAAAACTGCTGTTCTGCAGGGCTGGGGTGAACACAGATCATATAAGAGCAAAGCCAAGTATCCTAGTTAATTTTAAATTAGAGTAATTGTGTTTGCAGCTGTCAGCACACCCACTCCCAGATCCCTAGAAATGGGGTGCTATTTTTCCCAAGAGGAAAGCAAAGACAAAATTTGCATTTTTTTTTTTTTTTTACTGTACAACAAGACATGTGGGATCTTAGTTCCCTGACCCGGGGTGGAATCCAACCAAGCCCACTGCCATAGAAGCATGGAGTATTAACTACCGGACCACTAGGGAAGTCCCTTGAGTATGAATCTTAACATGTTTCCTGATTTGAGGTCAACTTCCCCCTGGTGGCTCAGAGGGTAAAGAATCCACCTGCAATGCAGGAGACCTGGGTTCAATCCCTGCATCAGGAAGATCCCCTGGAGAAGGGGATGGCAACCCATTTCAGTAGCCTTGCCTGGAGAATCCCATGGACAGAGGAGACTGG
The DNA here is from genome assembly GCA_007570785.1 of Antilocapra americana. Lineage (NCBI taxonomy): Eukaryota > Metazoa > Chordata > Mammalia > Artiodactyla > Antilocapridae > Antilocapra > Antilocapra americana. Next base: position 4,808,568 of record ML663013.1, on the reverse strand, counting down.
CGCGCTACAGTCCATGTGGTTGCAAGGAGTCAGACACGACTGAGCAACAGACAGTTTTTCAACACTTTCACCAGCCTCTTTTGGCTTCAGCTGTGTTGTTGGTCTCCCTGGGTTATCTAATAACAGGAAGATCAGCTCCAGCCAAGAGTCCTATGGCGTGTGCCAGCTGGGTTCCCTCTCCTGGGTCCCTGTCTGGACCCAGATAGCAGAGCAGTTGCAAAGGCCACACACCTGGGAATGGCAGGGCCAGCTCAGGAGGCTCTGGTGTGTTTATCTACCTGCAGTTTTAGGAAGAGCAACCTATGCTTTGCTAGGTTCTCAAAGGGGTATCCAGCTCGGTCAAAAGTTTAACAAGCACTGTGTTCAAGCTTTAGAGAAACAAAGCTGTGCCATCATGGGCTTGGTGCTGGGGAATTAAAGAACCACTTGTTTCTATTTCAGCAACTATATTTTCCCTTGTGAATGTTTAACCTCACTTCTCTGTCTTTCTTCCTTTGTCCTTTTACATCCTCAGTCCCTTGGTTAAAGAAAGAATTGGAAACACTCTTATGACTAAAACCTTTTCTCCCTAGAGGAAAGATTTGTTGGAGGAGATGCTAGAAACCGTTCTTGAATTTTTTGAGTACGCTCTTCCATTTTCTTCTGAATTGGTCTGTGAGCACAGACCATGATAACTTGGCCAAGAGTCTGTGTGGTCAGAAATCTCCTTAACATGATTGTTACAGAATTCAGTGGTTGTCCTAAACATTGATTAAACTGAAAATCACTGTCTTAATGAGTCAAGATTGCTGCTTGGATCTCCCTGCTGACATTGGACAAATGGACACTTTCCAGGGCTCTTGTGTTGCTGAGTCCAAGTTTGGTCTGCTCACTACACGACAGGCCGATAAATCGGGAGATGAGGTGTTGAGACAAGGAAGAGAGACTTTATTTGGAAAGTTGGGTGTCCAAGTAGATGGTGGACTACCATCTTATTGGGGCCTGGATGCTAGTTTCTTTTATAGAACAGAGACAGGGAGGAGATGAGGAAGTAAAGTAAAAAGGCCATAAATCTGGCAAAATATTTCCTGGCCTGGCCATCCTCGGGGAGGGGATGTGTTAATTTCTTCTTTCGTGCAGCCATTCACCAGTTGGCAGGGTTGGGATGTTTCCCTGTGAGCTGAACAAAGACACTGTAGTTTAAAGTCAGGTGGAAGAGTGGGCTTCCCACCTGGCTCTAGTGGTAAAGAATCCACTTGCCAGTGCAGAAGTCAAAAGAGACGAAGTTTCGATCCCTGGGTCATGAAGATCCCCTGAAGGAAATGGCAACCACTCTGGTATTCTTGTCTGGAGAATTCCATGGACAGAGGCGCCTGGTCAGCTTTTGTGACCACAGGGTCACAAAGAGTCAGACATGACTAAGGCATCTTAGTGTGCGTGCAGAGGGGCAGAATTTTTTTTACCGTCTGAGCCACCAGAGAAGTCCCTTAAAAAAATAATTGAGGTATAATTGGCATGTAACACTGTATTAGTTTCAGGTGTTCTGTATAATGATTCGATATTTGTATACATTGCAAAAATGATCACCACAATAAGTCTCATGACCATCTGTCACTACACAGAAAATTTTTTTCTTGTGCTAAGGACTCAAGATTTACTTTCTTAGCAACTTTCAAGTAATGAATAGAGTATTATTAACTATTATCAAACCAGTCCATCCTAAAGGAAATCGGTCCTAAATATTCTTTGGAAGGACTGATGCTGAAGCTAAAACTCCTATACTTTGGCCACTTGATGCGAAAAACTGACTCATTGGAAAAGACCCTGATGCTGGGAAAGATTGAAGGCAGGAGGAGAAGGAGATGACAGAGGATGAGATGGTTGGATGGCATCACCGACTCAATGGACATGAGTTTGAGTAAGCTCCGGGAGTTGGTGATGGACAGGGAGGCCTGGCGTGCTGCAGTCCATGGCGTCGCAAAGAGTCAGGCACGGCTGAGAGACTGAACTGAACTGAACTATTATCACCATGTTCTACATTACATCCCAGAGCTTATTTTATAGCTGAAAGTTTGTACCTTTCGACCCCTTTCTCCTATTTTATTCACCCCCCAACACACACCCCTCCCCTCTGGAAACCACCAGTCTGTTCTCTGTATCTATGAGCTTGGTTTTCTGTTTTTGTTTTGTTTGGTTGATTCTCCAAATATAAGTGGGATCATGCAGTACTTGTCTTTCTCCATCTGATTTATTTCACTTACCATAACGTCCCCAAGGTCCATCCATGTTGTTGCAAATGGCAAGATTTTATATTTTACGGTTGGTTAGTATTCCAGTGTGTATGTGTATCACATCTTCTTTATCCTTTCACTTATCAATGGTCACTTGGGTTGTTTCCATATCTTCACGAAGATGGGAGCACAGATATCTTTTTGATTTAGTGTTTTCGTTTCCTTCGGATAAATATCCAAAAGTGTAATTCATAGGTCATATGGTAGTTCTATTTTTAATTTTGGGGAGAACCTCCATACTATTTCCCATAGTAGCCTCAGCAGTTTACATCCCCACCACCAATGCAGAAGGGTTTCCTTCTCCCCATGTCTTAATTGACATGTATTATTTTCTGTCTTTTTGGTAATAACTATTTTCGAAGATATGAGGTGATATCTCAGTGTGATTTTAATTTGCATTTCCCTGCTGATTAGTGATGCTGAGCATTTTCTCACCTCCCTATTGGCCATCTGTATGTCTTCTTTGGAAAACTGTCTATTCTGATCCTCCGTCCATTTCTTAACTGGATTGTTTGCTTTTTTTTTTTTTTTTACTGATGAGTTGCGTGGGTTTTTTTTTTTATATATATTTTGGATATTAGTCCCTTATCAAATTTATGATTTGCAAATATTTTCTTCCATTGGTGAAAGTGTTGAAAAAGGTTGTCTTTTTTTTTGTTGTTGGTGATTTCTTTTGCTGTGCAGAAGGAGGACTTAAGGTCTTTTATTCTGCTGTGTTAAAAAGATGTCTTACATAGGGCTTCCCTGGTGGCTCAGTGATAAAGAATCCACCTGCCGATGCAGGAGATGTGGGTTTGATCCCTGATCCGAGAAGATCCCACATGTTGTGGAGCAGCTAAGCCCATGTGCCACAACTACTGAGCCTGTGCTTTAGAGCCTAGGAGCTGCAACTCCTGAAGCCTTGGGCCCTAGAGTCCATGCTCCACGATAGAAGCCACCACAATGAGAAACCCACAGACCACAGCTAGAGAATAGTCCCGTTCGCCACAACTCGAGAAAGCCCGTGCAGCAACAAAGACCAGCACAGCCAAAAATAAATAAAATAATTTAAAAAAGTCTTCCAGAGCAAGCTTTCTCTCCTAACACATACACACTTGCATACACGTTGTCTACGTAGGTGCTAGACTTCTCTCATGTTAATACCCACTAAGGATAGACTTGTGAATTTTAAGGTGGAGTCAACTCTATTATGGGCAAATAAGTTATAAAGTGGCCTTCGGTGTATTTCCCAAAGCCATAATTGAGTGGAAAAACTGAATCACTTGTCTGCAGTGAGACATATCTAGCTGAGAAAGATTGCTAAGAGATGCTATGTATAATTTTAGTTAAGAATTACGGAACGAGAGGGTCTCCAAAAGCTCCTCTAGCCCTAAAGAAGTTAATAACGTCAGTTACATTCAACTAAAAATTGATAAGTCAAAGTAAAGTTAAGATTCTCTAGCCTATCTTTGCTTTACAGGTTTCCAACATTAAAACTCCGAAGCAAATGGATGAATTCATTGAGATTCAGAGTTCAACAGGAACTTGGTACCAGCGCTGGTTAGTCAGATTCAAGACCACTTTCAAGCAGGTATGTCTGGAGACCTGGGGTGGGTGAGAGGGAGGCTCTATGGTGATCTATAACCATAGTGGATGAGGAAGAGAGATTTTGAACATGCCCGTCAACCCAAGGCACAGTGATGGGCAGGAAGCAAAATTTGGGTCCTAGCCCACATCTGCCTCTAACTCCTGTGAGCCCTGAACCACAAAGTGTCTAATCCTTCGCTTCTTTTCCTTGCTCTTCTTTCCAAAGGCAGAGATTTTGAATGGAGATACAAAGTCTAGTCAGAGAAAGCACCTTTCTCTCTAGCACTTTCTTCTTCTTCTTCTTTTGGTTTGAGAGTTATGTTTTATTCAGTGGGAATTTTTAGGACTTCAAGCCCAGGTAGTAGCATCTCAGGTAACTCTGAGAACTATCTGAGGAGGCGAGGATGGGGGAAGCCAGATATGTAGGAGTTTGACAACAAAGGGCAGGTAGTCTGACTGTCAAAAGTTTATTGTTAATGAAAGAAAACTAGATATGTCAAGCTAAAGAATGTAGTGTTTTTCTGTGCCTGGGAAGATGCGAAAGTCTGGGCTCACTGAAATTGTTCCCTTCATGTGCACCTCAGCTATCTGGGGCCATGTCCTTCCTGGGTTTTCACACCCTTAGTTTCCTCGGGGCTCACCGTGGGGAATGGCTGCTGTCTGTCGCTGCTAAAAGGCAGATATGCTCGCCCTGCTGAGTTCCCTAAGGGCTCACCAGCTCACCTTTCATCCTAGATCAGGTGAAAATTCTTGCTGATGTGCCACTCCAGTGGTACTTTCTCTTGAAATAAACTAGAGGAAGAAGGGAGTGAGTGAAAGAAAGGACCCAAAGGTTTGTTGGTGATCTCTGAGAAAGTCTTGATGAAGGGTAAGGCCATTTCTCCAGAGAAGTGGTCCTATTTGACAAGTCAACTGTCAAACACTCAGTGGCCAGAGTCTACTGAGTCTGGAAAACCTTCTTGGTGCAGGGTGGCTCAGTGTTTGAAATGGCATCCATTCCCACTGGCGGGGAGAAGAGCTCAAGGCTACTCAGCACCTTGACACCCCCACTCACTGTGGTTTTGGTCATATGCATTGCTGTGTTCATGGATGCTACAGGACTGTTAGACATGACACCAACTGATAAGAACAGAAGAGGGTTCCTTGTTCCTTGAGCAGAATTCTGCCTCTGGAACACAATTGTTGCCTGTTCAAATTTAGTAGAGAATCTTAAAAAGGAACTCTTCCAAGTCACAAGTTTCTGCCTCTAACCATCCATCTCTGCTGTGGGTTATAGGTCTGGGAAAATGCTCTGTACTGTGTGATGGGGCCCTACAGGATGAACACGCTGATTCTGGCTGTGGTCTGGTTTACCATGGCTTTAAGGTAAGTTCTATCTTCCTTAAGTTCATTAATTAATAAAAAGCTATGACAAATGTAGACAGTGTATGTAGTGCTGGAGAAGATTCTTGAGAGTCCCTTGGACTACAAGGAAATCGAACCAGTCAATCCTGAAGGAAATCAACTCTGAATATTCATTAGAAGGACAGATGCTGAAGCTGAAGCTCCAACACTTTGGCCACCTAATGTGAAGAGCTGACTCACTGGAAAAGACCCTGATGCTGGGAAAGATTGAGGGCGGGAGGACCAGGGGGGCAACTGAGGATGAGATAGTTGGATGGCATCACCAACTTAATTGACATGAGTTTGAGCAAACTCTGAGAGATAGTGAAGGACAGGGGAGCCTGGTGTGTTGCAGTCCATGGGGCTGCAAAGAGTCAGACCCAACTTAGCAACTGAACAAAAAGTTCATTAATTTTCTTGTGCTTCCCATGCGTCATCTGTACGTTGAGGATTACCATTGGTTCTAACTCATATAGAGCCTGTGTCAGATTGGATGCTTTTGGCTATGACAGGCAACCCACTCTAGTGGCTTCTACAACGAGGAAATTTCTGATCCTTTGTAACAAGAAATCCGTGGAGAGGCAGCCTCAAGTTGGGGATTCAGCCTCAGGCTAGTTCTCATCTGCTAGCAAGATGCCTTCAACTGCTCTTGGCATTCTCAGACATGGAAAAGTGTCCCAATGAGGAAGAGACTGCCTTTCTCTGAGATTGATATTTTAAAAATAATTTTTTTTGAACTTGGTTCTGCTGGGTCTTGGTTACTTACTACATGTGGGATCTTTGATCTTCATTATAGCATGCAGAATCTTTAGTTGCTGCATGCGGGATCTAGTTCCCTGACCCGGACCCTTGCCTTGGGAGGATATGGAGTCTTAGCCACTAGACCACCAGTGAAGTCCCTGAGCTCCACTTTGTAACATCAAGGAAACCTTTCTCATTTTCCCTGGTGGCTCAGATGGTATAGAATTTGCCTGCAATGCAGGAGACCTGGGGTTTGATCCCCAGGTCAGGAAGATCCCCTGGAGAAGGAAATGGCAACCCACTCCAGCATTCTTGCCTGGAGAATCCCATGGACACAGGAGCTGACACGTACAGTCCATGGGGTCGTAAAGAGTTGGACGTGACTGAACGACTAACACTTTCACTTCAAACCTTTCTCAGAAGCCACCAGCAGACTCTCCTCACCCCCACATTGTATTAGCCAGAAGTGTGTCACATGCTTTAGGGTTAAACTAGCCAGTGGTGAGTGGGATGTGATTTCCCAATGACTGCAGACTAGTCAGGATTTGCCTCTCAGCTGATGACACTGTTAGCTTTCCTGAGTGTTGACACCCAAACAAAATCAACTTCCTGTTCCCCGGGAAGAAGCAGGGAATGAACGCTGGGTCAGTGCCCTTGTGAATATTAAATGGAGAAAACAGAAACCCTTTGCAATAATATGCACAGCAATAAAGTAAATGAAATATAATGTGATTGATGATTAGCTGGTTCCTCTCTTAAATAGTAGTCTCTCACCCTAGTCATTTTATTCACCTCCAGATAACATGACCCTTCTTTCTGAGCCAGTTTTGGGGCCCATTTATAGTGTTAAGAGGCTGTTTCATTGTACATATAAAGTGCTTGCAATTGTTTCTGGCACATCAGTAAGGGCTCAGTCAATTGCTATTATCAACTAAAATCTTTTGGTGAGATTTTAAACTTCCATCTATGAAATTACTTTGTTCACCACTGACCATGGCCAAAGACACATTCCCCTCAACCCAGGGAATTCAGTTGACTTTAATGACCTCTTAGATGATGGGAGGAATGCGGGAAGACCTGCTTTCTCCAATATCTAACCAAGTGTTTTCCAACAGACATTGATGGAGACTCAAACAGTTTCTTTACCCAACAGGTAAAGGTAGAAGCAGACTCTGCTCACTTCCACTTGTCCCATCTAAGCTAGACAAGAACAGAACACTTCAGAAGCTAAAATGGTAGACCCTTGCATCCAGTTCACTGAAAGTTTTAAGATATTTGCTTAGTTCTGATTTAATTTTGTCAAGTAGGTAATGACTTTCCAGTGTTGGAACCTCAGAGAGATCTGGTCTCTCTTCTTTCCCCCTCTACTTACTCCCTTCTACCTATTCTATGTAATTATCTTTTGTTTTTCTATTTATCATTCTAGTATTTCTTTTTGCAAATTTAAGCAAATATATGTATATTTACAAATTTCTTCGTTGTTTTCTTATGAGAAGGAACTGCAGGAAAGCAGGTTTGCATTTCCTTTTTTCATTCAGCAGTATATTGTGGAGCTCCCTCATACCACTAGATAGAGATTCACGTTCTCTTTTACAGTGGCGTGGAATGTGTGCTTGGCACTCCCCAGTGCAGCTCTGCACTCTCTTCAACCAGGCCCTGTTGCCAGACGGTCGGGCAGTCCCCAGACACTCGTTGCTGCAAGCAGCGCCATGATAGTCGCTCTTTGTGGGCTCCTTTGTGTTGGGCAAGTTAACCAGTGGAATGGGGTCCTAGAACTGGAATTATGGAATCAAAAGGAGATAAATCCGCCAGTAATTGGTGGAGGCACTGACCAGTTCACTTCAAGACGGTATTGCAGAATGCGGTCCTCTTCCCAGCAATGCACAAGAGCACCTGCTTACCTGCAGCCTCACCACCAGAGGTTTTGCAAACTTCAAGGTTTTAAATCTGGTGGGCGAGAATGACAACACAGTGTGGTTTTAGTTTTCACTTTTCAGGTTATGAGTGGGATAGAGCATCCTTTTTGTATGTTTCATGGCCATTTTTTTGAGTTGTGATCTTGAGGTTTTAGGTATAAAATGTCATTTGCAAAGATAGTTTTACTACTTGCTTTGTAACTTTATTTTCCTATGTTCTCTTTCTTGTGTAGCTGAGTTAGCTAAGACTAACTTAGTCAACTGAGTTAGCTAACATTACAACATAGTGTTAAATAGTGGTGGTGATAATGGGTATCCTGGTCTTATTTCTTATGTTAGTGGGAGTAACTGCAATGTTTTCCCCATTGAAAGATCCTTTCTTTTGAGTTGAGATATATTTATATATATTTTGGGCTTCCCTGTTGACTCAGTCAGTAAAGAATCTGCCTGCAGTGCCGGAGACCTGGGTTCGGTCCCTGGGTCAGGAAGATCCCTTGGAGGAGGGCAAGGCAACTCACTCCGGTATTCTTGCCTGGGCAGTCCCATGGACAGAGGAGCCTGGTGGGCTACAGTCCATGGGGTCGCAAGAGTCAGACATGGCTTAGCAACTAAACCACCAGCACCATATATATTTTTACATGCTAAGGAAGCACACATGAATTTCTAATCTATTGGTGTTTTAATCAAGAATGCATGTTTTCTTATCAAGTGCCTTTTTGGCATCTATGGAGACGGTTGTGATTTTTTTCCATGAGACCTATTTATATGAGTTATATTTTCTAATGAGCCATATTGACTCACTTAAAATGGGCTTGATTTGCATCGTATCAGGAATGCAGACTCTGCTGGTGCTGCTGCTCCAATATTCTGTCTTCTCTATCACAGTTACTACGGACTGACGGTTTGGTTCCCTGACATGATCCGGTATTTTCAAGACGAAGCCTACAAGTCCAAGATGAAGGTGTTTCACGACGAGCACGTGTACGGTGCCACAATCAACTTCACGATGGAAAATCAGATTCACCAACACGGGAAACTTGTGAATGACAAGTAAGTGCGGGACCGTGGGCTCTCCTTAGATCGAGAGGACCGTGTGTGGGTGCTGTCTCGGGGAGGGAGGCCTTGGCAAGATAAGGATTCAATATGCTGGGGTTTGAGCTCCAAGACTGGTGGACTATCTCACTGCCTCGGCTGCCCGAGACTCACAGTGCCCCCTGGTGGCTCTGTCTCTACCGTGCGGCCCCCATCACCCTGGCTAGGGTTGATTCTTCAAGGAGGGTCAACCAGGCTGTCTTTCCTGAGACCTCACACGTTTATTGGTGATGCACAGAGAGCCCCTCAGTGATGCCTGCCTGGAGGGAGGGCCCAGAGGTCTGGCACCAACTCACAGCCTGACTGTTCAGCTTTTCGTTTGATTCTGGATGCTTCTTCAGCAGCAAACCCAGAGGCTAATATGACACTATTTTATGATATCCTTTCACTTATTATTGGCTTCCCCGATGGCTCAGTGGGTAAAGAATCCTCCTGGAATGCAAGAGTTGTGGGTTTGATCCCTGGGTCAGGAAGATTCTACCTCCGAGTGTCTATTGGCATGGCCCTTTGCCATCAAGAGTGTTGGTGTCCTTTGGGGGAAAAAATCAGTGCAGTTTTAGAGAAGTCCTGCCCATAGCCTCTTCAGGGCTTCCCTGGTGGCTCAGTGGTAAACAATACATCTGCAATGCAGGAGACACAGGAGAGACGGGTTCGATCCCTCAGTCGGGAAGACTCCCTGGAGAAGGAAATGGCAGCCCACTCCAGTATTCTTGCCTGGAGAATCCCAGACGTGGAATCATGGACAGAGGAGCCTGGCAGGCTGCATAGTCCATACGGTTGCAAAGAGTTGGACACGACAGTGCGCTTGCAGACAGACCTCTTCTTCAGTCTGTTTGACTCCTCCTCTTTCTACTCCTGGAACACCGAGATGGACAGTCCAAACTGCTGGGCTTTAAGAATGCCTCCTTGAGGTTTCCTACAGTGACTCCCAAATGGGTCAGGACAGTGCAAAGTTCCCTCCAAGCCATGTGATCCACTAAGCTGAGCATTTTCACCTCTGCAGTTTGCCATCTTGAATTAGCCTTAGCAAGTTCACTGGGTCAGGGGAGAGCTACACCAGAAACCCCACAGCCCAGGCAATTCAGTGTCAGTGAGAGGAACTGCCCCTCACCATGAATCATCACCATGGATTCTCTCCTCCAATGCCAGTTCTGCTTTTCCAGCCCGCACCCAGCTATGTGTCCTGTGCCCAACGACTCTTACTTACTGTGGGAAAGAAGTACATGTCTGGATGAAGTCCAAGGAGGGGGTCTTGGGCAGACTAGTCCATATGTTACTGGCCGGACCTTAGCAAATGTTCACTGTTATTTAGAATGAGAAAGAAAGTGTGAAATGAGAAGAGGAATGTTATTTCTATAAATATAAGGCCTTTGAGGAAGGAAAGTTAGGAGTGACTATCAGTAGGCGTGGAATTCAGATTTTCAGATGATGTTTTAAAATGCCGAGGCTCAGTCACAAACATCTCCACGTCTACACGCCCTCAGTGGGGACACTTGGGTCACTGGACTCTGCCGAGAGTGGCCACTCCAAGGATGGCACTTCCAAACCTGATGGTTGGTGGTGGATGGTGATCCCCCCCTGGGATTTCTCACTGTAATGTCTTTTCAGTATAAACCCAGAGACCTTGCACTGGCATTGCTGAGGGAGAGATGTTGCCCTTCTTGGGATTTCCCTGGTGATCCAGCGGTTAAGAACTCTCCTTCCAATGCAGGGGACTCAGGTTTGATCCCTGCTCCAGGAATTAAGATCCCACATGCTCTGGGGCAATTAAGCACTGCTACTGCTAAGTCACTTCAGTGGTGTCCGACTCTGTGCGACCCCATAGACGGCAGGCCACCAGGCTCCCCCGTCCCTGGGATTCTCCAGGCAAGAACACTGGAGTGGGTTGCCATTTCCTTCTCCAATTAAGCACTAGAGGAAAAAAAAAGCCTGTGTTTTGCAGGAAGATGTAGCACAGCCGTTCCCAACCCCCCACCAAAAAAAAAAAGAAGAAGAAGAAATGTTGCCCTTCTTTATTAGAATGCTTTGGAAGTGTTGAAAAGTAAGGGATGTTATAGATGGCTAGATGTCCCTGTGATGATGTTATTCTGTGAAGAGACAAATTCACTAAAAGAGACTTCATCCGTGAAGTTGCCTTTGTTCAGTGACACTCTGTTGTGGTGTTACTATAATGGTGATGGTGATGACAATGATAAGAAGGCTGATTATTTCGTGGATAGTCTCATATGTGGTTGTTCAGTCACTAAGTCGTGTCTGACACTTTGTGACCCCATGAACTGTGAACTGCCGCGCACCAGGCTTCCCTGTCCTTCATCATCTCTCAGAGTTTGCTCAAACTCATGTCCACTGAGTCAGTGATGTCTTCCAACCATCTCATCCTCTGCCGTCCCCTTCTCTTCCTGCCTTCAATCGTTCCCAGCATCAGGGTCTTTACCAGTGAGTCAGCTCTTTGAATCAGGGGGCCAAAGTATTGGAGCTTCAGCTTCAGCATCTGTCCTTCCAATGAATTTTCAGGACTGATTTCCTTTAGGATGGACTGGCTGGATCTCCTTGCAGTCCAAGGGACTCTGAAAAGTCTTCTCCAACACCACAGTTGGAAAATGATTAGGAACCTTCCAAAGAAGGAATTGAACGTGGGTTTGTTTTTCTTGAGGTATGCTGCCATCTGCTGGTCACAAACTAGAAAACACCTCCCTTGTGGGAATCTTGAACCTGAGCTCTTTTATTAGTTCTAACAGCCCTGTCATCTGCCAATAGCAATTGTTTTGTCTCCTTTCTTTTCTTTTTTATTACATCATGAAACATAGCAAATATACAAAGAATAGAGAATAACAGAACAACCCTATTCAGAGCACCCAGCTTTGTAAAATCATAAACTACGCTACACTGACTTCGGGCCTCCCCGGTGGTTCAGCTGGTAAAGAACCCGCCTGCAAGTTTGGGAGGATCCCCTGGAGCAGGGAAAGGCTACTTGCTCCTGTGTTCTGGCCTGGAGAATTCCATGTACGGTATAGTCCACGGGGTCACAGAGAGTTAGACACGACTGAGCGACTTTCACACTGACTTCAGGTTTTAATGTAGATTAAACATCGCGGCTCCCTGCTCCTGGCGCCCTAACGCCTCGCCTCTCGGCGGGCCCGCCCCGGCGGCTCCCCGTGACCTGCCGAGGCGCGGGGCACGGAAAGCCGGGAGGGGCGAGACGAGTTCAGTCCGCCATGGGGCTGTTTGGAAAGACCCAGGAGAAGCCGCCCAAAGAGCTGGTCAATGAATGGTCATTGAAGATAAGAAAGGAAATGAGAGCTGTTGACAGGCAAATAAGAGATATCCAAAGAGGAGAAGAAGAAAAAGTGAAACGATCTGTGAAAGATGCTGCCAAGAAGGGTCAGAAGGATGTCTGTGTGGTTCTGGCCAAGGAGATGATCAGGTCAAGGAAGGCCGTGAGCAAGCTGTACGCATCCAAAGCGCACATGAACTCCGTGCTCATGGGGATGAAGAACCAGCTGGCGGTTTTGCGAGTGGCTGGTTCCCTGCAGAAGAGCACAGAAGTGATGAAGGCCATGCAGAGTCTTGTGAAGATCCCGGAAATCCAGGCCACCATGCGGGAGCTGTCCAAAGAGATGATGAAGGCTGGGATCATAGAAGAGATGTTAGAGGATACTTTTGAAAGCATGGACGACCAAGAAGAAATGGAAGAAGCAGCAGAAATGGGAATTGACAGAATTCTGTTTGAAATCACCGCAGGGGCCTTAGGCAAAGCACCTAGTAAGGTGACGGATGCCCTCCCAGAGCCTGAACCTTTAGGAGCAATGGCTGCATCAGAAGACGAGGAGGAGGAGGAAGAGGCCCTGGAGGCCATGCAGTCCCGTCTGGCCACACTCCGCAGCTAGGGAACCCCAGCTGGGTGCAGGCTCTCCTCCTGGCCCTGTCACTGGGCGCACACTCCTTGAAGCCTCTGCCATTTCTGTGTCTCTTGCACTACACCTCTGGGTGAGACACTGCATTCTGGAGAAGGTTCTCAGCTAACCTCTCTTCTCTCTCTGCAGAGGCTTTGGGATTCAGCGAGATTGTTCTTGAGAGGTTGTGTAATAAATGCATCATTTTCAGGAATATAAATAAAAGTTATCTTTTTAGGGGATGAGGGCAAAGAAGTCTTGTCTTCTCACACGCACTTCAGAGAATATAGTTGATTGCCTGAATGTTGAGGACTCCGTACTTTCTTTTTTTTTGGTCTGTAAAACACTATATAAATGGACTTTAATAAATTTCTGCTTTAAAAAAAAAATAAACATCGCGCACTTGGCTGCTGATTTTGACATTGTTTATCTTCCTCCCAAAGATCAACGATCACCACAGTGACAGGTTTGGTGTTTCACATGCATGTGTGTGCTTATACTTTCCCATACATCTGTGTATCTGTCAGCTCTGTACAGCATTCTTTTGCGTGCTTTAAATTTTAGGTAAATATCATGCTCCGTTGCAGATGTGAATATATAATTCTCATACTATGAATTTTGCGATTAGTTTTTTTGTTATTTTTCGGCCATTTTCTTGTTTTGTTTTGAATATTTTTAATTGCGGTGTAGTTGATGTACAGCGTTGCGTTGACTATAGCGTCAGTGCTACTGGGTGTCCTGACTTCAGTGGGGGTAATTTGGGTGTCTTACTTTCAAGTATGATACTTGCTACATGTTTTTGAGTGGTCTTCTTTGTAAAGTTGAGGAAATTCTCTTTTAAATATGCTGAGAGTTTTTATCATGAAAGCATATTGAATCTGTCACACATTTTTCTGCATCTCTTATGGCAATCATATGGCTTTCTCCCTGGACATATTGATAAAATAGAGTAAAGTAATATTTTTTCTGGATATTCAACTGTACTTAATTCCTGGGATATATCTTGATAATTCAGTATGATTTTTTTTTAAAATGGCAGTACATCGATGAATTTCATTTACTAATATTCTTTTTTGTGTTGTTTAGATGTTTATAGCCATTTTATTCATAACTGTCAAAATGTGGAGGCAACACACATGTCCTTTATTTTTTATTTTCTACAAAAACTTGTGCAAATATTTCAGATTGGGTTTCAACTTATTATTTTGTTAAGACTATTTTCAGAGCTGTTTAGATTCACAGTGAAATTGAGAGGAAGCCACAGAGATGTCCCATATACCATTGCCAGAACTACCCTATTATCTAGCAATGGTCCAAGATGTCCTTGAGTAGCTGAATGGATAAATCAACTGTGGTACGTACTGGTGCTGGAATAATATTTAGTGCCAAAGAAGTAAGGGATCAAGTCATAAAAAGACGTTGAGAAATTTAAATACATGTTCCTAAGTGAAAGAAACCTCTCTAAAAAGACTGCATCCTTATGATTTCAACTATATGTCATCCCGAAAAAGGCAAAACTATGCAAATCAGTGGTTGCCAGAGGTTAGGGGAGAGGGAAGTATGGATAAATAAGCAGAGCACAGTGAAAACAGGCTTCATGGTGCCATAGCGATGGGGCATTGCTAAAATCCAAGTGTCACTGATTGTAAAGAATCTACCTGCCAATACAGGAGATGAAAGAGATGTGGGTTCAATCCCTGGTCTGGAAGGCCCCCTGGAGTAAGAAATGACAACCCACACACACACAGACACACACACACAGACAGACACACACACACACAGACACGCACAGACACACAGACACATAGACACACAGACACATAGACACACAGACACACACAGACACACGCACACACACAGACACACACACACAGACGCACACACACAGACACACACACAGACAGACACACACACAGACAGACACACAGACACACACAGACATACAGACACACACACACACAGACACACACACACACACACACGTCAAGGTTGTATAACTGAAAGTGGAGTCTGGCTGCTCACTGCTCAAAAGCCAATACAGAGGCCAGTTGGCAGAAAGGAAAGTTTGCTTTCTTTTGGATGCTGGCAACTCAGTGCTGGGGCAAGCAGAGGAGGTGGACATCTGTCCGAAGGCCAAGCTCCCCCCACTGACAGTCAGGAGGCAAGGCTTTTACAGACTGAGGGAGGGGGCTCCATGCAGAAACAGTACGGTCAGCTGGCAGTCACCTTGAAAGTGTCATCACTGCTCCGACCAGCGTCACGTGATCATTTCAAGCGCAGCTAATCTTCAGTTCCAGGATGGGTTTGTTTCCATTTCCTTGAGGCTGACTCTCAGAATTGTGATGGCTCACGTCATGGCCCCAGGCCGCCCATCATGTAGGTAACTTCTCCACCTGGTAGGGTTTCAGTGTGTAGAAGACAGCTCACAGGACGCGGCTCGGAACATTATGAGTAGTCCTTGAGAAGGAACTCAGAGGCCCTGACTGTGCTTGATGGCTAAACTGTTATTATTTAGTCTCCTCTGACTGTTTCTGCATGTTTTTTTTTCCTTTGTTTCTGCATGTTTTCACTTCTCTGATTGAACTTATTCTTTGGCTAAAGTTTTTCCTCGGACAAAAGGCAGGTTGAGGACATGGGAGGCAAGAACCATAGTATTCTGCTCCTTTTCAGTTATACACTCTTTTTGAAAATGTCTAAGATCTGTGTAAAGAGACAGGATGCGATATGGTGATTTCAGCACTTAGGTGGCCATAAGTGTAAGAGAAGATGGAGAGAGTAAGTTAGATTTACTGGAAAATCCCCTGAGGCTCAAGAACGTGTTCTTAGAGAGTCTGTTTGGTAGAAACAGCACTAGTATTTCCCATCATATACGTCTGCTTCTCCATAAAATAGTATTTCTACTGTTTGATGGCCATCTCCTAACTCTTCTCCTTTCTTTCCCAGGCTCTTACAGTAAAGATACTTCTCATTTATAAAACCATAGACTAGAGCTGGAAAAAGTCATCTCCTCAAAGATTTTAAAATACAAGCCCGTAGAGGAGAAGAGACTTGCCTGAAATCTTTTAATGACGGTCCTAAAAGTTGAACTCCATTCTTCATTTTTTGGAAGGTGGTGTCAGAGGTGAAGTAAAAGCCTGATGCCTATGTGTGGAGAATTTAAGAAGTTATATAGAGTTCTACAGTTCTACAGAGAATTTAAGAAGTTGTATAGAAGTTGTAAACAAAAGACCCTGTTTCCTTCATTCTTTAAGCAAAATGAGCCCAAGCATGTGATTTTCTTTTTTCCTTAAAAGTTTTTTTATGTGGACCATCTTAAAAGTATTTATTAATTTGTTACAATATTGCTTCTGTTTTATGTTTTGGTTTTTTGGCCGTGAGGCATGTGAGATCTTAGCTCCCCGACCAGGGATTGAACCCACAGCCCCTGCCTTGGAAGATGAAGTCTTAGCCTGCCAAGGAAGTCCCCTGAAGTGAACGGTTTTCTCTTTCCTGCTTTGCTCCATCTCAGATTGGACCTGATCTGAGATGATGTGTGAGAAGCTAGCGTTCTGGGTCTTTTCTGAAAGAGCTTCTCCTTTATTTCACTGTATGTGGAAGGCTCACTATAGGATGGTCCGTGTGTGTGAGCTTTGGGAAAATAGACTCTTTGTTTATTTTCTCTCTGAAAGGTGGTGTAAATGATGTGAAAGAGAATCTTATACTTAACTAAAAGTCAGTTAAAGGGTATGCATTATATATCATGCCTCTGTGCCTTTGCCTGGAATTCACGTGCTCTGCGTCTTGGCTTGGATAGCTTTTATTTATCCTTAAGGAAAAGCCAGTATCATGCTGAACCTGACTGCATCATTAGTGCCTGTTTGTAGTGATCTTATAGCTTATCTCTAATCTTTTTAAAAGATCGTTTACATCGGGTTGCGCCGAGTCTTCATTGCTTTCTCTAGTGTGGTGAGTGGGGGCTGCTCTTCATCATGGTGCGTGGACCTCTGACTGCGGTGGTGTCTCTTGCTGTGGAGCACAGGCTGCAGACACACGGGCTCAGTAGTAGCGTGAGGACTTCGTTGCTCCGCGACAGGTGGAATCTTCCCCGACCAGGGATTGAACCGTTATCGGACTCTTATTCGCTGTACCACCAGGGAAGTCCTACGTATGTCTGGTCCTAATAGTTATCACACCAGATTTTAATTGCCAGTTTTCTTGTTTACCTGTTTAGTTTTGAGTTTCCTGAGCATGAACCCATTCAAGTCTAAATCATGGAGACTGCGTAGATGCGACTTTTGGCATAGTTTAGATCACCTGGTGGATGAAATACTGGGCTTGAGGGTAACTGAAATAAAGTGTTTGTAATAATAATTCCACCACAGGCTCTGGATCACCAGTGGCTTCTGTTTCCTTAAAGGAAGGGTTCCACAATTTACTTCTGTTAACTTTCTTTCAGCCTTTGAGACCTCCTGAGTGAAGCATCTTGGACCAGTTCAGTATATAAATTAGAGATTGGAGGAGATGATTTATATAAAAGACTCATAAAATATGCCTTGGCCTTTTCTCCTTTTATCTCTCCTTTTATAACTTTGGCTTTTTATAACTCACTTGGAGATACATTTTAAGGTCTGCCGGTGTCAGACCTGTTATGATTTACAGCTCTTCTTTCTCACCCACCTTTGGCAGAACATTAAAATATCACCGGAGGCCACATCACCAGCCCATTACTGTATTAAAGAGAAGGATATATTAAGAAGGGCAAAGACCTGAGACAGGCTCCAGGAATAGCTTTCCTGAGTAAATACAGTCAGCATACAAATTACATTAATTTTGACATCAGAGCCATCTTCCTGTAACAAAAGGCTTAGTGATCAGTTTTTCCACAGAAATAGGAAGAGCCCAGCGGTAGCTTTTGGAGGCCGATTTAAATTTAACCCTAGGGAAAACTATTGAAAACAATTTGGCTTTCTTGATCAGGAATTCTCACATCTCCTAAAGTGCAATAATCTGGCATCTTCCTCTGGTGATTATAGTTCAAGAGGTGCAGGTTGGAATGAAGAGAACTCTCATCTTTTGTAATAACCTCCCATTTTATTCTCTTTTTTTGGACCCAGATTTCCTTGTAGCTCAGTCAGAAAAGAATCTGCCTGCAGTGCAGGAGACCTGGGCTCAGACTCTGGGTTGGGAAGATTTCCTGGAGAAGGAAATGGCAGCCCATTCTGGTGTCCTTGCCTGGAAAATCTCATGGACAGAGGAGTCTGATGGGCTGCAGTCCCTGGGGTCACAAAGAGTAGGGCATGACCGAGTGACTAACACTTACTTACTTACGTCAGTTTATTTTAATTTTTAAAAATTGGAGTATAATTGCTTTACGATGTTGTGTTGGTTCTGCTGTATAACCTTATGTATACATATATCCCCTGCCTCTTGAGCCTCCGTCCCACCCCCACATCCCACACCTCAACATCATCACAGAGCGTCAGCTGAGCTCCGGCTAGCCATCTGTTCCACACAGGAAAAGTGAAAGCGTTGGTTGCTCAGTCGGGTCTGACTCTTTGCAACCCCATGGACTGTAGCTCCCCAGTCTCCTCTGTCCATGGGACTCTCCAGGCAAGAATACTGGAGTGGGTAGCCATTCCCTTCTCCAGGGGATCTTCCCAACCCAGGGATCGAACCTGTGTTTCCTGTACTGCAGGCAGATTCTTTACCATCTGAGCCCCCAGAGGGTAGTGTATATGTGCCAATGCCACTCTCCCACTTTGTCCAACCCATTTTATTCTGATGCAATGTTCTGGGGACTGCTCCTTGAGAAGCACTGGCCCAGGTCTTCTGATTGGGTGAGAGGTCTTTTTGCCAAAGCTAATAAGATGTGGTTCTAGGTTTGGGTTCTCAGCAGAACATAATTGAGAATGAAGAGTGAGCGGCACTGGCCGTCGTATGTGCCCGTGGATTGAATGATCTGGTGGCCGTGAAGAGCAACAGGGGTCCTCAGTGCCCCACGCTACCTCTGTCACCGGATCCCCACTGAATTGTAACTGTCTGTTGGCTTGGCTTCTTTTTCCCATTAGACTTGAGGGCAGGGACCATGCCTTTTCTGTCTGTACTCACAGCACCTGATGCCACGCTCAGTAAAACTTTTGCTCGATACTGAATCAGTGAATGAATAGACAGACAAATAAACGAACGGAGTTGTAATTCTTCACAAATGAAGATACAGCCAAAGGTTTCTCACTTAATAGTTTAACCAAGCTTGGGAAATATAACCAGTAGAGGCTGGTGTCCATGTATGTGAGTCTATGTTTTTAAATGTCCTGTTGCTTTTTCTTTTGAAGTGTATGTAGGAGTTGAAGACGGGCAACAGCTCCAAATGTGGGCTGTGCCTCATAGTCACCCAGGGGTTTTACTTCTTATTGGCTGTTTTGGTGAAAAAGTAATATATACACTTGGTATAAAGAAACAATTGTCTGAGCCTGGTGGGCTGCAGTCCATGGGGTCACAAGGAGTCGGATACGCTGAGTGGCTAACACTCGGCTTTCAGCCCCGGGGCGCCTCCCGGGGCTGCACACCCCTGCCAGTGTCCGTGTCTCTCCAGGTGTGCGCTGTGCACCTGAGGTGTATGTGCCTTATCCTTTCTTACACAAAAGAAAGTCACACGCTTAAGTATCATCCTGCATTTCTTTTTTTCAGTTAACAATATATCTTAAACATGGTTCCAGGTTAACACATGTAGATCTGCCTGATTATTATAATGGTCATAGGTGCTCAGTTGCTCAGCTGTGTCTGACTCTTTCCAACCCCGTGGACCGTAATCCATCAGGCTCTTCTGTCCATGGGATTTCCCAGGCAAGAATTCTGGAATGGGATCTAATTTCCTTCTCCAGGGGATCTTCCTGACCTAGGGCTTGAACCTGGGTCTCCTGCATCTACTGCATTGGCCGGTGGTTTCTTTACCACTGTGCTACCCGGCGGGTTATGGTTCATGGGGTCGCAAAGAGTCTGATGCAGCTGAGCACCTATAGCCATTATAGTAATTGGGTAGATGGCTATGTGTGGTACCTATCTGTCTATCCATTCCATCATCTGTCTACCCTGCCATTTACCTGTCCCCTACCTATTTTCTGTCATCTCTCTATCCATTTGTCTTTCTAGTAAGCCATTGCTGCCATCAGCAGTGTTGCGGTGAAGATCAGCGAATGTATCTCTTTGAATGCATGAGCAAGGATGTGTACGAAAAATTTTTAGAGGTGGTATTCCTAGGTCAAAGGGATAGTACATTTTAAATTTTGCAAACCTGGTCTTCAAAGAGCCTGCGCCAGTTATGTTCAACAGTGTGGATGACGGGGCCTACTCCGCAACATTTTTGTTAATTTTAAAAACAAAAATTCTGAGGCCCTCAACCTTCCAAGACCAGCTAAGGGATATTCCTGTTTTTAAAGCTCCTGAACTGAGATGTTATGAATATTTTCATGTCGCGCTGTTTCATCTTTCCATGATTCTGATGCAGAAGGTCCATGAATCTGCATTTGGGAATCATAGATATGCCTAGAACCCCCTGTGTACCTGGACTAAAAATCAGCTACCATGGTCCCGAGGCCCCTTTCTGTTTATAAATACACAGTGAAGAAATGGGGAACTAGTCTGGGTTGAAACTAATGCGCTAGAACCTTTCAGTTTCCAATTCTTCTTCTGCCTCTCTGTGTTTTCTGTTTGAGTCTCAAGTCTCCTTTTTTTCCCCTGGATGAATCATTTGGGGGTTAATTTTTTTTTTCCCATAGGTTCACAAAAATGTACTTTAAACATGTACTCTTTGAGGACACGTTATTTGATGAGTGCTATTTTGAGGATGTTACATCGACTGATACCTATTTCAAAAACTGCACCATTGAATCGACCATCTTTTATGACACAGGTAAGAGCATGAACCGGGTGGGCTTGGTCTAGAAATTGTCCAGCTGCTCAGCCATAAGCTTTAGGAGTAGTAAAGTATTCACTGATGTGTGTGCTGAGTGTTGGGTTCTTGCCCCAGGCAGGGCACAAAGAAGTGGCTGTGCCAAATCATTTAATTTGTCTGTATCTCAGCTCGATTACATGTAAGACAGAAATAGAAGCACTGGGCAAGTGTTCTGATCTCAACAAGACTGATGTTATATGCTGAGGGTCTCTGGTAGGAACAAATTATGACCCAGATTAAAAAAAAAACAAAAAACTAGCATTCCAAGAGGGTTACATTTTATGCCTGGAGTGCATTCTTGAAGATCTAGCATAATTTGAAACTTACAAAATTCTCACGATAATACATGAAAAGGAAAGACTGCATCTTTTCAAGCTTCATGCCTGAAGTGAGATAAGATTTTAAAATTACACCATTTCAGATTTCCATGATTAAAAAAAATTTACAAATTTCCACCTCTCTCTCACTCCTCATTATTTTTACTGCTCTCATTATGAAATAATACCAAGTGGAGCTGAGTTACAAGGAAACTAACTGAGCTTTACCAGGAGCTTCACTGATACTGTTCTCAAGTAAGAAATGTATCAACATCCACATCTTATCCCATGGACGGAGGAACCTGGTAGGCTACAGTCCATGGGGTTGTGAAGAGTCGGACATGACTGAGCGACTTCACTTTCACTTTCCTGCATTGGAGAAGGAAATGGCAACCTACTCCAGTGGTCTTGCCTGGAGAATCCCAGGGACAGAGGAGCCTGGTGGGCTGCCGTCTATGGGGTCGCACAGAGTCGGACACGACTGAAGTGAGTTAGCCGCAGCAGCAGCAGCCACCTCTTACAACTAAGGAAACAGAGGCTTAAGCAACTTGCATTAAGGCCATAGCTAACAAGTGGGGGAAGCTTGGCTTCATTGCTTAATTGTTAAGCTGTAAAGTCTGTGAGGCTTCCTCTGAAATACTTGTACTGTGTCCGCATCAGTTGTCTTGGCACAGTTTAACGCAAGAGCATCTTTTTCCTCTTCATGATGCCAATCTCAAACAATTCAATATCTGGTATCTAAATATCCCTTGGTCTTTAAATAGTCCATTATGGAACTTATCTTCCTAATTTATTTTTAGCCTGAACTTAAACAAATACTGGTGAGTTTTGTACATTTTGTCTTTGGCATATCTTTTATTTTCTTCTTTCAGGTTTCAGTGATGTCTCCTTGCTTGCTCTCTTTCTCCTTTTTTTCAATGTCAGCAAGTACATTTTATTTATGTAAAATATTTTAGGAGTTTCCAAGATAAAATCTGCTATTTCATTAAGGTTGACTTCCCTGGTGGCTCAGATAGTAAAGCGTCTGCTTACAATGCAGGAGACCTGGGTTTGATCCCTGGTCGGGAAGATCCTCTGGAGAAGGAAATGGCAACCCACTTCGGTACTCTTGCCTGGAAAAATCCCATGGATGGAGGAGCCTGGTAGGCTACAGTCCATGGGGGTAGCAAAGAGTCGGACAAGACTGAATGACTTCACTTTATATATATATGTATATATATATATATATATATGTATATATATATTCATAGAATTTAGTAACACTTAAGCCCAAGTAACTTTATGTGTCTATATACTTTGTATGTATAAATTATATATATATATATATAGGTTTCCAAGGTGGTGCTAGTGGTAAAAAACCCTCCTGCCAATGCAGGAGACATACGAGCCACAGGTTCAATCCCTGGGTCAGGAAGATCCCTGGAGGAGGGTGTGGCAACCCATTCCAGTATTCTTGCCTGGAGAATCCCTTTGGACAGAGGAGCCAGGAGGGTTATAGTCCATAGGGTCACAAAGAGTTGGATAAGACTAAAGCAACTTAGCACTATATATATTTATGTGTTTGTGCCGCAATATGACACAGATGTTCATACACACTACACATAACTCATGAACATATATACACTACATACTGGCACACATTATATGTACACAGGTGCAGTCAAGTCTGTATATTCACACTTAAACATGTGTACATAGACATGGGCAGCATATCAATTCATTTAGTAGGGTCTGTCCTTACTATTCTTCCTAACATTCAAAGAAGTTATAAAACTTACATATGATTATTGCAAAACTTCAAACATTAGGAAGGACACAGAGTTGAAATAAAACTGTTTCCATCTGGCTCTTGAATTCTGATAGTGTTTCCTCTTTTTCCAGAGGGAGCTGCTGTGTAACAGTGTCCTTGCAAACTTTTTCTGTTTATTTACATAGGTAACATCCATGTTTGTTTAAAAGTAAATTGATCAGATAGCTCATATTATTGTGACACTTGCTTTTTTAAACTTAATATGCCGTAGATACGCACCATCTTATCGTGGTAGGTGAGTGAGAGCTCAGTCAGGTCCGACTCTTTGCGACCCCGTGAACTGGAGTCTGCCAGGCTCCTCTG
The DNA here is from genome assembly GCA_007570785.1 of Antilocapra americana. Taxonomy (NCBI): domain Eukaryota; kingdom Metazoa; phylum Chordata; class Mammalia; order Artiodactyla; family Antilocapridae; genus Antilocapra; species Antilocapra americana. Next base: position 4,785,347 of record ML663013.1, on the reverse strand, counting down.
CCCATGGGGTTTCCCAGACAAGAATACGTGCCCTCCTCCAGGGGATCTTCGTGACTCAGCGGTCGAACCCAGGTCTCCTGCATCTCCTGTATTGGCAGGTGGATTCTTTACCCCTGCGCCACTTGGGGAGATTGGGATTTTGGAAACGCTTATAGTCATGAAATATCAGAGCTAGGAAGCAGTGGCTATCATTAGGTGTTTTCCTCCAACTTTATAGGCAGAAGCTCAGGGAGGTTAGAGAATCAGCCACTGAGCCAGTTCCCAAACCCAGGTTTGCTGAGAGCCCATATAGCGGTCTTTCTTCTAGAACAGCTGATGTTAGAAGGTACCAGAGAACATGAAACTGGTTCCAAAGCAAATGCTTATTATTACTTTTTAAGACTTTATTATTTTTTTTTTTGAGAGAAGTTTTGGGTTTACAGCAAAATTAGAAGAAAGATACAGGAATTTCCATATGCTGCCTACTCACACACCATAGCCTCGGCCATTACCAACATCCCCCCAGGGTGGTACCTTTGTTATGATGACCGAACCTACACATCATCATCACCCAAAGTCCGTAGTTCACGTTAAGGTTTATTCTGTTTTACATAGTAAGGCTTTTGTTTTTTAATTTTTAATTGTTTAAGTTTTAATTGTTGGATAACTGCTTTACAATGCTGTGTTGGTTTCTGCTCTACAACAGCATGAATCAGCTCTATTTATACATTTATCCCTCTTCTCTTGAGCCTCCCTCCCACCACCCTTCCCTCTAGGCCGTCACAGAGCCCTGAGCTGAGCTTCCTGTGCTGTACGGCAGCTTCCCACTGGCTCCTGTTTTACACATGGTGTATATATGTCCATGCTACCCTCCCAGTTTGCCCCACCCCCGCGTCCACACATCCATTCTCTACATCTGTGTCTCTGTTCCCGCCCTGTGAATAGGTGCATCTGTAGCATTTTTCTAGATTCCACATACGTACTAGTGCATTTATTTATGAAGCACTTGTCACAAAAGAGTAAATCAGAATTTAAAATTCCACACTCCACATTTTTCCTCTTTCCTCACACATTTCTGTCAAAGCTTCTAAGTCTCGAGGTTTAGTTAGAGATAGGAACAGACTTCCAGAGCAACAGGCAGAGGGAAAGGTCTTTATTCTTGGTGTTGTCCATTCAGTGGGCTTGGATACATGGATAATATGCATCATTGTAACATCATGCAGAGTATTTTTACTCTACCAAGTCATCTATTTCCGGCCTCACCCCCACAACCACTGAGCCAATGGTTTGTTTTGAAGCATGCTCAGGTTTCTGCAAGGGCTTTGGAGTGACTGGCTCAATCTGTACCCAGTTCTCTGGTTATTTGCCTCTTATAAGCTGGGAATCCTTGAAGGAGTACCCCAGGCAGGGCAGGCCTCAGTGTCATATTGTTAATACAAACAGGACTGTTAACTGTCTTGAAAGATGTTCTACTTATACATGTCCCTAAATGAATGTTCATTTCATTTTCCCTTGCTTAGAGAAACTTAAACAAGTTGTTACATTTTTAAAAGATTTCTTGTTACATCCTATCTTGTTGTTGTTCATTTGCTAAGTCATGTCCGACTCTGCGATCCCATGGACTGCAGCATGCCAGGCTTCCCTGTACTTCACTATCTCCCAGAGTTTGCTCAAATTCATGTCCACCGAGTCGGTGATTCCATCCAACCATCTCCTCCTCTGTCGCCCCCTTCTCCTCCTGCCCTCAGTCTTTTCCAGCATCAGCATCTTTTCCAGTGGGTAGGCTCTCCACATCAGGTGGCCAGAGTACTGGAGTTTCAGCTTCAGCATCAGTCCTTCCAATGAATATTCAGAATTGATTTCCTTTAAGATCAACTGGTTTGATCTCCTTGAAGTCCGAGTGACCCTCAAGAGTGTTCTCCAGCACCACAATTTGGAAGCATCATTTCTTTAGCACTCAGCTTTCTTTATGGTCCAACTCTCATATCTGAACAGGACTACTGGAAAAACCAGAGCTTTGACTATACAGACCTTCGTCCACAAAGTGATGTCTTTGCTTTTAAATATGCTGTCTAGGTTTGTCATCGCTATGTGTTACCTTGACTTTGTCTGATTGCCAGGGGGTGGTGCTGCCTGCCCAAGGAAGGGGCACAACTCCAACCCCTGCCTCTGCCCCAAATCTCCCCAGCACTCTTCCCCCTGATTCACATGAACTGCATGTTTCCCTCTCTCTGCAGACCTCTACCAACATAAGTTCATCAACTGTCATTTTATCAACGTCACCTTTCTGGAGCAGAAGGAGGGCTGCCACATGGACTTAGAGCAAGACAACGACTTCCTGATTTACCTCGTCAGCTTCCTTGGCAGTCTGTCTGTCTTGCCTGGGAACATCATTTCTGCCCTGCTCATGGACAGAGTCGGAAGACTCAAGATGATTGGTGAGTTGTCGGGGATGTCATGTCTCTGTTCTAGTGGGCTAGGGCGGAGGCTTCTAGTGGAGGAAAAGCAGTGGGATTTTCCTTTTTCTTTTTCAAGAAAACTCGCACAGGAAACCATATAGGTAAGATGGATTCTGTTGGTATAGAACCAAGTCTGCAAAACCCCAGGGCCCCTTGGAGGTCTCTGAGATCCCTAGTCCAGGTCGGGCACAAGCCTTCATTTCCTGATTCGGCAATTCTGTCACAGGTATTCTATTAGTAGGATGTTATTCGGTAGGATATTAAATACGTCCGATGTACCCACTTTGTATTCCTCTTAGTGGAAAAATACACTAAAATGCTCTTAAATGAGCATCAATTTCATTCAATGATCTTAAATGGATCTTGTTACTTTTTATTATTTAATAGTAATAACATTCTGGGCTTTGGAGTTGGACAGGCTCATGTTGGAATACTGTGACCTAAAGGCTATTTGACTTTGGACATGTTCCTTTACCTCTCTGAGCCTCATCTTATAGATAGGTAGACTTATGATGAGCTAGCAGGGGTTTGTGAGAATTAAACATAACCTACCTAAAGCATCTCCTCGTGCTCGGTGCATTGCAGGTTCTCATGTCTGCCTTGCTTCATTCTACCAGATTTGCAGCAGTTTGTTACCAAAACACAAGCCAGGCATGGTGAACAAGAAACAAAATGTATACACACTCAGAGCCAGGGTAAATGTGTGCCTTCCCAGGTGGCGCTAGTGGTAAAGAATCTGCCTGCCAGTGCAAGAGATGAGAGCGACACAGGTTCAATCCTTGGGTCAGGAGTAGGAGGAGGAAATGGCAACCCACTCCAGTGTTCTTGCCTGGAGAATCCCATGAACAGAGGAGCCTGACAGGCTACAGTCCACGGGGTCACGAAAGAGCTAGACATGACTGAGCGACTGAGCACAGCACAGGGAAAATGTACACAGAAGAATATGGTCAAGGAGCTTCCCTTGTGGCTCAGTGGTAAAAAATCTGCCTGCCGATGCAGGAGACATGGGTTCGATCTTTGGTCCAGGAAGATCCCACATGTCTCGAGGCAACTAAGTCCGTGCACCACGACTGTTATGCTTGTGGTCTAGAGCCTGGGAGCCGCAACTCCTGAAGGCTGTGTGCCTAGAGCCTGTGCTCTGAAACAAGAGAAGCCTCCGGGTGGAAAGCCCTCGCACGGCAGTGAAGAGTAGCCCCCACTGTCACTAGAGAAAAGCCCGTGCAGCACTGAAGACTCAGCACAGCCAAAAATAAATTAACAGAATTATTAAAAAAGAATTTAAGTCAAGGCCAGGGGAGGGGGAGCAGACAGTATGCCGATACACATGCCTTGAGTTCGGCCCCAGGGATGTAGCTGTCAGAAAAAATTAATTCCAAGATCCTAGCAGCAAGGCTCAAAGGACACAAAATAAATCGCAGAGTCATTTTGTCAAGAAGTAGTTGCATGAATATTCAGAATGGTGAGCCCAAGACATGCCTGTGGTTTCTGCTTTTTAATTTTGCTGAGGGGATGGTCATGTCTCAGGCATAGCAGACTGAGCTGTGTCCTCTTCAGTGACAGTGTTCTGGTTAGATCCGAAACCCGATGAGGGAAGACGGTGGCTTATTAACTTCTGTGATGTCTGTGCCCAGCCCAGTGTCTGCCACTGAGTCGTGGCTTAGCCACGCTGTGGCTGAGAGAACCAGGGAAGATGCCCTCTTTCCTGGATGAGGTGGAAGCACCAGCTTTTTCAGCAGAAGGTCCTGCAGCGGTGGCGTGGTGTCAGAGACTGGCGGGTAGGAGTCAGCTGGCCATCTCGGCCAGCACAGGCTTTGTGAGTCCGCACGACTTTCTTGACTGCGCTGAGATTCTCTTCCACGATGGTTAAAACAATACCTCTGTTTGCTCCAGTGAGAGTAAGTGTGTGACACTTCTGCCACTGGCAGTTTTTTTTAAACTTTGGAAATATTAGTATGTAATGAGCTAGACGAATAGCGTGTTTCAATCAGTCTTTGTCGGGCTGTCTAATAACAACATAGAGAAGAAAAACAGGTGACTGAAGCCATACATTGTTACTTGGCACTTGAACTAAATCACTTGGAGTGGCTCTGGCAGTGTATTTTTATGGGAAAAAAAAACCCCACAATTTTGGAGAAGAAAAGAGCAATCTTTGTACAAGAAACTGAATTTTTTTCTTTTTTTTTTAATGATATATTTATTTATTTTTGGCTGCGCTGGGTCTTTGTTGCTGCACACAAAGCAACGGTGCCTGGGGTCTGCTCTCTAGTCGCGGTGCGCAGGCTTCTCATTGCGGTGCCTCCTCTTGTTGCAGAGCACGGGCTCCAGGGCTTCAGTAGTTGTAGCGCCTGGGCTCAGTAGCTCAATAGTTGTGACACATGGGCTTCGTTGCCCCATGGTTTTGGGGATCTTGCTGGACTAAGGATCAATTCTGAGTCTCCTGCACTGGCAGGCAGAGTCTTTACCACTGAGTCACCAAGGAAGCTCTAGCATAAGGTATTGAATGCAGGTCCCTGTCCTGTACAGTAGGACCTTGTTTATCCATTCTGCATATAATAGCTTCAGGTAAGTAATATTTTTCTTAATTTAAAATTTTATTTCTTTGTTTATTTTATTTTTGGTGGTGCTGGGTCTTTCTTGCTGCATGCGGGCTTGCTCTAGTTTTGGTGAGCAGGGGCTACTCCCCAGCTGTGTGCCTGGGCTTCTCACTGCAGTGGCTTCTCTTGGGGCAGAGCATGGTCTCTAGGGCCCAAAGGCTCCACAGTTGTGATGCAAAAGTTTCATTTCCCTGAGGCATGTGGGATCTTCCTGCACCAAGGACCAACCCCCTGTCCCTCGCGTTGGCAGGTGGATTCTTAGCCACTGCACCGCCAGGGAGTCCCCAGGAAGTGAGTTCCTATCACAGGTCTTCTAAGTCCTAGGGTTGAATAGTGAATTCTGTGTCAGCTCCTGGAGTAGCTGAAAGAGTTCTTGGGAGATGAGGGTGGATGAAGTGTGTGTACAGTGGAAGTGAGAAATAGATTTAAGGAACTAGATCTGATAGACAGAGGGCCTGATGAACTATGGATGGATGTTCGTGACACTGTACAGGAGACAGGAATCAAGACCATCCCCAAGAAAAAGAAATGCAAAAAAGCAAAATGGCTGTCTGAGGAGGCCTTACAAATAGCTGTGAAGAGAAGGGAAGCAAAAAACAAAGGAGAAAAGGAAAGATATATCCATTTGAATGCAGAGTTCCAAAGAATTAGCAAGGAGAGATAAGAAAGCCTTTCTTAGTGATCAATGCAAAGAAATAGAGGAAAACAATAGAATGGGAAAGACTAGAGATCTCTTCAAGAAAATGAGAGATACCAAGGGAACATTTCATGCAAAGATGGGCTCAATAAAGGACAGAAATGGTAAGCACCTAACAGAAGCAGAAGATATTATGAAGAGGTGGCAAGGATATACAGAAGAACTGTACAAAAAAGATCTTAATGACCCAAATAACTATGATGGTGTGATCATTCACACTCACCTAGAGCCAGACATCCTGGAATGTGAAGTCAAGTGGGCCTTAGGAAGCATCACTACAAACCAAGCTAGTGGAGGTGATGGAATTCCAGTTGAGCTCTTTCACATCTTAAAAGTTGATGCTGTGAAAGTGCTGCAATCAATATGTCAACAAATTTGGAAAACTCAGCAGTGGCCACATGGCTGGAAGAGGTCAGTTTTCATTTCAATCCCAAAGAAAGGTAATGCCAAAGAATGTTCAAGCTACTGCACAATTGCACTCATCTCACATGCTAGCAAGGTAATGCTCAAAATTCTCCAAGCCAGGCTTCAACAGTACATGAACTGTGAACTTCCATATGTTCAAACTGGTTTTAGGAAAGGCAGAGGAACCAGAGATCAAATGGCCAACATCTGCTGGATCATCGAAAAAGCAAGAGAGTTCCAGAAAAACATATATTTCTGCTTTATTGACTATAACAAAGCCTTTGACTGTGTGGATCACAATAAACTGTGGAAAATTCTTAAAGAGAAGAATTTCTCTTGAGAAACCTGTATGCAGGTCAGGAAGCAACAATTAGAACTAGACATGGAACAACAGACTGGTTCCAAATTGGGAAAGGAGTACGTCAAGGCTATATATTGTCACCCTGCTTATTTAACTTATATGCAGAGTACATCATGAGAAACGCTGGGCTGGAGGAAGCACAAGCTGGAATCAACATTGCCAGGAGAAATATCAATAACCAGGAGAAATGCAGAAGACACCACCCTTATGGCAGAAAGTGAAGAAGAATTAAAGAGCCTCTTGATGAAAGTGAAAGGGGAGAGTGAAAAAGTTGGCTTAAAGCTCAACATTCAGAAAACTAAGATCATGGCATCTGGCCCCATCACTTCATGGCAAAGAGATGGGGAAACAGTGGCTGACTATTTTTTTGGGCTCCAAAATCACTGCAGATGGTGACTACAGCCATGAAATTAGAAGACCCTTACTCCTTGGAACGAAAGGTAAGACCAATCTAGACAGCATGTTAAAAAGCAGAGACATTACTTTGTCAACAAAGGTCCATCTAGTCAAGGCTATGGTTTTTCCAGTAGTCACGTATGGATGTGAGAGTTGGACTATAAAGAGAACTGAGTGCTGAAGAATTGATGCTTTTGAATTGTGGTATTGGAGAAGACTCTTGAGAGTCCCTTGGACTGCAAGGAGATCCAACCAGTCCATCCTAAAGGAGATCAGTCCTGGGTGTTCACTGGTAGGACTGATGTTGAAGGTGAAACTGCAATACTTTGGCCACCTGATGCGAAGAGCTGACTCATTTGAAAAGACCCTGATGTTGGGAAAGATTGAGGGCAGGAGAAGGGGATGACAGAGGATGAGATGGTTGGATGGCATCACTGACTCAATGGACATGGGTTTGGATGGACTCCGGGAGTTGGTGATGGATAGGGAGGCCTGGCGTGCTGTGGTTCATGGGGTCGTAAAAGTTGGACATGACTGAGTGATTGAACTGAACTAAACTGATGAGTGTTGGGGGGGGGTGCCCCTGTGAATGAGAATGGACTGCCCCCCTCAACCAAGGGCACAGGGAGGGCTGAACACAGGAAGTAGGTGGGGCAGGGAGAGACAACACATCCTTTCCTTCATCAGTGAGTCTCTTCTTGTCATCATGAATGTATCCCAGATGAAAATAGATTTCTCCAATGCTAACTAGTCATACTCCCCAAACTGGATATCTGCAACTAATATTTACCATTCATCATTCTTTATATCTTGTTCAGTCATTCAGTCATGTTCAACTCTTTGTGATCCCATGGATTGCAGCATTACATTCATTGAGTCAGTGATACCATCCCATCATCTCATCCTCTGTTGCCCCCTTCTCCTCCTGCCTTCAGTCTTTCCCAGTGTCACGGTCTTTCTCAATGAGTCAGCTCTTCACATCTGGTGGCCAAAGTATTGGAGCTTCAGCTTCAGCATCAGTCCTTCCAATGAATATTAAAGGTTTGTTTCCTTTAGGGTTGACTGATTTGATCCCCTTGCTGTCCAAGGGACTCTCAAGAGTCTTCACCAACACCACAGTTCAAAAGCATCAATTCTTAGGCATTCAGTCTTCCTTATGGTCCAACTCTCACATCCGTACATGACTATGCAAAAAACCACAGCCTTGACTAGACAGACCTTTGTCTTTATATTTTGATCTTTTATTAATGTCTGTTTCATTTAGGCTTCCCTGGTGACTCAGATGGTTAAGTGTCTGCCTGCAATGTGGGAGACCCCTGGGTTGGGAAGATCCTCTGGAGAAGGAAATGGCAACCCACTCTAGTACCCTTGCCTGGAAAATCCCATGGGCAGAGGAGCCTGGTATGCTACAGTCCATGGGGTTGCAAAGAGTTGGACACAACTGAATGACTTTACTTTCATCTCATTTCTGAGCAAAATTGTTAAAAGCTCATGCAGTGTCCTTTTTGTATCTTTAGAAAAATGTCTGGCATACAGTGTATCAACTGCTATACACTCAGGGCCCAGTTACTACCAGGTGCTCAATTAATGTCTCCATGTGATGTGAGTGACCTGTTCTGAAATTGTCTTTCCCACGATCCTCAGACAACCCCCAAGTTGATTCTACTGGAGCATCATTTATCCTGCTTAACTCTGCCACTGTGCCCCCTTCTGGCCAGAATTATGCCTTGTTAATTGCACCCCACTCCAATCCTCTTGCCTGGAAAAGCCCATGGACGGAGGAGCCTGGTGGGCTGCAGTCCATGGGGTCACGAAGAGTCGGACACGACTGAGCGACTTCACTTTCAATTTTCACTTTCATGCATTGGAGAAGGAAATGGCAACCCACTCGTGTTCTTGCCTGGAGAATCCCAGGGATGGGGGAGCCTGGTGGGCTGCCGTCTGTGGGGTCACACAGAGTCTGACACGACTGAAGTGACTTAGCAGCAGCAGCAACAGCAGAGAAGAAATTTTTCCTCATGAGCCTGTTATTCCTCATTTATTCAGTTTAATAAACATTAATTTTTCCAGGACAATTCTCTACCAGGCTGTGTGGTCAGCAATGGGAATATGATGTTAATTGAGACAGCATCCTTGTGCTTAAGGAACAAATGATCTGTTGGAGAGACAGACATTAACTAGAAATTTCATTCAACTAACACTTAGGAAGTACTTATTAGAGGTCAGATTTTGTTCCAGGCATTTTGTAAATATTAATATATTTAACCTTCAGCGTAACCCTGTGATGGGGAAAGTGAGACAGTTCAGGGAGGTTAAGTGTCTCACTCAAGGTCACACATGGGCAGCTGGGGTTGACCTCAGGCCTCTCCATCACAAGGGGAATAAGAGCTAACAATGAGAGTGGAAGAACTGGGGACCAGAGGGATCTATTGCGGTACAATCCTAAAGGAAATTAATCCTGAATATTCATTGGAAGGACTGTTGCTGAAACTGAAACTTCAGTACTTTGGCCACCTGATGTGAAGAGCCAGCTCACTGGAAAAGACCCTGATGCTGGGAAAGATTGAGGGCAGGAGGAGAAGAGGGGGACAGAGGATGAGATGGTTGGATGGCATCACTGACTCAATGGACAAGAGTTTGAGCAAACTCTGGGAGATAGTGGAGGACAGAGGAGCCTGATGGGCTACAATCCAGGGTGCCTTAAAGAGTCGGATATGACTTGGTAACTGAAGAACAGCAATGGTTCCCTATCACTTGATTTCTTTGATGATAATATTTTGTATTCAATAAACATTGTACACCAAAGCCCATGGCTGCCCACTTTAAGCGATGCATGCATGTTGATGATACAGTTCACAGGGCACTTGTGGTCCAGTAGATAGCAGTCTCCTCCCATTCTAGTTCTCTCCTCACTGTTGGAAAGAGGTTAGCATGCTACCCAGTCACAGCCCTATCCCTCCCCAGAATCAGCAGAATGCAGGTGGACAGTTACTATTCCCCAGCTCATCAGCAGGGTTTGGCATGAGTCTCAGTGGCTCTGGGTCGGATGGCGAGGCTCCAGGCAGAGGCACCTCCCTCCAACCCCAAGGGAGGCACTTGCTGGGGGAGGCCAGATCAGCCTCTGGTTCCTTGGCAACCTGAAGACATCCCTCCTCCAGGCCCCTGATCCCTGGTGAGGACTCCTCTCTGTTTCCCAGCTGGTTGGTTGGGACCTGCTTCTTTCCCTCCTTTCTGCCAGCTATTCCCACCACATTTCCAGACATACTCTTGATGCCTGCACTGTACCCACTCAAGACTTCCCCAGCTCTTCTGGGCTGGATGTATTGAATTTGGGTAGGATGCGACATAGCCTTCTTTCAAGGAGATCTCTTATCATTAACGGTATCACCCAGAGTCCTGATGGGAAAAGGAATTCACCCAACATAGTTCTGATGAAGACTGTATGATAGAGCAGCATTTAAACGTGTGGGAAGGGTTATGGGAATAGACGAGGTTGATGAGACACTTTGATACTAGTGACAGTGGACAGCAGGCTCTGTCTCCAGGGACAGAGGGAGAAAAAAGCAGTAACTGAATTCAGGGAGAGCTAGAACCAAGGAGGAGGAGGCATCCAGGAGAAACTATAGTCCTGGAGGGATGTAACATTTGCCCAACAAGGGCTTATAAAGCAGGCTGGGAACTGGCATGAAATACCCTGAGCCCTTTCTCCTCGCAACTGACAAGGAGCCAGACCCAGGCATGTCCACAGCGGTTAGCTTCCTGGGGCACAGAGCAGGGCTGACGAGGGTAGCTTACATATCTGGGATGCAGATGGCATACATAAGAATAAGCAGCAGGGCTCTTGACCAGGTTCTCAGTGGAACTTGAGCTCCATAAGAATGGAGTCTTTAAAAAAAAAAAAATATATATATATATATATAGTCTGTGCTCTGTGACAACCTGAAGGGGTAGGATGGGGAGGGGAATGTTGGGGGGGAAAGTTTAAGAGGACATATATATGCATGTGACTAATTCATGTTGATGTATGGCAGAAATTGTCACTATATTGTAAAGTAATTATCCTTCAGTTAAAAATTAAAGGGCTTCCCTGGTGGCTCAGCTGGTGAAGAATCTGCCTGCAATGTGGGAGTCCTAGGTTTAAAAAATTTAAGAATTTTCCTGTATTTATTTTTGGCTGTACTGGGTCTTCGTTGCTGCACCAGCTTGTCCCTAGGTGCAGCGATGGGGAGCTCCTCTCCTGTCATGGGGCACAGGCTCTAGGGCGCACGGGCTTCAGTGTTTGTGGCTCCCAGGGCTCTGGAGCCCAGGCTCAGTTGCCCTGTGGCCTGTGGGAGCTTCCTGGGATCAGGGATTGAATCCGTGCCTCCTGCACTGGCAGGCGCATTCGTTACCACTGAGCCACTGGGGAAGTCCCAAGAATGGAGTCTTCTGACATTGATGAATTTCAGGCATGGTAGGAAGTCTGGCATGTAACAGTTTCTCAACTAATATCCACCCTCTCTGCCTTGTCTTGGCTACTCTGGGCTGGACAGTACTAGGGAGGGAGAATTTCGAAATTCTTCCTGGGGGCTCATTCTGGTGACATGACCCATGCAGAAGGCTCTGATCCCATGGCAGGGGTGCCATGTGGGGGTCCAAGCTGCGCTCTTTGAGTGGAGATGAACCTGCTTTTGCAGCTGTTGTCTGACGTGGGTTTCGTGTTTCTTTCTGCTCTGATCTCCCTGGGCAGGTGGCTCCATGCTCATCTCGGCCGTCTGCTGCTTTTTCCTGTTTTTCGGCAACAGCGAGTCCGCGATGATCGGCTGGCAGTGCCTGTTCTGCGGGACCAGCATTGCTGCCTGGAACGCGCTGGATGTGATCACAGTGGAGCTGTATCCCACCAACCAGAGGTCAGCTCCTCTCTGTGGTTCCAAATGGGACTTGCTTGGGCTCCTCTGGCCAGGAGTCAGCCTGCCCTGAGATCCTCCACTGTGGCCATCTTGGTCTTCTTGGGGTGCGATGGGCCAAATGTCTCTTAGGTTGTTGAGTTTCTCTCACCCGGAGTCTGGCATAGGCCTGGGGTTGGGAAAGCCAAGGCTTGATAGGGTGGGTTGGATGGTAAGATGCTAAGGACAAGGGCAAACTTTGTCCAGGAGCTTTATGGCACATAAAGCTACGTATGTGCCATCCTAAGTGGGGTGAGAACAGGCCTGCCATTGGGAAATGAAGGAGAAAGGGGAAGAACTAGACAGACAAAGAGTGGAGCAGAAATAAAGCTGGCATGAGGCATGATGGTTAGGACATTTGCAGAGAATGTGGCAGGAATGTCCAGGGTTTATTTTCTTTTGTGCACACTCTATAGACAGAGGTCTGGTTTAAAGGCATAGGGTCAAGGCCCATTGCTTAGCAGTAATTTGTTCTCCTGGAGGGGGAAGTTTTTTCTTCTGTGGATTTTTTATTTATTTAATAGATAAGTTACACAGACTGTAAAATCAGACAGTGAAAAAAAATGATTTATAATGAAAAGGTCAATCTTTCTTCTACCATAAGCTGCTAGTTCCCCTCTCAGAAGCAGCAACTACTCCCAGTTTCTTGTGTATTTGTTAGAAATATTCTTTGCATAAATAGGAATGCCTATGTGTATGTGTTTGTATGAGTATGTGTTTGTGTGTTTTGTTACCATCTTTGTGTGTATGTTACCGTCGCCCCCTTTTAAAACCAAGATGAGAACATGCTATGTTATACCTTTCTTTGCCATGTTTTATTCTCACAGGCATAAACTTTGGAGATTGTTCCATGTTACTTTCTCAGTATTTTAAATGGATTCATAGTATGTGGAGGGGGGATTTTTCAGGACTGCATGTGAGTGGCTCTTGGGCCAGAGTAGTGTGGAATGCAACTCTGCAGAAAAGAATGATATTCGCAAGACTGATGACAGAGGTATTGGATTACAGGTAGCTATGGAAAAGCACAGAATACAGTGTTTGAAACTTCTTCTGTTAATCAAAGAACTTCTATTACAAAAAATGAGAGGTGGAAAGTTATCATTATTTCAGTGCTATGTGATTTTAACTCCAGGGAACCTAAGGGAATTAAACAAAGAGAATAATAGAAACAATAAAATAATTTGGTAAAGTGATCAATAATAAGACTGACATAAGAATTTATAGATCTTAAAAAGATAAAATATTAAAAATAAAATTATGCATTTAATAATTGAAGAAATAATAAAATATTTCAGAATCCATTTGATGAGAAAACTGAAAAGCTTATGTGAAGAAATCATAAAACTTTATGGAGTGATATAAAATAAGACTTAAATATATGTCAAGATGTATCTAAGAAGATCTAATCTTACAAAAATGTTAAGTATTCTTTAGCTTTGGAAGCATTCATTCACAACTCCATGAGGTTTTTTTCCCATCCTGGGAAAAAAAAATGACTGTAAAGTTTATTTGGAGAAATACACATATGAAGATATCCAAAAAATTTTGAAAATGAAAAGACTAGGGTTGGGGTTGGAAACAATGGATAAAGGTAAAGTGTGGAATGGCTATAGGAAAAACATAAAAAGAATTTAAAGTAAAAAGATATATATTCTTTATAAACTTGTGGTATGAAATAGAAACCGTTTACTTAATTTAGGGGAGGACTAGTGCTCAGGACATGGGCTTCTAAGGTGGCGTAGTGGCTTGGAAGGAAAGCTATGACAAACCTAGATAGCATATTAAAGATCAGAGACGTTACTTTACTGACAAAGGTCTGTATAGTCAAAGCTATGGTTTTTCCAGTAGTCATGTATGGATGTGAGAGTTGGATCATAAAGAAAGCTGAGCACCAAAGAATTGATGCTTTTGAACTGTGGTACTGGAGAAGACTCTAGAGAGTCCCTTGGATTACAGGGAGATAAAACCAGTTGATCCTAAAGGAAATTAACCCTGAATATTCATTGGAAGCTGATGCTGAAACAGAAGCTCCGGTACTTTGGCCACCTGATGTAGAGAGCCAACTCACTGAAAAGACCCTGATTCTGGGGAAGGTTGAAGGCAGGAGGAGAGGGGACAACAGAAGATGAGATGGTTGGATGGCATCACCGACTCAATGGACATGAATTTGAGCAAGCTCCAGGAGGTGGTGAAGGACAGGGAAGCATGGGGTACTGCAGTTCATGAGGTCGCAAAGAGTCAGACACGACTGAGCGACTGAAGGACAGCCAGTTCAGGAGACGCATGAGTCAGGGGTTCGATCCCTGGGTTTGGAAGATCCCCTGGAGAAGGAAATGGCAATCCAATCCAGTATTCTTACCTGGAAAGTTCCAACAGTGCTTAGAATATTGTCGCTATACATAAATGGAGTCAGAAGACAATGGATGGCTAACAGTAGTTATCACTGGGAAGTGTGGTTAATACCAATAAGGATTAGGTTCTGCTATGAATGAGAGACTCCAAATATTAATAACTGCAGGCTCTTTTTATCTTGTTCTTCTTCTTTCATGACCTCAGTCATGGTCCGCATTGAGACCATCTACATTCCAGGAATCAGGATGGAAGGAAAAAGGAATCTTTAAAAACAAAACAAAACAAACCTTTTTATTTTATATTGGAGTATACCCATTGCAGTATTCTTGGGCTTCCCTGATAGCTCAGTTAGTAAAGAGTCTGCCTGCAATGTGGGAGACCTGAATTTGATCCCTGGGTTGGGAAGATCCCCTGGAGGATCCCTGGAGGAGGGCATGGCACCCCACTCCAGTATCCTTGCCTGGAGAATTCCATGGACAGGGGAACCTGGCTGGCTACAGTCCATGGGGTCACAAAGAGTCAAACACAACTGAGCGACTAAGCACACAGCACATAGCCAATTAGCAATGCTGTGATAGTTTCAAGTGAGTAGCAAAGGGACTCAGCCATTCATTTACATGCATCCAGTTTCCCCCAGATGCCCCTCCCATCGAGATTGCCATATGACATTGACCAGAGTTTCCTGTGCTATGTAGTTGGAAAAGACCACTCTTGACATCTCTTGAGGAAGTTTCTCAGGACTGCCACTTGCATCCCATTGGCTTAAACTTACTGACACTCACTTAAACTTGCTAGGCTCGGAAGCACAGGAGTCTGGGGAATACAGTCTTATATCTGGAGATCTGCTATTTAGGCAGAACTGGTTTTGCCACAAGAAGGTAGAGGAGTCACTAATGGGGAACACTGATACTTTCTGCTTCGTCCTTTTTCGCTCTTGCAACACGTCACAATACTCAGGCACTTGTGTGCGTGCTAGGTTGCCTCAGTCGTGGTTGACTCTTTGTGACCATGGACTGTGGCCCACCAGGCTCCTCTGTCCATGGGATTCTCCAGGCAAGGACACTGGCGTGGGTTTCTGTGCCCTTCTCCAGGGGATCTTCCCGATCCAGAGATCAAATCTGCGTCTCTCCTGCACTGACAGGTGGGTTCTTTACCACTGGCGCCACCTGGGGAGCCTGTGAACAACTCACGTTGGGAGGAAATACTCCAAAATGCTAGTAATGGTGATTCCTTTCAGTGGTGAAGTTACAAATTCTTGCATCTTTATGTTATTCTGTGTTTCCAAATTAGACTAAAATAAGAATGTGTTACTTTGATATTTAGGGAAAAAAATTCCCTCCCACACCTTCACTCTACTTCTTTGTTATTATTATTATTATTATTTTGCTTGAGGGATTCACTCTGACAGGGCTTTTTATTTTTTTAAGAAAAGCTTTATATTTTGTGTTGAGGTAGGAAACAATGTGTTGATTAGAAAACAATGTTGTAGTGTCAGGTGAGCAGAAGGGACTCAGCCATACTTAATCATGCATGTATCCATTCTCCCCCAAACTTCCCTCCCATCCAGGCTGCACTCTACTTCTTTAACAACGGAAGGAGAGAACCTAGTCCCGCACATCTAAGGAGGTCTGGTTTGTATCCTCCAGAATGGTTTACTTTCTCCTTCTTTTACAGGGCAACAGCCTTTGGCATCCTCAATGGATTGTGCAAATTTGGTGCCATCCTGGGAAACACCATCTTCGCTTCTTTCGTTGGGATCACCAAAGTGGTCCCCATCCTTCTGGCGGCCACTTCCCTCGTCGGGGGTGGCCTGATTGCACTTCGACTGCCGGAGACTCGAGAACAGGTCCTGATGTGAACCACCTCCTGGGGAGAGGACGTGTTGGAAGAACCTCGCCTGGGAGCCTCAACTGTGCCCACACTTCCTGTCTGTCACTGTCTGGTGGACACCTGGATAGCGCAGGAGGAGAAGTGACCCCTAGTTTAGCACCCATTTCAGCTCTCTATATGTTTGTAACTCAGGTGACTGATTTGGGGGTTTCCTGAGCTGTCCTCTGGTAGAATCCCAGAACTCCATGCTTGGCTTCTAGTGTCCCAAGCCCAAGGGGGAGAACACCCTCCAGTGGGAGCACAGACTAAGCAAGGGGTGTGTATTTCTGCAAGTGAGATACAAGGACTGTCTTGCATTTCAAAATGAACTTGAGAAACACCTAGTTCCTCTGTAGAGTTCCTCGGAGCCCAAGGAACTAACAAATTGACTTGGTGGGGAAGTTGAGTCACCCTCTGAATACTGAAGTACATATGATACATATATTTTTGCAGTTAAAGTGTCACTTCTCATAGGTTCCATTCGAAAATTGGCACAATACCATTGAAGATACTCTGATATAGGAAACCAAATACTTGAGCAATATCTGTAGAAATCTGTTACCCCCTCTAGGAGTTCTAAATTTTCCATGATGATTAGGGGGTAAATTAAAGAGTAACATTTATTCTTATTTTGATCTAGTCAAAAACAAGGGGATAGGCATTCTGTAAACTAACTTTGTACATAATTGTCTTTGGGTTTCATTTGCAGAAATGGTGTCTGCAAATATTTGCCAACAATTAGCCATATATGAAGAGAGTTGGTGTTTGAGGTCCCAGGAAATTGGGGCTGATGGGGTGAAGTGCGAGCACAATTTCTTATAGCCATTTAACTTGCTGGCAGGAGGATGCACTTCACGAACTCAACGTTGCACTGTTCACTTTGTTCAGGCTCTTTTCTTCTTGTGGGGGAGGAGTTATTTCCTCTCTTACACAGACCGCTGGTGAAACGCAAGCTCACCGTCGTCCATCCTAGCGTTTGATGTGCCTGCTCACCTGGAAGCAACGTGGGAAGTGTTCCGTGGCTTCTGCCGTCTTCTTTGTAGTCAAGAATAAGATGTGGTGGACAGCTTGGGGGATGGAGGGAAGGGTGGGGAAATGTAGCCGCAGGCCTTCAAAGTGTAAACTTGGCAGTAAAATACAATCCGTATTTATTATAATGCTCAGATCCCATGAAAAATCTACTCTGTGTGTCTCGGTTCTGCTTCTTTTTGAAGCAGACATTGGCATGGGAGTTAGGGAGTGCAGGGGTTGTCAAATTTGTTTCTCTCCAGTCCTCACAAGGAACACTTTCCTGAGCTCTAGTATGAAACAGGAATGGGGTAGGGGTGGGGGTGGGTTGAGAAACTCAGGACAGACCACTTTGGCAAAGGTCAGTAATAGATTGAAGTCTTGAATCCATTGAAAAAGAATAACCGTTTCACTGATCAGAACTGTCTTGCCTGGAAAGGACTGTGAACTATAAGCCCTGGGTCCCTAGAGGTGAACCCTGAAGCCAGATGCACCTCAGTCTGCAAAAATTAGTCCTTTGATTTGTGATGCTCTCAATTCTATAAAGTGCCAAGCTTTTGCTACCAGAAACCTCAAAAATTTAAAGAAGAATAAAGATGGCTGCATTGAGTGTGTTTTCTGTTTTGGAGAAACACGTAGGTCCCCTTGATAGCTTCCAGGCATCCTTTGGTTATTCTCTGGAGTAGAAGGTGGAGAGGAGAAAGAGTAAATTCCTGGCATCTTTCTATCCTGGATCTGAGATTAGTTTTAATGATTAAAAGGTTTTCTTTGCTTCTCTTGTCTGCTGATGATTGAATCACTGTTTTTTTTTTTTTTTCCTGTACAAGGAAGGAAGACGCATCAACTCTGGTTTGATATCCCGACTCCCCCAAATGTGTAAATGTATCACTGTGTATTAGTGTTTCTCTCAGTTTGTTACAGGAGTTACCTGACATCAATGCTACATCAATGCGAGGATCAATGTAACATAGCTGTAATATACTGCTTGTGATACGAAATACACTGGCTAGGTTCATAAAAGAGAACGGTGTAAACTGGGATTACTACATCCCTTACAACATGATTTTTCAGTGGAATAGTACAATTCAATGAACAGTTACTGCCTAAGAAATTTATAAGGCAGCAAAAGTCTGCATTTCTAGTTAGGATGGATCTTGTAAATCTAAAGCCTGAGTCCTTTTTGAGTGTTGGGATGGCTACAACGATTTGGGGTAAACTCCATTTGAGTCCCAAGTTCTCACTTCTGCATTATCGTTATGGCTCCGTACACCAACCATCTAGCCAGCCAAGAGCAATTCCCATCCTATCCATCACGCAGGCCTTTGTAAAGGTATAGCCATGCTCTGCAGCCTTTTCCCATGAAAGATTGTCTGGCACTGGGACCTGGCCACTTCTTAAATGCTGTCACTCCTGCTGAGATAAATGTGTCTTTAAAAATAGCCCCCTTGGCAGGTCACTGGGGGATAATGTACAGCATTCCTGGCCAGGCACTTCTTTTTCATTTCACATTCTACCCTGAGAAACTCCCTATGGCATTTGTGAGGAATTAGAAGGATGAGGCTGTCCTTCGTTGAGCAAATCTGTTCACAGTTCGTGATGTATTTTATGATGCCCAGTTTGGGAGGAGTTGCTTTTAATGGTCTCAGCTGTATTGTGTCATCTCGTGATGCTGATTTCTTGATCTTTTGTTTTACTGGAAATAGATAGTGAAAGGGGTGTGCCTACTTGTGACGTTTATAGCACACAACCCTGAGGTCATGTGATAAATAACCTCTTTCCCAGGGTTTCCTGGCACCTTGTATTAGTTCATTAAAAGTAATAATAAAAGTAATTGTAAACAAGCCTTGAAGAACTGAGACTAGGATTATTTCTAGACTCTGAAGTCTCTTCTTGAATCCTTGATTGGATGTTCTGAAAGGATGCTGACAACCATTTCCTTCGTATGCTGCATATGGGGACCTTATGCAGTTAAATCATGTGGTCAAGGTGACATATAGTGCTTGGAGTGGGTTACAAGTGGGTTACAAGTGGGTCCAGTTCTGGACTAGTTGCTCACTACAGAGTCTCCCATAGTCTTCAAGGGATGGGAAAATATGACCGACACTTACCTGGGACCATTCACTGAAAGTCCACTTGATTGTTTTACCTAGAATAAGTGAAAGGACCAGTATAAGCATGAAAGGGTTTAGTATGTATTCATGGGCACACAGGCTCCAACCCTGGGTTGGTAAGATCCCCTGCAGAAGGAAATGGCAACCCGAGCCAGTATTCTTGCTTGGAAAATTCCATAGAAAGAGGAGCCTGGTGGGCTACAGTCCATGGGGTTGCCAAGAGTTGGACATAACTGAGTGACTGAGTAAGCATGCATTCAGTCATTCATTTTGTTTATGCAGCAAATCCTTACTGAGCCCCTACCGTGTGCCAGTCTCCACACTCAGTTCTGGAGAGGCAGAACTGAAAGCCATGGTCAGTGTTGCTGCTTTGTAACCTGATTATTGGGAGCAGACTTCTGCCTTTTAGCTGCTCAGTTTTCAGTGCCCTTTCCATCGTCAAGGCTGCCTCATTGACTGAGATGGCTGTTGGAGCACCGGCCCTCACATCCACAATTCAGTGGGAAGCAGAAGGAAAGGCAATAGGCAAAGGGGCCCCACTTCCCAGCTGAGCCAGCCTTTCTTGGACCTGCTCTCCTGGATGCCCCTTCTGGTGGCTTCCACAAGTATATCATGGACTTCCCTTTGTTGCAGGGGAGGCTGGGAAATGCCGCCTTTACTTGGGAACATTGCCACCTGTCCTCCAAACTGAAGATCTTGGCACTAAGGGAGAAGAGGAGAAAGGAGAGCTGGACGATGCTTCTTAGACCTCAGCATGTGTCAGAATCACCTGGGGGGTGCGGTGATTAAAACTCACACTGCTGGGCCCCACCCCATCTGGGGTGGGATCTGAGAATTTGCATTTTTAAGCAACTCCTAGGTGGTGTGGATGGCCTCAGTCCTTGGATCATATTTTGAGCAGCATCAACAATCTGCCAATTTGCTTTGTTGGAGAAATTCTATTGTCCTGATCATTTAAAACTTATTCAAGTTGGAAAGAAACTCACAAAACTAGAAGCCATGAAAAAATGACTACCATCATCCTCAAGGGGGGCAGTGCATGAGTAACTAGTGGGTGTCAGTGAAGATATTGCTAGATATGAACCTGGTCAGCTACAGTCAACCCGAACTTGGCATGGAAATATCTCTAGAAAAAGGCGAAGAGATTTCTTTCAAAGAGAGAAAGGCTGATTATGAAGAATTCCTCCACTTAGACCTCCTCCAACACGTATTTACAGAATGGTTACTTGTGTCCCACACTCTACAAGGCCTCACCTCTAAGTGATTGTCCCCATGTTCAAAGTCTGGGCTTTTGCGTGTAGCTGAGTCATGCTTCGGCACAGCCGTAACAACTGTGTGGGAATAAATCACACGAAGCCTTTGCATTTGAGGCAAGCTTAAAACACATTTTCTTTAATTTGCAGAAGCATGGTGGGGAGATTTATATGCATAGCTTTTGTGACGGCACTGAAGTTTCCAAAAAGATTGATGATGAGCTGAAACAAAGACTAGAGCTATGCACAAAAGTAAATGGAGAAGTAAATGGTGCTATATAGTTGTTAATTACAGGATCAGCAGGAGATGGGCTCAGCAGGACGGTAGGAACACACTTGGGGAGGCTCCAGCCATGAGCTGGGGAGTGAGGACTCTTCACTATGTCCCCTGAAAGGACGTGCTTGGCTATCCATTCCCTTCCGGCCCCGCTGGCTTCAAATGGCTTCGAATTTCAGGCACCATAAATATGTACTCCTCTGGAAATTAAAGTTCTTTCAGGAGATACCCCCTACACCACATTTGGTCATCTGGCTAGGCAGGGAGGTCTGTTTAACCCCATGACTGTCACTCAGGAAACCAAGCTATTCGAAACCAACTATCCTGTTCACCTCTCACCTACACTCATGTCTGACCCTTTGTGACCCCAGGGACTGCAGCACATCAGGCTCCCCTGTCCTTCACTGTCTCCTGGAGTTTGCTCAAACTCATGTCCGTTGAGTCAGTGATGCCATCCAACCATCTCATCCTCTGTCGTCCCCTTCTCCTCCTGCCCTCAGTCACTCCCAGCATCAGGGTCTTTCTCAATGACTCAGCTCTTTGCATCAGGTGGACCAAGTATTGGAGCTTCAGCTTCAGTATCAGTCCTTCCCATGAATATTACACCTACAACATATAATCTCAGTAATACAGATTTCTCTAAACCTGAGTGTGTGACTTCAATGGATATGCACAAATGGCCAACAAAAATGGCCTTTCAGGAAAATTTGACTTTGAACAATCTCACAAAGGATTACTTAAAAAAAAAAAACTTTTTGTTTGGTATCAGGGTACAGCCAATTAACAATGTTGTGATAGTTTCAGGTGAACAGCAAAAGGACTCAGATACACATATACGTGTATCCATTCTTCCCCAAACTCCCCTCCCATCCAGGCTGCCACATAACATATATATGACCCTTATTTACAAAAGTATTTCTTCCAAAAATCACAAAGCTAATTCTTTCAACCTCAAAAATACTTGAAAGTGGCAAAACTCTACTTCTTTAAAATCAGTTTTGTGGTAACAGCTTTCTTTCCAGTTGGGAATTGGTCTGGAAGAATCAAGAAAACTCAGTTTTAACAAATATAGTTAAAATATAACAACTTTAACAAATAGCTATTTCTAATAGCTAATTTGCTCATATTCTTGCTAATGATTTTTAATAAGGATACCATCAGAAACCTGCATTCTACATATTTTATGGTTGAAATAGCAAACCACAAGCTGAAGATTTTTGATCAGGATTGTAAGTGGTATGTTGCTGAGATGTATGTTAGAATATGGGATGTAACAGGTGAGGCAGGAAAAGACCATTATATAGGGAGTCCTGAAAATGTGTAACCAATAGGTTTAATTGATGATTTTGAGAAGAGTCTGATGCTGTAGGAGACTGAAGGAGAACAGGAACAACGACAAAGTGCTCCTGCCTGAGGTTGGAACTCCAAGTCAGCCTGCGGATGTACAGACATCCAGGGACCTTAAACAGCTGTTGAAAGTCACCATGGGACAGGCGTCTACACAGCACAGAAAAGTAAACCCATCAAAATGACAGCCCCTTATAGTTGGAGAGTTTGCCAACAAGGACCTACCATACAGCACAGGGAACTCTGCTCAATCTTATGCGGGGATGGGAGGGAAGTTTGGAGGAGAATGAATACAATCCCTTTGCTGTCCACCTGAAACTATCACTGTGTTGTTAATTGGCTATACTCCCAATATAAAATAAAAAGTTAAAATAAAAAAAAAAAAAAAAGAAAGGTAGCTCAACTTTTAAAAATTAAATTTTGGAGAAGCAAGATGGAGTTATTTGTGACATATATACATAAAAATATCCATATCTACATTAAAAATATCCCTCTACAATGTAGGGGCTTCCCTGATGGATCAGTGGTCAAGAATTCACCTGCAATGCAGGAGGCGTGGAAGATGTGTGTTTGATCCCTGGTCAAGAATCCCTGAAGGTGGAAATGGCAACCCACTCCAGTATTCTTGCCTGGAAAATCCCATAGACAGAGGAGCCTGGCGGGTTGCAGTCCATGGGGTCACAGAGAGTTGGACACGACTGAGCACACACATTCACATAATGTGCAGATAGGAAAACTTACTGTCTAATACACGTGCTGTGAATTAGTCAGTTTTGACTCAGGCTAGTTTTACTTTATGTGATAAAATCTAAAGGCTATTTTAAAGTTTAAAAGTGTGAACTATTTATTAACTGGCTAGACATGGACTTGTCAGTTCTGCTCCATTTCATATAGGTCAGACTTCAAAACAGCTGGTCTGTGCATCTCCGTTTGCTCCCAGACTTTTGGTCAGTCTGAATCCTGGAGGTCCCCAACCCCAAGAGTCTAAGAGAGTACAGTATCTATATCTTTCTTATTACTTTTCTGTTCTTGATGCGACAGGTAAGTACATAAAGCAGGCTGAGTTATTAGGAAAAGAAATTCAAGTGTTTTGCTCCATCTTCCCTTATGCTTAAGAATTTTTTTTTTTTTAAAAATTCTGGAGTAGTAGGTTAAATTTAGAAAGTCCAAACTAAGCCTCTAGGTTGCAATAAGCAATGCTGGGGGATTAAGAGGTTTTAATCCCTCTGGTGGGAGGGGAGCTAGAGAGGGGCTGTTTTGGGGGGAAGTTTACAGGATCCAGACGTGTGACTCTTCATGGTCTTCCTTGAATGTTTGACTAGTGGTTTTGAATATGTTTTATAGTCACTACTATAAACATGGCTATTTCAGTCCTTTGACTAGGCGGGACACTCCTAACGTTTCAAATGTGAGAAGTTGAGTAGTTACGTCCCCTATGCCTCTTGGCTGGGTGTCTGGAGCAAACTCAATAGAGACAGTCTTGCCAAGTATCCAGTGAGGTCCTATACAGTGCTCTAAGATTTGTAAAGAATGCTTTGTAGATACAGAAGGAATTTATAGAAAGGCATATATGAGAAAGCAATATTACTGCATAAAACAATACTAATACATACATAGAAAGCAATTAGAGAAGGCAATGGCAACCCACTCCAGTATTCTTGCCTGGAGAATCCCAGGGACAGGGGGGCCTGGTGGGCTTCCATCTATGCGGTCGCACAGAGTCAGACACGACTGCAGCGACTTAGCGCAGCAGAATGCAGTACTATAGCTGTTGGTGAAATGTGCTGAAACACAGCCCATGGAGGAAGAGCTCTTTCTTCGGAAGCCTGCCATCCCTCTTTGGAAGCAGCTTCAAGCAGAGATGACCCAAAGTGGGTTTGTTTCACAGTCACGTGTGACACTCACCAATCCCATGGCCACAAGAAGGACACACGGCCATAGCTGTGAGCCACGGAAAGGAAGTCTGCACGTGACAGGCAAGGAGGCTCATTATCCAGTTACAAGCACTTGACAGCTGGCTGGATAAAGCTCTGCCATTTGTGCATTTAGAGCTGTATGGAGAAGTCTGTAAATAATACCGTATATAGCGGGTTCACCTACTGAGTGATTAAAGTGATGCCGCAAGA
Organism: Antilocapra americana; assembly: GCA_007570785.1. NCBI lineage: Eukaryota > Metazoa > Chordata > Mammalia > Artiodactyla > Antilocapridae > Antilocapra > Antilocapra americana. Next base: position 4,761,188 of record ML663013.1, on the reverse strand, counting down.
ATATACAATGGAGAAAAGACAACCTCTTTAACAAGTGGTGCTGGGAAAACTGGACAGCCACTTGTAAAAGAATGAAACTAGATCACTTTCTAACACCATACACAAAGATAAACTCAAAATGGATTAAAGATCTAAGCATAAGACCAGAAACTATAAAACTCCTAGAGGATAACATAGGCAAAACACTCTCTGCTATAATCCAAAGCGGGATACTCCATGACCCACCTCCCAGAATATTGGAAATAAAAACACGAATAAACAAATGGGACCTAATTAAAATTAAAAGCTTTTGCACAACAAAGGAAACTATAAGCAAGGTGAAAAGACAGCCTTCAGAATGGGAGAAAATAATAGCCAATGAAGCAACAGACAAACAATTAATCTCAAAAATTTACAAACAACTCCTGCAGCTCCATTCTAAAAAAATAAACAACCCAATTAAAAAGTGGGCCAAAGAACTTAACAGACATTTCTCCAAAGAAGATATAAAAATGGCTAACAAACACATGAAAAGATGCTCAACATCACTCATTATCAGAGAAATGCAAATCAAAACTACAATGAGGTACCACTTTACACCAGTCAGAATGGCTGCCATCCAAAAGTCTACAAGCAATAAATGCTGGAGAGGATGTGGAGAAAAGGGAACCCTCTTACACTGTTGGTGGGAATGCAAACTAGTACAGCCACTATGGAAAACAGTGTGGAGGTTCCTTAAAAAGCTGCAAATAGACCTGCCATATGACCCGGCAATCCCACTGCTGGGCATATACACCGAGGAAACCAGAACTGAAAGAGCCACGTGCACCCCAATGTTCATCGCTGCATTGTTTACAATAGCCAGGACATGGAAACAACCTAGATGCCCATCAACTGATGAATGGATAAGAAAGCTGTGGTACATATACACAATGGAATATTACTCAGCATTAAAAAAAATTCATTTGAAGCAATTCTACTCAGATGGACGAAACTGGAGCCCATTATCCAGAGTGAAGTAAGCCAGAAGCAAAAACAACAATACAGTATATTAACACATATATATGGAATTTAGAAAGACAGTAATGAGAACCCAACATGGGAGACAACAAAAGGAACGCAGATGTATAGAATAGACTTGTGGACTTTGTGGATGAGGGTAAGGGTGGGATGATATGGGAGAAGGGCATTGAAGCATGTTAATTGTCATGTGTCTAATCAATTGCCAGCCCAGGATTGATGCTCGGGACTGGTGCAGTGAGATTTCCCGGGGGGGAGGGAGGAGGGAGGGGGGACCCGGAGGGGAAGCATATGTAAACCCATGGTGATATCATGACAATGTATGGCAAAAACAATAATAATAAAAAAAAAAGGAAAAAAAAATAAAGTGATGCCGCGACTGTGAAATGACAAAAGTCAGTTCTGTGTTCTCTTCACAATTTTCATGCTCTAGTTTCCTTCTCCCTTTAAGTGTTTTTCCATCTGACTCTCTCTGGAAAGTGGAGTTGCTCTGATGACCTAAGCTTTTTTGTTCTTTAGTGTGTTAATGTAGTAGAAACATTTGATTTGGTGAATACATTTTAAACTATTAATACCTCGTGATCCTAATATTAGCAGATGCTTATGGAAAGCTTTCCATATGACACGAGATATTATATATCTCCTTATAAAAACTAAAGGTCTAAATGTTATTTTCTTCCTTTTAGAGATAAGGAGAGCTTCCTAGGTGGTGGTGGTAAAGAATCTGCCTGCCAATGCAAGAGACCCAGGAGGGGCGTGTTCAATCCCGGGTAGGGAAGATCCCCTGCAGTAGGAAATGGCAACCCACTCCAGTATTCTTGCCTGAAAAATTCCATGGACAGAGGAGCCTGGAGGGCTACTGTTCATGGGGTCGCAAAGAGTCGAACATGACTGAGCACACCCACAAAGTATCCTTTTTGCTGTTTTCACAGGACACTAGAGGGCAGTAGCTACCTTGATGATGTATAACATTTGTCCTCTGAAGATGGTTAGCCTTTGGTCCTGGTCACCATCAAGGGGAATGTGACAGCTTTTATAAAACGACAAACATTTCCCTCTGTTCTTTAGGATGCATGTGAAAGTGGAGATGATTTCAGAATAATTTCTCAAGGGATCTCGAGTGTTCTTTAACCATTTGTATTATGCTTAGGTCTGAAACAGAAGGACTTGCTTGTTGGGGGCAACTGTCTAGATTCAGATTAAGCAAACATTTATTAAACGTTCATGTGGAATAAGGACAGAGGATGAGATGATTGGATGGCGTCCTTGACTCAATGAACACAAGTTGGAGCAAACTCTGGGAGTTAGTGAAGGACAGGGAGGCCTGGCGTGCTGCAGTCTGTAGGGTTGCAGAGAGTGACTGAACAACACAACTTAGTGACTGAACAAAAACAACAGCATGTGGAAACACTAAGCAACATCCTAGCAGATGACTAACGTTGTCGTTTAGTCGCTAAGTCATGTCTGACTCTTTATGATCCCATTAACTGTAGCCCACCAGGCTCCTCTGCCAATGGCAATTCTCCAGGCAAGAATACTGAAGTGGGTTGCCATTTCCTCCTCCCGACCTAGGGATCAAACCCAAGTCTCCTGCATTTGCAGAAAGATTCTTTGCCATCTGAGTCACCAGGGGAGCCCATATTTATAATGTATCTGTTCAAAAGTTGAACTCTTCCACATATGGGAGCACTAGGGGTAAAGAACCCACCTGCCAGTTCAGGAGACATTAGAGATGTGGGTTTGATCCCTGGGGTGGGAAGATTCCCCTGGAGGAGGGCATGGTAACCCACTCCAGTATTCTTGCCTGGAGAATCTCATGGTCAGAGGAACCTGGTGGGCTACAGACATAGGGTTGCACAGAGTTGAACATGACTGAAGCGACTTAGCATGCATGCGTGTATGGGAAGTGGCTCCTGACATTAACCACATTTAAGCACATGCAGCCACTTTCCCAGCAGAACTCATGGGAGCAAGTCCATTCAGCATATCTGATCCACGTAAAGGCAGTTGGATACACTCAGAGAAGCTCCATTTGGGAGCTCAGAGTTTCTTGGCTCCACTCTTAACTTGTGTGATCCAGGGAAGGGCTGGGAGGTCTTGGATTGGTTTCTTAGCTCCAGTTTCATCATCTTTAAAATAGGAGAGGTGGGCCAACGGCTGTAAGGTCCCTCCAAGTTCTGATTCCCTACAGTGAGAACCTTGTCCACCAGGGAAGCCTCCCAAAGTGAAACACAGAAAGAGAATCTGCGTGTGAATCCGGGTAGGATGCAAAGAAGAGAATGCATGCGAGGTTTGATAAACTTCACTTGCAGACACTTGACAGGATGTACTCTGCTTATTCCCCCCACGCCTGGCTTCTTCTGAAGGAAAAAAGCAGTGGTGATCTGTAAACATAATGTGGAGCGAAATCTGGACTCAGGGATAATTTGAAGGAAAAAGAAAAAGGAAACAGTCATAGAGAAAATGGAGTCTAGTTTTACAATCAGATCTTAACTAAGATACCCACAAAGTGGTGATAGGAAACTTCATTCAGTCAGGTCAATGAAAACTACGAAAGAAAGTAATCAGGGAGAGAGAGAGTTGGAGTGATCCAAATCCCGGTTCTTTATTTTATTATTTATTTAATTTAAATTTTATTCTTAGCTCCCTGACCAGGGACTGAAACGGCACCCCCTACAGTTGAAGTGCAGAGTCTTAACCCCTGGACCGCAGGGAAGCCCTTCTATCATGTGTTAGATGGTTAGCTTGGGCAAGAGGTGGATCTCTCTGGACCTTCTGTTTTTGTCATCTGATATTCGTAAATGTCAGTTGTCTCCCTCTCTCTGCCTTTACCTGACTCTGTAGTTCTATGGGAAAAGAAATTTCACCTTTTTAAATGCAAAATAGTTGCATGTTTCATCTATTCAGTGCATGTCACTCTCCCTGAAGCCAAGTGGAGAGAGAGGAGACCAGAAAGTATAGTACCACAGGGAAACTGGGGTACAGTAAGTCTGGCCTGAAGGAACCATGCTTTTCCAGAACGCTCCCCATCTAAAGATGAGCAGGCAGTGAAAGAAGACCAGAGAGGACAGCTGGGTGAAGGACGTGAAGATGTAGCTGAGTGTGAGTCCTGGTGTGTTGCAGGAGACAGACCTTTCCAGCATTGGTTTGCGTGGCAGAGTTTGTTTTGGCAGGAGAAGAACAGAGGTCAGCTGTGTGCACCGGGTCCCGGGGAAGGAAGGGCAGCAAGACAATGTCATCTTGGAGACCAGTCACTGGCCACCTCCCTGGACTTGGGTGGGAGCCCTGGGCGAGCAGGCTGCAGGACTGTGCATAGAGGCCTCAGTGATGGTGACAGTAGGGATAGGCTTTGAATTAACAGGATGCACTAAACATCAAAAGTGGGAACCAGAGTTCCCAGCAGATAATGAGGGAAACACTTGTATGCAGACATGTGGCACCCCTTGTGTGCTTTCTGCAAAAACAGGAGAAACTATTTTTTTCTTTTTCATTATGGTTTATTAGAGGATAGTGAATATAGTTCCTCATGCTACACAGTAGGACTTGTTTATCCATTCTACATAAAACTGTTTGCATCTTCTAATCCCAGACACCCCAACCCCCTCCCCCACCTCCCCTCTGCCTTGGCAGCCACAAGTCTGTCCTCAAGGTCTTTGAGTCTGTCTCTGTTTCATAAAGAAGTTCATTTGTGTCGTAGTTTAGATTCCACAGGTAAGTGATATCATGACAGTATTTGTATTTCCCTTTCTGATTACTTCATGTAGTATGATAATCTCTAGGTCCATCTGTGTAGCTGCAAATGACATCATTTCATTCTCTTTTAAGGCTGAGTATGTTCCATTGTTTGTGTGTATGTATAACGCACACATACGTACATTCAATTGTGTATATGTATAAGCTCTTTATCCATTCATCTGTTCATGGACATTTAGGTTGTTTCCATGTCTTATCCATCATAAGTAGCGTTGCTCATGTATCTTTCTGAATTACAATTTTCCAGGAGAAGCTCTTAATGTGATTGGAGAAAAGCCTGGAGAAAATCCTAAGAAACATGAGTGGTTACTGCAAATGAGATCCAGTTTATGAGCAGCTTAGAGACACACAGCAAACACGCAGCTGTAAGTCATGTACAAGAGAAAGAATGGTCGAGGAAGTGTCAGGTTTCCTACGTGGAAAAGCGATGTGAGAGGACTGGGTGAAGTTCAGCAGAAAGTATGTCTCTTCCAAAATTCAGATGTTAGGGTTTCCTAGAATCAGAATTCAGGGTCTGCGATTCCAACAGACTGCTTTGGTATCACATGTTTTCATGATTTGATCATTATGTATTTACCTGTTTGAGCCTGACTCATATTAAAGAACTTCATAATTTTGTTAACGATATTTCAGCAAGCGTACGAATAGACTACCCACAGTTTACATCATCTAGCTTAAAAATCGGAGGAGGCTATGGCACCCCACTCCAGTACCTGGAAAACCCCATGGACGGAGGAGCCTGGTAGGCTGCAGTCCGTGGGGTCGCTGAGAGTTGGCCACGACTGAGCGACTTCACTTTCACTTTTCACTTTCATGCACTGGAGAAGGAAATGGCAACCCACTCCAGTGTTCTTGCCTGGAGAATCCCAGGGACGGGGGAGCCTGGTGGGCTGCTGTCTGTGGGTTCGCATAGAGTTGGACACGACTGAAGTGACTTAGCAGCAGCAGCAGCTTAAAAATCAATGTTGCATTTGCATCGAGTTCGCAATTGTAATTTACACTGCATATAGGATTTTGCCTGGGGAAACCTAGCCTGAGTAAAAGAAGATGGATGAAGAGGAGAGAGAGAGAATGAATTAGAGGGAGGGAAGAGAGGAGCACAGACGGTGAGGAGGAGGGCGGGAGGTGGCACGAACCCAGGTCAGAAGGGGACAGCAGGTGGTGGCCACAGAAGCGAGAAAGAGGTCATCACAAGGAATTCTAGGAGCACAGGAGAGTGTGCTCAGTGATCCCAAGTCCTCCAGTGGAGGAGACTGAAAACGTGCCAAATTATAGATTCCTCTTTAGATGGGGGCCATTCTGGAACAGTGCAGTTCCTTCAGGCCAGACAATGTGCCCTGCTTTTCCTGTTGCACTGTGCCTGCTGGAATGCTCTCTGTCCATTTGTCTTTCAGGAGAGTTATTTGTACTGAACAGATGAAACAATTTTTTTTTTCCTTCAAAACACAGAATCATAGACTATAGGCTTGGGTCAGCTCTGTGCATTCTAACAGGTCAGAGGGAGACAAGATTCATGTCTGGGGACACAGTCAGTTTCAGGTGGATTAAAGTCAAGCACAGTATAATCTTCTCTCCCCATCTTGTTGGAGAAGATGCTAGAGAAGGAAAGGTGAAACTACATCCCTGGGTCAGAAATGGACAGTCAGGAGGTTTCCTTGAAATGCGGGGGAAGTAGGTTCCATCCCTGGTCAGAAAACTAAGATCTCACATGCCATGGAGCAACTAAGCTCACAGATCCCAGCAAAGATTCTTCGTACTGCACCTAAGAGCTGACACAGACAAATAAATAAGTAAATATTTTTTAAAAAACAAATGGACAGTCGAGTCTTTACCATGTCACACCCGATGAGTGACCATGGAGCCTGGGACTTGGCCCACCTGCTCTAGACCCTGCCTGTTCCTCTTATAAAGAGTGAACTGAATACCTGGAGGCATCACCTCGAGTCTTCTTGGCTCGACCTCTTATTTCAATCATGATTGATGAGCATCAATCCACACAGGCTTTGACAAGCTTTCCTCAGCCCTCACTAGCTGCCTCGCATCCCCAGTGGCTGGACGCAATAGATGTGGATTCGATCCCTGGGTTGGGAAGATGCCCTTGAGGAGGAAATGGCAACCCAGCCCAGTATTCTTGCCTGGAGAATCCCATGGACAGAGGAGCCTGGCGGGCGACAGTCTATGGGGTCGCAAAGAGTTGGACGAGACTGAAACATCTGAGCCCGCGCTTGCTGCCTGAGGGAGTTTAGGAGTCGGCGGCAGGGCACACCCAAAGAGCATCCCAGGACCCACCAGTGCTCGCCTCTGACGTGGAGGGAGTCGGTCCCCTGTGGGGACATCCTGGACCCACTTGGGATGGAGCCCAGGGTAGGTGCCTTCTCCCTCTCTTACCCGTGACCTGGAGACACACATGGTCCATGTGTTCTCGGGCGGTCCCCACCATTAGGTGGCTAAAGAGCAAGGACCAGTCAGGCAGCACAAGCGTGCTGGCTCTCCTTCTTTCTTTCTCTCCTTTTTACTCTTGTCATTCAGTCTTGCTCCCTTGGAGTCACCCTCCCCAATAAACTGTCTCACACATGCCTTTATCGCAGGCTCCACTGTGGGGTAACCCAGGCTCAGGAGCAGACAAAGTGAGAAGGAGAGGGGGTCATTCCTCCCGGATAACGTCTTGCATGTGGCAGGGTGACGAGGGAGCCCCAGCGCAGAGTGAGGACGCTTTCCTCATCTTCTGCTTGGGAGAGGTGGTGAGCGCCTCTCTGGTTAATGATATTCCTTTTTCAGGAGCAGTTCCTCTGCCCCTCAGAGACAATTTCACCTGAAACGCAGATTTTGGAATCTCAAACTCCACACACTTCTCTATGCCAAAGACTCTCTGTGTCCCCAGGGCTTAATTTTAAGACATAGCTGGTGAGGAATCTATTCACTGACTTGGTCTCCTGAGCCTGAATGCAGACCTAGCCCTCGGTGCTCTTCTGAAGCTGGTCTCATGAGCTCTGGACCTCCCTGCAGGTATGACCCGACTAGAGCTGAAGCAGGGAAATTCTTGCCTCTTGTCACCGAGATGCAGTTCCTGGTCAACTAATGGAGTCCTGGATTGTAGCAAGCAGGTCTTTGCTTTCAGGAAATTCAATTACAGTACTGGAAGAGCTAATTACCTGCTTTAAAAACCAACATTATTAGCCGAGAATAATTATTACTGCAAGCAAAGTGAAAACAGTTGGGAAGGAACATGCCTTAAAGCCATCTCCCATTTCAGCTTTTCTCCTAGCAGAGAGGGGAGCACACAAACTCCCACTCTCCTCTCTATTAAGGAGGAAGTCCTCAACTGCCAGCAATCTGTTCCTGAATCCCATTTATATATATATATATATATATATATATATATTTTTTACCTATGGTGTGAATAGTAATTAGGCAGAGCGACAAAAACACAGCATGTGGTGCTTCATACAACTTTGTGGTTTGTTATTTCAAACTCATCCTGGGGTTATAAGTGATTTTCGGAGTTTGAGCAAGTTATGGTTGGTGGGTAAGAGTGTATGAAGTGTGTGCCTGTGTGTAGGGTGGGTGGGCAGCAAAATGAGGCTTCTTGGTTACCATGACTACCTCACAAATCTCCCCTGGCAACTCGAACTGTATACGAGCAAAAAAGGAAGGGGGTGGGGGTTTGGAAAATCATACAAATGAAATCAGAGGGGGTTACGTGTTCTCATATTGGAAAACTGTATTTCCTTAAATACTGCTACCATCTGGGCATATTCTCTTTTAAGAGTCTGTACTCCAGATGCATTTTTGTCAAACAAAGTGGAGTTATCTTTAGCAATAAAAGATTAAAGGAGCAGTGACTCCATGTAATAATTCCAAGGAAACCTGGGAACTGACTGTACAGTGATGCTTGCTCTGGCTGCATCGTCGGGGTCTCTGGACCAGAGGAGTAAATCTCCCCTTCCTTTGTTGAACTGGGGAGGACAAGCTGGATGTCATGACGATTTCACCATCTTTCCTTCATCTTCCTCCAGGACTGCACTGGCCACACCTCTCGTGGGTCCGCCTCAGCTCCCAAGCTCATCCCCTCTGTGGGAGAGAGAATGAAAGGAAGCATGAGCAGGATGAGACACCGACTTTGGGCCTCAGCTTCTGCACCAGTAAATGGTCAGATTTGGAGTTCAGCATCTCTCAGACCTTCTGCTTTCTTTACATCTTCATGAACTACAAACGCTGTCTCAGGTTCACTGACTGAACAGAGACTTTTGGTACAATCACGCAAGGAGCTCCACTGATCTGTTCACCAGTGAAGCTGATGAAAATTATTTAAAAAATCCCAATCATGTAAAACTTCTGGAAATGTCCTTTGAGCAACCAAGAGAAAAAGCAGGGTTGCAAGAGAATCTATGAAAATTGGACAAAAAAGAGAGTTTGGAGTATTTGAACTCCCTTTCTCATGACTCCTGCTCAGCCAAATGGAGCATCATTCCAGATGCTGCAGCCGGGAACACAAGGCTCCCTCTCCCCATTGCTTCCAGTCAGAGGGCTTTCTTCCCAGGAAGAGACAGTCTTCAGCATTTCTGTATTCAGTATTTGCTTCCCAAATATCTGATGCTGAGGCTAAGTCCTGGCATGAGGTTGGAGGTGGGGCTTCCTTCTTCTGTCGGGTCCCCGTGGTGAGACAGTGCCCTACCTTTGTGTGCTATGCTGTGAATAAATAGGTAAGTAAGCATTAAGTCACTCAGTCATCTCTGACTCTTTGCGATCCCAGGGACTGTAGCCCTCCAGGCTCCTCTGTCCATGGAATTCTCCAGGGAAGAATACTGGAGTGGGTAGCCTTTCCCTTCTCCAGGGAATCTTCCCAACCCAGGGATCAAACCCGGGTCTCCTGCATTGCAGGCAGATTCTTTACCAGCTGAGCCACAGGGAAACCCAGGGCCTTGTTGCCTGCAAGGGCTTGTGAGGTTGTGGCCCCATGTCAGGAGAGGCAAATAGAGAGGACTTCAGATTTTAACCTTCCTTTCAACCTCCAACCAAGTGGTCAGCAAATAGAGCAGGTTGTCCCTCAGAGCAAAGCTTGCTATTTTCCTCACCTCTAGCTCTAGAGAGGTGGCTCCAAGATTTTACCTGGGAGAGAAGCAGGTCACAAGACAGACAGCTCCTAATCTCTTCCTCAAAGAACTGACTTCAGTGGCAAAGAAGTGTGGCAAAGTTCAATCCTAAGCACACTCTCAAGACCAGTGATGTGTGTGCTCAGTTGTGTTCAACTCTTTGCAACCTCATGGACCATAGCCCACCAGGCTCCTCTGTCCATGGGATACTCCAGGCAAGAGTACTAGTGTGGATTGCCATTTCCTTCTCTGGGAATCTTCCCAACGCAGGGATCAAGCCCATGTCTCCTGTGGCTCCTTGCATTGCAGGTGGATTCTTCACCACTGAGCCATTGGGGAAGCCCCAAGAATAGTGAAGGTTGTGATAAATGGTAACTGGGTGGGATACTCATGGATTTAATGAAGACACAGTTTAGGTTGTAGGCAAGCTGCATTGCAGGAGAGAACTGGGGAATAAGATAGCTGGGAAGAACCTTCTCAGGGTCAGAATAAATATCAAACATGAACATCAGAAGAGATTCCTCCAAAGGAGTCTTGATTTGATTGGATTAGTTCATAGAGCAATTTATGGCCTAGACCATTGTTGAAAGCAATAAACAATACGCAGTTAGTAGAGTTTAACAGCTGGGTGAGGTCAGAGAAAGAGAGACCTAGCAACACCATACTCATCTTAGGTTGCCTGTAGGTCTCCCCAGATCTGCACCTCCCTTAGAACAACACCAGAATTTAGCATTCTCTGTTTGTGGGAAGAATGTGCATGCTTGCTAAGTCGCCTCAGTTGTGTCTGACTCTGGGACCCCACGGATTGCAGCCCACCAGGCTCCTCTGTCCATGGGATTCTCCAGGCAGGAATACTGGAGTGGGTTGCCATGCCCTCCTCCAGGGGATCTTCTGGACCCGGGGATCGAACCTGCGCCTCTTATGTCTCCTGCGTTGGCAAGCGAGTTCTTTACCACCTGGGAAGTTGGCTTTCACGAAAATTTAATCAGTTGCTAAAAAATAAATGTGTCAATGAAACATTAAGCAATCGATCTAATACAGAAATGGAAAATCTTATTTGAGCCAAATTTGAACATTATAACCAGGGGAGAGCATCTCAGAAAGGTCTGAGAAACTATTCCACCTGTTAGAATTCAAGGCACAGTTACACAAGCTTTTTGAGATGGGAGCTGTACATCAAAGGTCGTGTTTTAGACAGCTTACACAATTCAGAGCTAAACTGCCTCATGCAGGATCAAGAAGGAATGCTGTGTTTAAGGAGTTGCCTTGTTGGTGTTAGGAAATGTAACTCTTTATGTTTGAGCAGGTATTTCTGCCAACAGGGGAGGTTTGGTCATGCAAAATGCAGATACACAATGCACGGTAGGGGGGAGGTAGGAGGCCAAAGAGAAGGGGACTTTTTTGTTGTTGTTGTTCAAATTCTTCTTGTCTTGACGTAAAATATGAATTTTATTTCACATAAATGAATAATGAAAACAAGCCCCGGAAGGGGATACCAGCACCCAGAGATTATTGCTACAATATATAATCTGAAATGTCACTTACCAACAAAAATTATAAGGTATGTAAAGCAATAGGAAGGTATGACCCATTCACCAGGAAGAAAAGAAGACCTATAGAAACTGCTTGTGAGAGTGACCAGAAGTCAGCTTCGACAGCAACCAAAGTCAAAATAGCCTTTGTAAACATTAACATGATCACAGAAGTAAATGAAGCCATGAGTTAAGAAGTGAAGGAAGGCAGGATCATATCACAAAAGGAGAATATCACAAAAAAAAGGAACCGTGGACAGCATCAAGTTCTGGGGCAGTTCTGGGGTTGAAAAGCAAACATGGCTGAAATAAAAACTTTCCCAGAGGGCCCCAAGAGTTGTTTTGAAGCGGCAGAAAGAAGAATCAATGAACTTGGAGATAGCTCAATAGAGACTACGTGAGGGGCAGAACAGAGAGAGAAAAAGAATAAATATGTATGGGACTTGGGACTTCCCTGCTGGCCCAGTGGCTTGGAATCAGCCTTCCGATGCAGGGGACACGGGTTTGATCCTGGTTCGAGGAACTAAGATCCACATGCACAGGGCAATGAAGCCCTCATGCCACAACTAGAGAAGCCAGCTCGCTGCCCTGAAGACCCAGCACAGCACCCCCGCCCCCGCAAATGAATGGACTCCCCAAGAAATGTGGGGGGAGGTGGGACCACCATCAGACACAGCATCCTATGTACAATGGAAGAGCCAGGAGAGGAGGGAAGGAAGAGAAAACATTGCCAAAGAAATAATGACTTGGAAGTTATATAAGATTATGGTAATATGCAAAGCAATGTAAAGCTGCGTAAACTAAATGCCGATAATCTTTCACTCACACCCACGCTCCCCATCCACCCCGAGGTAACCAGTGTAACAGTGTGTATCCTTCCCATGTTTTTCTCTATGCTGATGCAAAAATGACCAAATATGCATATGCATCTTTAGCTTTTTAATGTACAAAACAGAGGGGGTAGTAATCCATTGTTTGGATGTAACACCATTTATCTAGCTATTTCTCAATACAACTCTCTCTCTGTAAGATCTTTAATGACCATGATTCTGTTTACCTAATTACAGGCATTACGATGTAAAATTTCTTCCCAACCAAATCTAGGTCATAGCGGGAAAAGAAAAAGGATGACAAAGATGAACTTGTTCAAGTCTCATTTGGTTCAGCCAAATTTCCATGTATCAAGTATAGTTTTAGTCAAAGTTTCAGACTACATGGTAATATGTGCATTCTAGGTCACTCAGTTGTGTCCGACTCTTTGTGACTCCATGGACTGCAACCAGGCAGGCTCCTCTGTTCCATGGAATTTTCCAGCCAAGAATACTGGAGTGGGTTCCATCTCTTATTCCAGGGGATCTTCCCGACCCAGGTATTGAACACAAGTCTCTTGTGTCTCCTGCATTGGCAGGTGAGTTCTTTACCACTGCACCACCTGGGAAACTAATACAGCACTGAAAAGGCAATGGATTTGGAATGAGAGGTCTGAGCTTGAATTCTGACTTACTCACGGGTTCAGTCAACCATGACCACAATAATGTTAAGTAACACTGATCGCAGAATCTGGCAGCGTACCCAAATGAGGACTGATTTAGCCCCAGTGTCTGTAGGACAGTGTGGGAGTTGGGTGGATAGGGGGTAGGCTGGACTTGGTTCAGCCGGAGTGGCTCTGCTTCACGTGTCTCCTTGGAACCAGAGCAGTAGGCTGGTGGTGGCAGAGGTGCAAGGGAGCATGTCCAGCTGCAAAAGCTCTCTCAGAGTCTCTGTGCATCCCATGGACTAACATCTCATCAGCCGAAACAAGTCGTGGAGGCTGAACTCAAGAGTCCAGGCGCACTGCCAGCTTATGTGGCCAAGGATATGGATGTGTGACTCTGTTACTGGACATGGAGTAAAGATTCAGAGTCATAATTCTGTCTGTTGCAGTCATTTGTCAGCAAGGTACTTTGTGCTCTCTGAAAGGAGAGAACACTACCCACCTTGTAATTTTGTTTCAAGGGTTACTTGCAATATTGTATGTATATCCTTAGGCATATAGTCCATAATGAATGGCTATTAACTTCCTCGCAAAGCTCTCATGGAATATGTGATTCTTTTATGTTCAAAATCTTACACAGCATTGGTCAAATTGATCAAATAAAAAAAGAATATGCAGCACTTCCTTGGTGGTCCAGGGGCTAAGACTCCATGCTCCCGAGTCAGGGGGCCCAGGTTTGATCCCTGGTCAGGGAACTAAAGCCTGCCTGCCACAAATAAAAGATACTGCATGCTGCAACAAAGATTGAAGATCCCACGTGCTGCAACTAAATAAACAAATGAATAAATATTAAGAAAAAAGCATATGCAATAATTAAATTTTTCATTTTCTACACAAGAGTATAAGAATGATTTCCATGTTGCCTATTGCGTATCACTTGCATAAATACTTTTGCACATGGGGTCCAGAGTACATGGGCCATTCTGAATTTTCCTATTTAGGAATTTTCTTACATCAAAGCATTCTTTTATACTTCTGCTGTATTTTTCGTGTGTGTGTTGGGGGTATCTGTGTGATCGTTCATCATTTGACTGGACCACAGGAGGTAAACTATTTCATGGAGAGGTTTTGGAGCCTCCAGCCTGACATCGGTTACCTGGGCTGGTGTCCTGTTGGTTTCAGAGCGTTGACCTGCTGAGTGATGGTGCGGTGGTGCTGAGTGATGGTGCGGTGGATCCCAGAGCCTGGGGGCCCCAGAGCACCCATAAATCCTCTCTTCCCTGAGTAGATAAGCAAGCATGCTGGAAGAGTAATGAAGTTCCCCATGTCCTATTAGTGTGACTGTGCTCGAGGGAGGAAGACAAAGCCACCCGCAGGTGTTGTCAGTGACAATGACACTGGGTGCCTGGCCCCAGTCTCACTGAGTTGATCTGGTGCTCTAAAGTATTTTAGCCAGGTATAGGACTGAATCTGTGGCTTTGTAAATTCAACAGAGGAGCCACATCAGCTCATTTGTTAAATTAAAAAGCATTACGTGAAGGGCACCTAGAATTGATTTAATGAGGATGTGGCTAAATTGCAACAGGGAGCAGCAGGTAGACCCCACTACCTGGGCAGGTTTTCTCCAATTAGGGTAGACTTAGGGCTTCCCTGGTGGCTCACACAGTAAAGAACCCTCTTGTGATGCAGGAGACCCAGGTTTGATTCCTGGGTCAGGAAGATCCCCTAGAGAAGGGATATGCTACCCACTCCAGTATTTATGGGTTTCCCTGGTGGCTCAGATGGTTAAGAATCTGTCTGCAATGTGGGGGACTGGGGTTGGATCCCTGGATCGGGAGGATCCCCTGGAGGAGGGCATGGCTACCCACTCCAGTATTCTTGCCTGGAGAATTCCATGGACAGAGGAGCCTGGTGGGCGACAGTCCAGGGGGTTGCAAAGAGTCAGACATGAGTAAATGACTAACACTTTCAGTTTTTTTCAGGCAGCAAGCCACTTGTCTCTTTGGGGTCCATTCATCAGGCCACATTACTGAGAATAGTACCATGACTAGACTCTAGAAGACCCATGTCAAACTAGGGGTTTGGACCTGGCTCTATGGTAACCTAGAGGGGTAGGATGGGGAGGGAGGTGGGAGAGAGTTTCAAGAGGGAGGGGGTATATGCCTGATTCATGTTGATTTTGGCAGAAACGAACACAATATTGTAAAGCAATTATCCTTCAATTAAAAATAAATAAATTTAATTATATATATATATTTTAAAAAACCTAGGGGTTTGGTCCAGTCAGGAAAAGGGACTTCTTTTGTTGAAGGTTTTCTGCTAAACACGTTTTGTGAATTGTCATCCGTGGTCCAGTGGAAGTAAGACTGGCTCCTGTGTGTCTGAATTCCCTACTTCATCATAACCCACTCTCCAGAAGTAATTACTTCTCCTTTTAGCTTTACCCAGAAACTTCAGAGAATGCCCTGAGTATTCATCATGGTTCTCACGAGCTTCTTTCAATTTCCCTGGGAAGTGTGTGTGTGCGTGCTCAGTAGTTCAGTTGTGTCTGACTCTTTGTGACCCCATGAACTGCAGCCTTCCAGGATCCTCTGTCCATTGAATTTTCTAGGCAAGAATACTGGAGCAGGTTGCCATTTCCTATTCCAGGGGATATTCCTGATGCAGGGATTGTATCTGTATCTTCTGCACTGGCTGGCAGATTGTTTATGGCTGAGCCACCTGAGAAGAGTCTCTTCTATTGCTGTGCCTCATTTTACATGTCCAACAACGGATCCCTGGACTGATGGATACATGATGCAGCAGTTATGAGCATGGATTCTGGAGCCATGCTGCCTGGGTTTGATTCCTGGTTCAGCCTCTCAGAAGCTGTCACCTTGGGCAAATCGCTTAATGTCTCTGCACATTAGTTATCCCACTTGTGAAATGGGAATACTAATGACACTCTCCTCATAGGGTTATTTCAAGAATTGAACAATTATTAAAATGCTTGGAGCTCTTGGCACATAGTGTTGGATAGGTGTGGCTCTTATTAAGACTGTAATGAACATTAGTTGAATGAGGTAATGCAAGTAACATTCTAAGCTTATAGAGACATTGAATTATGGTTATTATCACTACTACTTCTGTAAGGTGTTCAAGTTTTATCTCCTCTTGGATAAGACATCTGAATGCAGATCAAGTCCTGATCTGCCTTTTCTCCAACCCAGTCCAGCTCTACAGATGCGCGTGTTCTGTGGTCACAGAAGTTTGAGAACTGCTGCATGGCTGTGTTTGTGAGTGTGTGTGTTTCTAATACTTTCCAGGTGGCTCAGTGGTAAAGAATCCACCTGCAATGCAGGAATAGCAGAAGACTTGGGTTTGATTCCTGGATCGGGACGATCCCCTACAGAAGGGACTGGCTACCCACTCCAGTATTCTTGCCTGGAGAATTCAATGGACAGAGGAGCCTGGCAGACTACAGTTCATGGCTTTGCAAAGAGTCAGACATGACTCAGCATGCATGAGAACGAATGTGTCTAACACAAATTCAGACCACAGAACTATTTTGCTTGAAAACACATTTTGGAAAAGTTTTTCCATGATCCTTGGAAGGATTAAGAGTGGAAATTTTCAGATGAGGAGAATTGTTGGGGAAAGTGGAATTCTGACCCCTTTTCAAATAAGGCTAATTAAAAAACTGCCCTTCCCACCTCTGAGAGTAATGAAGGGGATTTATTAACACCTCTTCTGTGCCAGGCATTGGTCTCGGCAGTTCAGATACGTCATTGCCAATAAAAATATGCTAATGACTACCACTTAATGACCACCTAGAATGTGCCAGGCATTTTATATAAATGATTCCTACCATCCGTAAAGTCTTTGTAGAGTAGGTATTATCAACCCCAGCTTATAGATGAGGAAGTTGAGGTTCACTGAACCTCATGAATCTGCCTGCAATGTGGGAGACCTCGGTTTAATCCCTGCATTGGGAAGACCCCCTGGAGGAGGAAATGCAACCCACTCCTGTATTGCCTGGTGAATCTCATGGGGAGAGGAACCCGGTGGGCTACAGCCCATGGGGTCACAAGGAGTTGGGCACGACTGAGCAGCCGAGGACACCACACATTCGTTTTCTTGACACAGTTTGTCATTTGATTCCCAGGATGCATGATCTGGGCCCGGCCTCCCTTTCCAGCCTCTGCTCCCTCAGTTTCCCCTCATGAGAGGCTCCAGGATCGATGAAGTCCTGGCCTTATTCTCTCAATCCACACGGCTCTTTTCACTTCCTGTCTTTGCTCACATGGACTCCTATGCATGGTTGACATGATGACTCTTCCAAGTCCCAGTTTGCTTTCCCTGAGCACCCTGTCCCAATGGTTCTGGATGGAATCAATTGCTTCTTTTTCTTTGTGCACCAGGATTTTGTACAAACCCATCAAATGTTATCACATTGAATTACAATTACAGGCTGAAGGAATGGATAGATGAGTACGGAGCAGCTCACCTTGCAGGAAGGCATTGGTTCTTTCTTATTTACTTATTTATTTTTTGTGTGTTTTTGAATGAAGATAGTGAAGCTTAGAAAAATTTGGTGACTTGTTCAAGGTCATATAAGTTGTTGCTGGTGGAGTTGGGGCTTTAGCCTTGATTTTAGGAACCAGGGATTAGAGTTGAGTTTTCAAAGACATCTTCCCCAGTGTCTTCCCTGACGGAGCATCGCTTTTAAAGATTGATTAGTTCAGGAAGAGAACTGTTATGAAAAGAGTAGTTATGACCCCCTTCATATATGCACCTTAGGGTTTACGAGGGCTTCTCCAGTGGTTCAATGGTGAAGAAATTACCTGCATTGTAGGAGCCACAGGAGACATGGGTTTGATCCATGGGTTGGGAAGATCCCCTGGAGGAGGGCATGGCAACCCACTCCAGTATTCTTGTCTGGAGAATTTTATGAACAGAGGACCCTGGTGGGCTACAGTCCATAGGGTTGCCAAGGTTCAGTCATGACTGAAGCATTTTCACAAGCACACGTACAGGGTTTACAAACCACCTGATATTCTAGATGCTTCAACACTTATATTATGAGGGTCATATCATAATGATTATTTTCCCCCTAACTAACTGATAAAAGAAAGTATATTTTATGGAGTTGTCAAAATAGAAGGAAACCTCAGACTACAGCCCCATCATGATCTCGGTCTCCCCCACTCCATTCTAATGCTTTCCTGGGACAGACTACACTCGCTTTTAATCTGTGGGAACATTTGCACTTTCACATCCTACAGAGACCAATTAAAAGAATCAATTAAAATCAAACTTTTGAAGGCAGTGATAAGACAAAGTGGGAATAAATGAATGAAGGATGTTTACCATAAAGTGAAGCTGAAAGGTTAATACTGCCTAAATACTCATTTATAGGCCCCGGAACTGACAGCAAGGTCCTAGCCTAGGAGGTCTTGATTTGGCAAAAGCTTTGTATGCCTGCATTTTCTTGAAATCTTCCCTCTGCAACTTGTGCTGGGGTTCAAGTCTTCAGTCAGCCGGGGCAGCAAGACAGAGCAT
The DNA here is from genome assembly GCA_007570785.1 of Antilocapra americana. NCBI lineage: Eukaryota > Metazoa > Chordata > Mammalia > Artiodactyla > Antilocapridae > Antilocapra > Antilocapra americana. The sequence goes on along the minus strand of ML663013.1, from coordinate 4,742,796 downwards.
ATCAATCAGAGCAAATGGGTAGCCCTGTTTTCCCTTTGAAAATTGGAGTCTAAAGCCATATTAGCTGCAGCCTTAATACTAATTATAGCATGACTTGCATGGCAAGCCTTCCTGATTATTTTTGGTAAATTTTCTTTGAAGATAAGAAAGAAACCATTATACCCAGATTATGGCTTGTCAGTTGCAGGAAGTGCCTGGTAGGGCAGCTTCAGAGTTTTAGACAATGAGAAAAGTAGCACAAGCACAGCCTTGGTTCTGTAAAGGGATGAGGCACTGCCTTCTTGGGAGCAGCTCCAAGCCTGACCCTCAGCTCCTTCTCATCCATCTCTGTCTCGCCCTGCAAGCTCATTTTCTGATTGCTTTGTCAAGAGAGTGAAAATGACTTTTCAAGAAGATTCAAAAAGAAGCTTTGTCTTTTATATTCATTTTCTTTTTTTTTGGTCTTAGAATTTTTTTCTCCTATTCTTTCAGATCAAGGTTGTCTGTTACAGAATTCCTCCCTCATTTGATAGGGCAGACCTTGAATTTACGAAACTTATTGAAAGCTGAATGTATTTTTTATCCTCAAGCCGGAATCTCAGGGCTGAACTGAAGTGTGAGCCTGGTTACGCCCTAGGCTAAACCTGTTTCTTTCATTAATTCTTCTGCTAACTGAGGCCTTACTTTGACCCCCTGCAACTTCACAAAATCTTTTTTTTTTTGCTTTTGAGAAGTGAACATCTTGGGTATTACATCTCAGTCAAGTACCTTTATGCCTATATTTTTTATGTCATTTGACCATTTGGACCTTAAAGAAGGCAGAGGACTGAAGAAGTGATACTTTCGAACTGTGGTACTGGAGAAGACTCTTGAGTTCCCTTGGACTTCAAGGAGATCAAACCAGTTGATCCTGAAGGAAATCAATCTTGACTATTAATTGGAAGGACTGTTGCTGAAGTCAAAGCTCCAATACTTTGGCCACCTGATGCGAACAGCCAACTCATTGGAAAAGACCCTGATGTTGAGAAAGATTGAGGGCAAAAGCAGGAGCAGGCAGCAGAGGATGAGACGGTTAGATAGCATCACTGATTCAGTGGACAAGTCTGAGCAAACTCCAGAAAATAGTACAGGACAGAAAAGCCTGGAGCACTGCACAGTCCATGGGGTTGCGGACAGTCAGACACAGCTTAGTAACTGAACAACAACAAAGTTCAAACTTCACTGGAGAGTTCTGGGTATAGGGTCAAGTACACCTAAATGAATGGTGACCTCCAGAGCCGTTGCCTTGTGTGGACGTATTATTGTTTAGGATCATTTAAGTGCTAGTGGAAGAAAATCACACTGGCTGAATTAAGAAGAAATGAGATGTATTGAAAAGATACTGGGAGTCTCACAGAACCTAAGTGTTATCAGTTCTCATCAAACCTGGAATCAGAAGCACAGATGCTCTTAGAACTGGCTTCCTATTTCTTTTACGTGTGATTCCCTCCATGTACCACGTTCTTTCTCCCTCCTTTTTAGGTACAAATGTTCCCTTCATTTCTCTAGGGTTTGTCATAGGAAATTAGAACACACATCCAGTCCTAGCCTCCCACCCTATGTAAACCACTCAAGGACTGACTGCCTTTCTTTCTCTGTTCTAGTTTTAAGCTTTTCATGCCAGCAACCTGGTTGACTCACCTTGGGACAGGTGGCTCACCTGCTAGCCATCTGAATGGTGCAACCAGATGTGTTAGGTGATGTCAGAAGAAGGGTGAGGGTCTTGGGAAAATGAAAAATACCCATGGAGATGAGCAGCTTGTCCTCTCTGTGAGCAAACACTGATCTCATTAGTTCTGTTAACTCAGTCTATTTTCCTAGGAAGTGAACCGTTGTAGATTTTTAAGTCTGTGAGCTACTAGCCTCCATTATTAATTGAATTTACTTAGAGAAATCAATTCCTTTATAAGAAACCATTTATTTAAACATATCTATTTATGTTGTTCTTTTCCTTAAGCAACGTATAGTAAGAGCAAACACATATACTTATTACACATAAGTAAACATATATAAGTGCTTACTCTGCACAAAGCACTGTTCTGTGTTGTGTTGTGTGTGTGTGTGTGTGTGTGTGTGTGTGTGTGTGGTGTGTGTAGGCACACATGTATGCTCATTCTGGTTCTCAAAACAGCTGTATGAGGAAACTGAGGCACAGGAAGTTTAAAAAATTTGCCTGGGGTAAGCGATAATTGGGTCTTCCCTGGTGGCACAGACAGTTAAGAATCTGCCTGCAATGGAGGAGACCCAGGTTCAATCCGTGGGCCAGGAAGATCCCCTGGAGAAGGGACTGGCTACCCACTCCACTATTCTTGCCTGGGAAATCCCATGGACAGAGGAGCCTGGCAGGCTATAGTCTATTGGGTCACAAGCAGTTGGACAGGTCAGGGCTACAAGTAATAATTAGTGGTGGAATCCAATCTACATAATCAAACTGGGGAGAGATGATATGCTCGAATTAACAGCTAATAATGCAATTTAGAATGTGGCATACTGACTGTTTTTCAAACATATGTCCTAGAATTTGGAGAAATTTAAGAACCATAGGAAACAGCCTCACTACTTTGTGTTTATTTTATTTTTTAATGAAATTGCTATTATTGATACACTCAATCACTACTGTTTCACAACCGTAGAGAAAAATAGTTTAAATTTTAGCAGGCAACTTTTTATGATAACCTGCCTGAAAATCACCATAATAGTGTGGGGCTGGGCAGAAAAATAGTCTTCAAATATTTTAAGTACAGTCAAGAGGAAAAAGGAAAGATTTCTTTAATGGATAAAAAGTGAAGGGAGCCAGGTCACATTCAGTAAGAAAAACCTGCTGACTATCAAGTCTACCTACTCTTTCAGATCAGTGAGCATTCCAAAGTGTGGTCCCTGAGCCAACAGCATCAACATCACCTGGGAACCTGGTAGAAATGCAAATTCTAGGGTCTCACCCCAGGCCTGATGAATCAAGAACTCTGAGTCTGGGGTCCAGTCCTCTGTTTTAACAATCCTTGTAAATGGTTCTGATGCCCCTTGAAGACTGAGACTATCTGTCGCAAAGACTGGGGCCACAGAATAAGAAAATTGCCAGAATCACAGTTTCTTGAAAAGACAATTAAGGTAGAGATACAGACTCCAGTGCCTGAGAGGGGCGGTGAAGTCTATTAATAGTTCATGTAAATTTGGGAAACTCTCAGGTGATCAGAGCTGAGCTGCTATACTGTACCTAGAATGGCTCCTATCTGGTTTTATTGCCTTGTAAAACATAGGGTGGGCATCATATTACTCTCAAACAAAACCTCTGTGGTCTCTGTGGTGTTTTCAAGCCCTCAGGTTTACAGATTACAAAACTGAGGTCCTAGCGATCACAGGTTGGAATCAGATCATGGGTCTCTGTTGACTCAATTCAGTGACAGAGAAGAGCTATGTACACGGTATTGGGTTCTTAGGGGCCATGAAGAGTTTCTAAATGAGTGACTTCTAGGCCATTTCCACACACATTAAAGTTCTCTGAGCCATATAAGATGACCATTCATAACCAAGACCTTGTCTATTTACTGGAAAATGTAAATTTGCTTTAGTCATAAGAGGATCATAGAGGTCATCCAACCTGGTTCAACCTTCTCACTACAGATGAGAATAAAAAAGAAACACAGTCCCCAAACTTTGAGAACCAGAATCCTTAAGAGTCTACAGATATATAATGCCAGATCCTACATTTTCAGAAGCCATTGAAATTTTGTGCTGTTTGTTGCATTATGTCAATATTCATTTCATTTTTCCCTCACTTCTAAATAGGTGGAGTGATATTTCTATTCCTGCTTAAAATATCAATAGAAGTTATTGAGGAGGAACATGGGTTGAAATGAAGCATAGGTTGAAAAGTATGGTGTTAAAATAGTAGGAAAGTATTTAAGACTGGAAAATATAGACTAAAATGTTACAGAGTATTCAATGCTATTATCTTCAGCATTGATTTTACTGTAAGATCTGTCCTCCCTGTATGTTGGGTAGATTCAGTCATAACATTTTAATCCTAGGAGCGTCCTTAGAGGTTATTACTTCCTAGCCTTCATTTTACAGACAAGGACACTGAGGTCCAGGGAGGCTAATATGACTTGTAAAGGTCACATATGATCAGAAAGTTCTGCATGTTGGACTTCTCTAAGGATAAATGTCTTGTGAATGGCTCCCTTGAAATGCCTGCACAAAATCAAGCTGGGGCTGTTGTCTATTTCATCTATAATTTTCCCCCTGGTATTTGACACCGCAAATGAAAGTACCAGACCAGACGCTTAATTGCTTCTAAAAAGGCTGTGAAATGATAAGAATTTTTTTGGCCATCTTTTTTGTGGGTCATTGTGTCTTCTCCAAAGTCATTGTGTTTTTGTTGTTTGTGAGCTCATTTCTGAACTGGGAATTATGAAAACGATCTTTTGAAGCATTGAAATGACTTACAGGAAACTTTATTATAGCAGTTCTAAATTTTTCCTGCATTGTATGCTACCTTACATTTCCAATTGACATGCAGTTAGATGGCCTTAACTGGTATATTTCTAGTCAACTTTTAGCACAACATAAAGCTGTAAATTGTCTTCCCTGATGGCTCAGAGGGTAAAGAATCTGCTTGCAATTCAGGAGATACAGGAGATGTAGGTTTGATCCTTGGATCAAGAAGATCTCTTGGAGGAGGAAAACAGCACCCCACTCCAGTATTCTTGCCTGAAAAATCCCATGGACGGAGGAGCCTGGAGGGCCATGGTCCAGAGGGTCACAAAGAGTTGGACACAACTGAGTGACTTCGCAAAGCTGTAAATGGAAAGAAACAGGATATTTCTGACCAGATGCACTTTGATAGTCTATTTTTCTTTCCTTCTTTAATAGGTAGAGTTTACTCTTCTCAGGTAATAAAGAGCATTCACCTTCATGGTAAAAAATTTAGAACATATTTTAAAGCATAGGAAAAAGAAAAAATATCCATAGCCTCATCATGCAAAGAAATTCTCCCTTGTTATTGCAGTGCATTGCATTCCACTTGAAAATAGCTTTATAGTGATAAATGTACATAAAATAGATATGTATACATTAATGTGTAGTAATAAAGTTCCTCCATGGATTCCCCAGGCAAGAATACTGGAGTGGATTGCCATTTCCTCCTCCAGAGAATTTTCCCAATCCAGAGATCCAACCCAAGTCTCTTGTATCTCCTCACTGCAGGTGAATTCTTTACCTGCTGAGCCACCAGGGAGCTCAAAGCTGAATGAAAATTACTAAGCCAAACATCTGTTTTAACCCACACTTACCCCTTATTCAGGTTAAGAAAGAGCATTATAGGCATCCCAGAAAATACCTACATGGCCCTTGTAATCACACCCTCTAACTTTCCCTTTAAATAATCACTATATATTTTTAGCTTCTCCGTATAGTTTTACATGTTGTAAAACTACTCATTAATCCCCAAACTATCCATTAATTATAATGCCCATTACAATGAATAAACCAATATTGATACATTTTAATTAACTAGACTGTATATATTAGACTTTATAAATTATATAAGTGTTAAGATCTGCCTATGGCAGAAGTGGTCTTTGATTTCTAGACTACTGTTTTCTGTCTCATCTCAGGGCTTATACTTACTTTCTCTTGCAGGCTGAAAGCTAGCCACCCTCAGGGAAGGATTCCTACTCTAATAGGAAACAGAGAAGTCCCCTAAAAAGAGTACCATCCTTCACTCCTGGAAGGAATGTAAATTGCTATAGCTATTCTGAAGACCAATGCAACAATATTTAGTGCAATTAAGTATGCATATGCCTTGCAACCCAGAAATTTCACTTCTGAGTAGCGTGTGCACAGAAACTTTCACACAGGCAGATAATGAGATGTCTCCAAGAATGTGTGTGGAGTAAAAAATTGGAGGAAGCTCAACTGTTCCTCCGTGGAAGAATGGATATGTAAAAAATGACATGTGCCTATGACAGAATGCCACATCGCAGCCAGAGAAGGAGTGAAACAGATCTACAAATAGCAACATCTCAACTACATACTGCTAAATGAGAAAAAAGTAAGAAAGAGAATGAGGCGCATAGCTGCTGTGAGGTCTGCTGCTAACAGACCATCTCACACTCACTGCCTCCTGACTACTGTTTGTTAGCTCTGGAGGCCGAGAGTCAACATTTGGGGCTGGGGTGAACAGAGCAGCTCTGCTGGTCTCTCCTGGGTTCACTCATTCCCCTGCAGTTGGTAGGGAATTGGCACAGTTGTTACTAGGTTGCCTGCAGTGGGTTTGCCTGTCCGTCTAGCCACTGATGTTGGCTTCTTATGTCCGAGGGCCTCATGTCAGCACCAGCTTGTGGGCTGGCTTGGGCTTTCTCACAGGGTAGCAGAGAAGGCAAACTCCTAAGGCACAGCTACCAAGCCTTGGCTTGATCATACTGGCTAATGTCACATTAGCCAGACTAAGTTATGTGGCCAGTCTGGAGTCAGTGACAAAGAAGGTACAAGACAGCATGGTTCCAGGGTGGTGGGTGGCTCACTGGGTGCCAGGGTGACTGAGCAGGACACTATGAGGCCTTCCTGGGAAGGGCCCCTCCCCCACATTCCCTACTTGAGCTCCTCTCGAAGCACCCAGCTAAGAGTATTTGCTGCACACTTCCTGGGTGGCTCTGCAGATGTGAAAACCCCCTACCAAATAGAAGTTTTAACTACCTGATAACCATGAACATGGAGTTTCCCTGGTGGTTCAGACAGTAAAGAATCTGCCTGCAATGCAAGAGATGTGGGTTGGATCCCTGGGTTGGGAAGATCCCCTGGAGGAGGGAATGGCTACCCACCCCAGTAGTCTCACCTGGAGAATCTCACGGACAGAGGAGGCTGGTGGGCTACAGTCCATGGTGTCACAAAGAGTTGGACATGACTGAGCAACTAAACTCAAAATCACTGCAGATGGTGACTGAAGCCATAGAATTAAGACGCTTACCCCTTGGAAGAAAAGTGATGACCAACCTAGACAGCATATTAAAAGGCAGAGACATTACTTTGCCAACAAAGGTCTGTCTAGTGAAGGCTATGGTTTTTCCAGTGGTTATGTATGGATGTGAGAGTTGGATTGTAAAGAAAGCTGAGCAGTGAAGAATTGATGCTTTCGAACTGTAATGTTGGAGAAGACTGTTGAGAGTCCTTTGGACTTCAAGGAGATCCAACCAGTCCATCCTAAAGGAAGTCAGTCCTGAATATTTATTGGAAGGACTGATGCTGAAGCTGAAACTCCAATACTTTGGCCACCTGATGTGAAGAGCTGACTCACTGGAAAAGACACTGATGCTGAGAAAGATTGAAGGTGGGAGGAGAAGGGGACGACAGGATGAGATGGTTGGATGGTATCACCGACTCAATGGACAAGAGTCTGAGTAAACTCCAGGAGGTGGTGATGGCCCATGGGGTCACAAAGAGTTAGACACAATGGAGCGACTGAACTGAACTGAACTGAGCAACTATGCATGCATGCAGGCAATCAGGGGCACATAGCCCCAGGCCTCTGGGAGCCTAAGGACTGACCAAGTTGACCCCTGTGACATCGCCTTGTCCCCTCATCAGCTGCCAATCAGAGCACTGTGAATGGACTGACTATACACACTGTGACCCCTCCTCCCTTACCTGACTTTCAAAAATGTTTTGCTGAAACTGGAAACCCTTTGCAGACTTCAGGGCATTTTAGGGTACAAACCACCTGTTTCCTTGCATGGCCTTGCAGTAAACCTTTCTCTCCTCCCAAATCCGATGTTTTGGCGTGTTTAGCCTCACTACATATAGTGCACACAAACTTGCACTAACACCAGGACTACAAAAATTGGCTATAATAAAACAATAATGCTTATAGGCTGAATTGTGTCCACTCAAATTAGTATGCTGAAGCCCTAACCTCCAGGACTGCAGAAAGTAACCAGATGTAAAGATAAGGTCTGAAAAGATGTTATTAAGTTAAAATGAAGTGTTTAGGTTGGGACCTGATACAACCTGACTGGTGTCCTTTTATGAAGATGAAATCTAGTTGCCGATACGTACCCACACACAGGAAAGACCCTGTAATGCACACAGAGAAGCAGCCCCTTGTAAGCCTGGGAGAGAGACTTCAGAGGAAGCCAACCCTGCTGTCACCTGGATCTTAGACTTCTAGCCTCCAGAAGTGTGGGAAATGTCTGTTCAAGCCACCACATCTGTGTGGTATTTTGATATGGCAGACCAAGTAAACCAATAGTATGCTCTTTGCGTAAATTTAAAGGATTCACCCACAAGCCATAATTTCCATAGATAGGAAGAGAAGAGAAAATACACACACATATAGATTAGAAGTATGTATACGAGATACGGGTGGGAAGGTGCTTATGAGGGAAAGACAATGGAATTAGAACAAGAAATAAAGTGAGGAACAATCTAGAAAGAGACCCACAGAACCTGTTTTATAGCACAGGGAGCTCAGCCCAACTACTTCATTGTACAGCCGAAGCTAACACAATATTGCAAAGCAACTATACATCAATGAAAAAATAAAAAGAGACCTACAGATGGATGGATGATAAAAGTGTGCCATGTATTTAAGTGGGCAATCAAATCTGTGTACTTGAGCTTAAAAAATAGAATAAAGTAAAATTTAAAAAGCCTTTCCTGATTGAGGCAGAGTTGCCTTTCTGATCAGTAATTAGACCAGCTTTTAAAACTAACACTGCTATATGAAAACTATGCTACCCTTACATCATTAAATCCTTTATGTGAAGATCCCGTTGCAAATAGATTTTAAATGAGCTGCCCGTGGGTGCCCTGTGAGTAGTGGCTGGCAGAAGGCTGAACCAGTTGGTACGATCCCCACCCCAAGTCTAAGCCACCCCCATCTGATCATCTGTTACTTAGGGTCTGTGTCCCTTCAGTTCCTTGGCCCGTCTTCTGGGTCTGAAATTGGACTCGTCTCTTGCTCTTGGCTGCCTATCCTGTTTCTGAGTCCCTTCTCTTGTTACCCTGCCTTGTTCTGCACTGTTTGCTGGCTCTGCTTTATAGGCTGGCTCTGCCTTGGTCTGGTTTGGCCCCTCTAACACACTTCACCTCTCTAAGGCAGGTTCCATGGCTGTACCCACAAGGTCTGAGACAGCCAGGGAGCCTGAGAACAAAAAGAACACAGCCAGCAATAGGCAAGCTTTAACTTCCCTCAGTCGTGGGCACTTTAAAATATGGGAGGGCTGAGTCTGATCTTCAGAGGTTTGGATAGGACTAGTCTAGGGTACAGCTTAGGCCACCAGTGCTTTGAAAAAGTGGGCCAGAGGCCATAATGTAGAGTCAAGTTTGAGAACCACTGGTCTGAAGTTTGACTTTAGTGCTAACTGGATATGGATATAAACACACAGAAATTTAATAATATTTAATTATTATCCCACTTTTTCAGCTTTATTGAGGTATAGCTTTTTTTAAAAAAAAATATTACTTAATTATTTGGTTGGACTGCATTTTAGTGGTAACACTCCAGATTTCTGACCTTTGTAAGGCTTCATATAGGGTTTAGTTCTCCTACCAGGGACTGAACCCAGGCCCCCTGAATTGGGAGTGAGACTCTTAGCCACTAGACTCTCAGGGAAATCCTGAGATATAGTTTATTTTCTAATTTTTATTAGAGCATAGTTGATTTGCAGTGTTGTGTTTCAGGTGTACAGTGAAGTGAACCAGTTATCCATATGTATGCTTGCATGCTTAGTTGCTTCAGTCATATAAGACTCTTTGAAACTCTATGGACTGTTGCCCACCAGGCTCCTCTGTCCATGGGATTTCTCAGGCAAGAATACTGGATTGGGTCACCGTGCCCTTCTCCAGGGGATCTTCCTGACCCAGGGTTCAAACCCACGTCTCTTGTTGCTCCTGCATTCCAGGCAGATTCTTTACCTCTGAGCTACCGGGGACCCATATATCCATTCTTTTTTAGATTCTTTTCCCATATAAGTCATTACAGAGTTTTGAGTAGAGTTCCCTGTGCTACACAGTAGGTCCTTATGAAGTATAAGTGTTAGTCGCTCAGTAGTGCCTGACTCTTTGCGACCCCATGGAATGCAGCCCATCATGCTCCTCTGTCCATGAAATTTTCCAGGCAAGGACACTGGAATGGGTTGCCATTTCCTTCTCCAGGGGATCTCCCCAACCCAGGGATCGAACCCGGGCTACCTGCACTGCAGACGGATTCTTTACCAACTGAGCTACAAGGGAAGCCCAACAAGTATATGAGGTATAGTTACAAAGTATAGTTGACAACTAAAATTGTAAGATATTCTAAGTGTACACCATGATGATTGGGTATACGTGTACATTGCCAGAGGATTCCCTCCATCCAGTTAATTAACTCATTCATCACTCCACATATTTGTCCCCCCTTTTCTGGTAGGAATGTTTAAATCCTACTCTTATAGCAAATTTCAGCCCTACATTACAGTGTTAACAACTGTAGTCAACTGTATCACATATTAGATTTTTCAGATCTTACTTGTCTTATAACTGAAAGCTTTGCCAACCTCTCCCTGTTCCTGTCTACTTCTCTCTTCCTAGCCCCTGGAAACCACTTTTCCACTTCCTGTTTCTGTGAGTTTTATATAAAAGGATAAGATCAAAGTTGGGCTGGAGCTGGCTTACAATGACTAGTTAGAGCAGACTGTTAAGTACCAAAGAATTTTCCAAGCTGGTTGTTGAAATTGACCACAGTGGGAATATGTATAACCCAGAAACTGGCAAATGTGATGAAACAGGGCTTGGTTTTGGGAGAACCGGCTTATCAGAACATACATGGATATGGACTGTAAAAATTCATGTGTGTAAAAGGTCATTACATTGTAATGTACAATGTAGTACAAGAGTCTGTGTTGTGGAGTCAGAAGATGTGGAGTCAAAAAACTTTATAGTCAAATGATGAACAGCAAATTCTTTTGTCTTACCTGAACTTTGATTTTCTTTGCTTTTAAGAAGGAACAATAATACCTAATTCAGTGAAGTGTTGTAAGGAATAAAAAGCATATATGAAAGCATTGTATACAAAATAGGTGGTTGAAAATGATTAGCTGATTTTGTGCAAGGAAAAAAGTCTAGCTAATATACCCATCCAGGCTGCTTTCAAAAAATGCAAATAATAATGATATTTACAAATGTTCCTTGTATGCCTGGTATTATATTTTTCATGCATTAGTCTCTCCCACCCACAACAACCTTTTGAAGAAGGTGCTATTTTTAGTCACTTGTTAAAGATGATTAAACTCACAGAGCTATTTTTTTTTTTCCCAATAGAGGTTGAATCTATCAGGTTTTAGAACCAGCCCTTTTAGCTGTTATAGGCTACTGGGAAAGGGTGATAAATGCTAAATGATGATAATACATGCAATAAACATGATCACATGTGGTAAGTGTGTCTGCCTAATTCAATTAGGTGTGAGGTCATTTGGCAAACAGCACCTTTTGTATCAATTAACGTGGAATTACAGATTTGTCAGTTCCTCAGGGGCTGCCTGGAGAAGGCAATGGCACCCCACTCCAGTGTTCTTGCCTGGAGAATCCCAGGGACGGGGGAGCCTGGTGGGCTGCCATCTGTGGGGTCGCACAGAGTCAGACACGACTGAAGCGACTTAGCAGCAGCAGTAGGGGCTGCCTGAGATCTTTACAAGAAAGTGTGCCATAAGCTGCGGTCATTTTTTGTGCAGTGCAGGCACTTTCTTCAATCCTGTGGGGATTAGTGTCTTACTGGAAGAGGTTCTTAACTGTCTTCAGCTAAACCAACTCGCAGCCCAATTCTCATTCCAAGATCCCATTAACAGACCTTTGATGTGGTACTGATAACTGTCCATCACTCTGCGATTAGTCTCTCAGCCTTCTTCTGAGTCTGGACCAGTTCCTTTAAAGAACATGAAGTGAAGTAGTCATTTCATTCCAGGATCCTTGCTTAATCAGTTATGCTGTTTCTGGACCATTAGAAGATCTCAATTTCTTCATCTATCCACGCTGAATTTCAAATAAGGCAAAGATGTTTTATTTCCTCCCCTGGAATTTCCCCTCCTGTTTGGCTTTCTGCAGAACAGAGACAATGTAAGAAGCTTCTTGTTTTCTTTTAATGGAAAACAAACCTGCAAATTGGATTTTATTTCCCTACCATTTATTTTTCCTTATTCAGCAGCTTTACTTACTCTCATTAGAAGAAAAGTAGCTTCATTTCCTCTTCTTCCCTTCCCTTTTCCCCTTCCCTTCTCTCTCTTTCTCTTCCTCCCTTCTTCCTTCCTTCTTTCTTTCTTTCCCACTTTTATGACTTCTGTAATAGGTCATAATAAGCATATTTCATGTAGGAAGTTGCCAAAATAGTACTATGATTCTACTGAGAATGAAAGAGCTGAACTGGTTTGTTTCTGCAGCAGAGATGATTTTGAGAGGAAATTTGAAGACTTGAACATTTAGCCTTAAAAATGTTTTGCATTATCTCCTAATTACTGAGTAATGTCCCTAAAGTATCCCTTATATATATAATTCAGGTGATTGCTGGTGATCTTTCTTTGGCACGTGTGTGTGTGTGTGTGTGTGTGTGTGTGTGTGTGTGTGTGTGGTGTCACACACTCAGTCAGAAACAGAGAGAGAGTGACAGTCCTCAGAACCTCTTAAAATGTCCATCTGTGCATACCTGTCTTTGTCTCTCTCTCTCTCTGTCCAACAGAGCTTTGGCTGAAATCATATCCAGGTGATGATATAGTAATACAACACAGAGGGCTTTGCTCTGTCCTAAAACAAAGGGCCTTGCTTCGTCCTAAAACAAAGGGCCTGTCCTTTGTCCTCTGGGAAGTCTGTCAGAGTTCAAGGCATCTTAAGAGCTATTAAAACTACTTCAGAAATTCCTGTAAAGTTCCCTTAATTGCATACTGTTGGGGCTCAATTTGGTTTCCCTCTGTAATCACCCAACAATTGTAGCTGGGAAAGAAAGTACTGGTTAAAAAAATGTGTAATATATTCAATGAGTATGTGCTTAATTACTTTTTTTTCAGGATAAATTCTACTGCTCTTTGAAACAAAACCAAGGAGAAGAGGAGATTCATCTCTCCTTAGTATGCCTTGTCAAGTCATCAAGCCCCTGAGGAAGCAGCTAGTATTGCTTCCTGAAAAACTAACCCCTCCTTTCCTAGCAGTAGGACAAGAGGTGGAAAGGAAGGAGAAGAGAATGCCTATCAACTCACCACAGAGGGTACAATGTTTGAACAATAACATGATGGCCCCAGTTTCCGTTCAGGGAAAGAGTGGTAGGGAAAGGGTACCTCTGAAGATCCCTAATGGTTAGATTCAGAAAAATTGCGACATCATTTTTAGCTCCCTAAATAATCATTCCTGGAAGAATGGATACCATTCCAAATGCCAACCCTCTCTTCAATGGGTTAATGAGTATCCGTAATGATTATGACTCTCTGGTACGGTAGCAGGCGCATGTGGTTTGGAGGCAGACAAACCTGGGTTTGAATGCTGGCTTTGCTAATTACAAGGTTCATAACCTCAGGATAAAAATTTTATCTCTCTAAGTCTATTTCTTCATCCTTAAAGGGGAAAATAATACTTCCTTCACAGTTCTGCTTGTAAAATTGAGAACCTTCTCATGCATTTATTAAATGAGATGATATCCATTAAGCTCTGTGTACAGAGTCAATATTTGATAACACTAGTTTTTTTTTCTCCCTATTCCCTTAGCAAAGGGAGCATGAGCAATGTTGGATTTCCACTGACAGCAGAGACTCACATGCGTCTGAGCAGATATCTACTACTTATGGAATAGCCATCACGGTCAAGTTTCCAAAGCTCTGAGAAGCAAATCTGTGTTAATTTTATTTACTTATTAGAGGACTTTCCTGGTGATCCAGTGGTTAAGACTCAATGATTCCACAGCAAGTGGCATGGGCTTGATCCCTGGTTGGATCAACTCATATGCTACACAGTATGGCCAAAACAATCAATACATTTAAAATAATTCATTTACTTACTACATTTTAGAATTATTTTACTTAGTAGTCATTTATTTGTTATTCACTTAGACTTTTCTCAAACAAGCTTTCAATGGATTATCCTCTTCTAAAGTAAATAGACATAGGGATTATTGCAAACAGAATTTTATGATGGTTGCCCAAAAAGTAGAAAGGATGAAGCATATGGATCCACAATCAGTGGAAGATGGAAACCAAATGGTCGATAAATGCATGAGAAGATGCTCAGTTTTACAAGTAATCATGTAAATGAAACTAGATATTATGGGATGTCATTTCAAATCCATCAAGTTGCAAAAATGTGTAGGACTGACAGTACTAAGAGATGGTGAGGTGGTGGAGCAGTGGTTATCGCCTTGCACTGCTGGTGGTGGTGCAAGTGAGTAAAGCTATTTTGGAGAGTAATTTGGCATAGGTGGCAAAATGAAAGCATATGCACACTTTTTTGGGGAGAGTGGGGGTGGAAATGGGAATGGGGAGGTAGTGGGTTTTTTAAATTATTTGTTTATTACTTTTGGCTGCACTAGGTCTCCGTTGCTGTGTGTAGTCTTCTCATTGTGGCGGCTCCTTTTATTGCAGAGCATGGGGTCTTGAGCATGGGCTCAATGGTTGTAGTGCTTGCACCTTGGCACCTGGGATCTCCCCGGAACAGGGATGTCCCCTGCATTAGCAGGCAGATTCTTAATCACTAGACTGCCAGGGAAGCCCCCGCCCCCCCACTTTTTGACCAAATAATTGCAATTACAGGTGCACAGAGTAGTGGAACTGTCATGTGAGCTGGTAGAGACATGTAGCTCTGTCGTTACATCTTAAAGAGAGGGGCGATCTAAAGGTCCAGCAGTCCACGTTTCAATACATTTTAGTGATTTGTATTTTCTAGGATGCTGTTTAGACATTAAAAAGATGAGTTATAGCAGCATGTACAGGCACAAAAAGTTCTCCAAGATGTATTGCTTTATTAAAAACATGTCACAACCATTTTACATGTGCACAGACAAGTACAAAGATGTTCATTGATGTTTATTGTAGCAGTATTGTAATAGTGAAAAGTTGGAAACAAATACACACCAGCAGGAGAAGGGATAAATAATTGTGGCAGATTCATAAAATGTATTATTAAAAGGTGCCAGGTTAAATTGGAGCAGTCATACCAATATGGGTAAATACCAAATGCAGAATGAAAGACACATATTTTTTAAAAGCTAAAAGCATAGGAAATAATACTATGTGTTGTTCAGTAGTACATAATACACAATTTTGGTGACATATGCAGGAAAAATAAACACCAAATTGGGAGTAATCATCACGGAGGACATGGAAAAGGAAGGAAATATAATAGGTGGGGATAGGGGCATTTTATTTATCTGAAATATTATTTTAACGAAAAATGGAAAATAAGGGTCCTAATGGGAGAGAAAATTGCCTCTATTAATTTAAGCAGTATTTTATTTATAAAAGAAAAAAATTAAAAACCCTTCTTTTGCATTTCCCCTTGCATTAACTACAAAATCTAGGCAGCAAATTACTAACCTGTGTTTCTACACTTTGGACTTTCCAGAGTTCATGATGTGAGCTTAGCATCCCTGTTTCGGTTATGGGCAAGGTTCAAACCAGTCAATCCTAAAGGAAACCAACCCTGAATATTCATTGGAAGGAGTGATGCTGAAGCTGAAGCTCCAGTACTTTGGACACCTGATGGGAAGAGCTGACTCATTGGAAAAGACTGATGCTGGGAAAGATTGAAGGCAGGAGGAGAAGGGGATGACAGAAGATAAGATGAGATAGTATCACTGACTCAGTGGACATAATTTGAGCAAACTCTGGGAGATAGTGGAGAACAGGAGAGTCCATGGGGTCACAAAGAGTTGGACTTGACTTAGTGACTGAACAACAACAACAGTGACAAGACAGGGAAATAGGACAAGCCTGTCTGGATATCTGGACACTCTGCTCCAAAGAGATGCCAGCACAAACATCTGTCCTGTTTGCTCTGAACCCTTACTTCCCCACCATTCCCTTTGCTTCCTCCTTAAGCCCCAGAACTCCCCAGGGCCCCTTTGTCTCCACAATCCCTAGTGAAGAGTAGGGAATCAACAAGTTTTATCATCACATTCAGCCTTTTGAACAGAACTGAATGGCATCAAACCCCTTGAAATTTTACTGTAGTCTTTGTCATTGTGATGAATGAGCCTTCTCACCATGTGCTTTGTTTTAAGCTACCATGGATCCAAACTCTAATCTCCATGGCTGGAAGACAGAGGGGCATGCCTTTGTGTTATGGAATTATTCACAGTCCTTCATAAATTGTCCAGCTGAAGAAGAATGTTTTAATGGACAGAGACATAACTCCTACACTGTTGCAGAATCCTTACTGCTCTTGGAATTAACCCTGATATGGAAGGTTTCCCTTTTATCTCTAGGGATTGCCCCAGACTGGGAAAGAAAGCAGAATGCCAGACAGAACTCTGGGTAGGGACTGCTTTTTGCTTCCTTGTCAATCTAAATTATAATGGTTGTTTTGGGTGCATTCTGCTGTGTTTATATTCTATACATGGCTGAACACATATTGAGGCCAAAAAGGGGACAGCTCATGAGTAGGTGCTGGAGAGACCCTATAGAGATAACCAGCTGCCTACAAGGATTCAATCTAGGACCAGAAGTGCTTTTTTTTCACTTTGGATTTAAAGCACGATTGTAGGTGTGGGATCCTGGGTGAATCCCTTCTGAGATTTAAAAAGCATGGTGTGGACATGTACACACTGCTATATTTAAAGTGTATAACCAACAAGAACCTACTGTCTAGCACAGGGAACTCTGATCAATATTATGTGGCAGCCTGGATGGGAGGGAGTTTGGGGGAGAATGGATACAGGTATATGTGTTGCCGAGTCCCTTTGCTGTCCACCTGAAACTATCACAACATTGCTATTCGGCTATACTTCAATACAAAATTAAACGTTTAAAATAAAATAAATGAATAAAAAGCATGGTGTGGTTTTGGTTGGTGAGTTTTGTCTGCCTTTAAAGACAGAGAATGCAGGAGACCAGGTGGGGAGGTTTGTTTCACATGGGTCTGGACATAGATCTCCAGGATCTTCGTTTCCATGGGGAAGTCCAAGTAGGAGTCCAGGTTCCCAACACTTTTTCCTAAGGCTGAAACAATTTGTTTGCAGATTAAAGTTGAGAAGAAAGCTACCAGGAAGAAGAAGAAAATCCCACTGAGTGTGATTTATCAGTCTGCTTGATGAAGTGATCCTGCTGAGAAATAAGTTTAACTCTGTGAAGGCTGGTTGTTCACATGCAGGACTCTGGCTTTTAACTCAATCAACTGCTTAGACATCTAGAATAAAATGGAGATTGGGACAGGAGGAAAACCAACCCTGATAATAACTGCATAATATGCCTAATATATTAAATATGTCCTTCCATTCACCCTTCAGATAAGCAACAACACATTCTGTGCTACTGAAGCCTGAGCTGTTCTCAAGGCAAACAATTTAGCAAAGGGAACTGAGGACATGATGCTTGAACTTTCAGCTTGAGCTTCTCCCTTAAATTATCATATGTGAAATCAATTGCCAGCCCAGGTTTGATGCTTGATACAGGGCGCTCAGGGCTGGTACACCGGGATGACCCAGAGAGATGGAATCAGGAGGGAGGTGGGAGGGGGGTTCTGGAAGGGGAACACATGTATACCCATGGCGGATTCATGTCAATGTATGGCAAAACCAACATGATAATGTAAAGGAAAAAGGTAAAAAAATATAAATAAATAAATAAGATTAAAAAAATTAAAAAAATTGTTTATTAATTTTTGGCTGTGTTGGTTCTTAGTTACGGCACTTGGGATCTTTTGCTGGGACATGCATCTTCTCTCTAGTTGTGGCACATGGACTCGGGAAAGCATAGGACTCTAGTTGGGGCGTGTGGGCTCTCTGGTTGAGACACCCAGGCTCAGTAGCGGCAGTGCATGGGCCCAGTTACCTTGATGCATGTGGGATCTTGGTATCTTTGTTACCCTACCAGGAATTGAACCCATGTCCCCTGCATTGGAGGGTGGATTCCTAACTACTGAACAACCACCAAAGTCCCTCAGCTTGAGCTTCCTAACAGAACAATGATCTGCAGGAGGAGTATCATTGTGACCATAGGGAGGTTTCATTTTTTTACCTGCTACATGGTGTGCCATTCATGACTGATAGTCAGCGCATCAATACAGGCATGTCAACTGGCTTCTCCTCTTCTTTACTGAGTGTCCATTCTGATTTGTTAGTGACAGTTTCATGCAGCTTGTTGAATATAGTTATCACCCTGATTCCACAGTTCCATGGACATATCATTATTTATTTGATCAGTCTCACATTGATTAACACTAAGGTTTTTCCTCCCAATTGTTTGCCATCACAAATAATGCTTCAGTGAGCATCACTGTACATATGACATCTCATATCTGAGCAAGAATGAATAATCATAGGGAAATCCCTAGAGTCGAAACTTCCTGATCAAATATGTATATTTGAAAAATATACGTATCTTTTCAAATATATTATTTGAAAAGATATAACTAACTTGTTCTCCATTGAGTTTGCACAGAAGTCATGAGGTGGAAGGAGCATACAGGGGTTATGATACACATCTATGTGTTGCAGACTCTTGTTTTACTGGTCACATCCTGGCCATCCATGTCTGACTTCTGCTGTGGCTCAATTGGACAGGTATGTATCCCTTTCCATCGGCCAGGTCTACATCCCACTTCCAATGCACTGAGCCTCTTTCCACTTTTTGCCATAAATAAGTAAGCTGGCTCAGTCTGCACAATAGCAGCAAGAAGCGGGGCTGGGAGCAGTTACATCCCTTAGGGCAGCCCTATCCAAGGGGCAAGGGGAGGCAGTGAGTCAGTGTCCAAATGCACAGTTGTGACATGTTTTGTACACTCCTCAGAGCTCGCTTGGAGTCCAGCCTTGTTGCTTTGCACAGTGACTTTGAAAATGCAGCCTCTCTGTCTTCCCTCCATTCCCTCACTTAATGTATTCAGGCCTCATGTTCTGAACTCCTTACTCAGGCTCTGATTATAGGAAAATTCCCAATAAGGCACAATGAAAGGTGCTACTGAGTTGGTGGCATGCAAAAAATGATAGACTTAACTTATTGTATTTGAAAATTATGCTGGACATATAATCAAAGCAACTGGCAAATTCATTCTGTTGATCTGTTTTCCAAACTCTGCTTCATAGGCCCCTACAATCCAAGGTCTTGCCTATCATTAACTAGCATTCATAATTTCAGGTCAAGAATTTGAATTTCAGGGATTAAAAAACAGAGACATTCTTGAGACCTCCCTGGTGGTCCAGGGGTTAAGACTTGTTCAGTGCAGAGTGTTCAGATTCTATCCCTGGTTGGGAGCTAAGATCCACAGGCCTCAGGGCCAAAAAAGTCTAAACATAAAATGGAACCAACACTGTAAAAAAATTCAATACAGATTTTAAAAATGGTTCACATGAAAAAAAAAAAACTTTTTTAAAAACTGACATTCTTCTCCCCATATAGACTTCTGCTTTGATTGAGTATGGCTTAGGGAGGAGCTGGGAGTGGGCAGAAAGACTTCGTGTGTGACCACTCAGAAGAAAGAATTAACCCTTTATGTAATGGCTCTCCTTGGTTAAGCCTTTACTTCCATTTTTTCCCTAAGGAATTTCTAATTATTTTTACATATTTTTAAGCCCTAGAGTTGGTCTTTGTATTTCAACATGGTGGTAGACAAAATAAAAAGGCAACTGGGGACTTTCAAATCTCTGACAAAATCTGGGAATAGTCAAATTGTACATTTCTTTTTGAATATTGTGCTTTTGGAAGTTGTGGAGATAGAGGCTGTCCAATCCATGACAGAATCCTAGGATATGTAAGGTTTAATGTATTCGAGACACCCTCCTGATTCCTTGGCAAGGAAATGAGTGGTAGGTTAATGCATGAATTCAAATCAAAATTATTGGCAGAAGACAACAAGAGGTGTGGCATGTTCTTCAAAGAAGCTCCTGGGATAAGGATTTAGTGTTAGAAAGTCTGTATCTTTAAGGTTTTTCAAAATATTGAACTTCTTTCTTTCCAAATTATTAGCACAGATTAATTCCTCCTCCCCCCAAATATAAGGATTGAAAAGAACAGAAATAAAAATGTCAGAAAGTAGGAGAGGAAATAGGAATAAGGAAAGAAATTTAAAAAAAAATTACTAACAGAAGAGAACACAAACCAGATTGATATATATACTTCCCTCCCTTCCAGACACCACATGACATGGAGCAGAGTTCCGTGTGCTGTAAGGTCGGTCCTTGTTGGTTACCCGTTTTAAACGCAGCAGTGTGTACATGTCCGTCCCAAACTCCTGACTATCCCTTCCCGCATTCTTCCCCCGGCAGCCGTAGGTTCATTCTCTAAGTCTGTGAGTCTCTTCCTGTTTTCTAAATTCATTTGTATAATTTCTTTTTAGATTTCACATATAAGGGATATTGTATGATATCTTCTTTTCTGAGTCTTCTGTGGAAATAAGACAGATGTTGGGAGGTATTGGAGAAGTCACCCAGGAAGTGAAGCTTCCCATCCTTACAGACTTTGCCTGAACCTGTCCAGGAATGCTGATCTTGGGTAGTCCTCTGAGAGGCAAGACCTCGTGAGCACTGGGAGCAGCATCACAGAGTTTAGGGAGTCCTGCTCTTATCCTGAGAAGACTTCAGCCCATTCCTAATCTTGCTTTGGCTTTGTCAGTGAGGCTCTGGTTCCGTGACTCTGGGTTAATGACCTCAGCTGGGCTTCTCTCCCAGCCTTGGTCCTCCCACTGTCCCTGACAGTTGCTGGAGACCTTGCTTTAACAGGGGGTGTGAGATGGGATTGGGGGGGCATCCTGTCACACTGAGGATGCCTAGCCTCTGTGCACGTGCTCAGGAGTGCCGTGTTTGCCCCTGAGATTTTGGAGGGCAGGTACATGACCTAAGGTCAGATATAACTGGATTGGACAGTTGGCCTCTGATTTTTTTTTTTAAAATCTTGAAAAAATATTTGTTGATTTTTGGCCTCTCTGGGTCTTCAACGTAGCATGCGGCCTTTCTCTAGTTGCGTTGAGAGGGGGAAACTCCCCAGTTACAGCGCCCGGGCTCACTGTGATGGCGTCTCTCGTTGCGGAGCATGGGCTCTAGGCAGACAGGCTTCAGTAGTTGCTGCCCACGGGCTCAGTAGCTGCCGCTCATGGGCTCCAGCGCAGGCAGGCTCAATAGCTCGGCACACAGGGTTAGGTGATCCATGGCATGTGGAATCTTCCTGGACCAGGGGTCGAACCCATGTCCCTTGCTCTGGCAGGTGGATTCTTTATCCTTGGACCACAACCTGGGAAGTCCTGCCTGTGATTTTTTTTTTTTCTATTATCTTTGTGCCTAACCTCTCTCCTTCAGTGAGGATCTTGGAAGGAGGCATCCTTCTGTTTCTTAAAGAGTACTTCAGGTTGGTCATGAAGTGAGTCAACCATTCAGCATCACTGTCAGTCTTCAGAAGGCTATATTGCCAGTAGAAAGAGGAGAAGAATGGAAGATGACCGTGAGGAAAGCAAAGGCAGTGCTGTATTGCCTGTGATTCAAGTATCCTTTGCCATTCCCTTTGAAAGAGAACTATAAACTAGGACTATACCTGCTTGAGGCTGCTATTTCACTGGGGAGGAGAGGAGAGTGGTTTTCCTCCACGGATAATAACTAACACTCATGTAGGATGCTCAAGTAATTTTCATGAATCTTATTTTGTTTGCTTATCTAACCTTACTGTAGAGTACCCTCTACACGCCAATGCAGGGGACATGGATTTGACCCCAAGCCTATGTGCCACAACTACTGAAGCCTGCCTGCCCATTTTACAGATGAGGATACAGGATCAGAAAGGTTTAATTGCTAACCCTGAGTTCCCAGACCATACTAGTGCAAATATCAATGAATGTAGGCTTTGTGATGCCAAGCCTAGTAAGAATTCATTCAGATCATCATTCCCCTCCTTAAATGAGTGCTGCTCTAGGTGGAGGCAGGAGAGACACATTATTGAGAAACTATAGTGTTAGTTGCTCAGTCATATTGACTCTGCCACCCCATCAACCGTAGCCTGCCAGGCTCCTCTGTCCATGGAATTCTCTAGGCAAGAATACTGGAGTGGTTGGCCATTCCCTTCTCCAGGGGATCTTCCCAACCCAGGGATCGAATTTGGGGCTCCTGCATTGCAGGCAGATTCTTTACTGTTTGAGCCACCAGGGAAGCCTTGCATGTGGATTCTTTACCTTCTAGCCACCAGGGAAGCCCCTATAACAAACCTGAACTTCCAGCATGCTTCCCACAAATAAAGCTAACAAGTGTTCTATTGAATGCTTTGTATAACTCGAAAGGTTAGATGATCATGCCTCTATCTTAGCCAGTAATGACACGATACTTCCATTCTCTTCTTTTCTGTGCTCTCTCAAACCCTGTATTCTGCTTTGCGCTCAATGTCTTGTCTCCATCGAAAGATTCAATTGCTACAAAAAGATAAATATGTTTGCACCATTGCCCTTGTTTTGTTTTTCAGTTGATAAGTTGTGTCTGACTCTCTGTGACCCCATGGACTGCAGCATCTCAGGCTTCCTTGTCCTTCACCATCTCCCAGAGTTTGCTCAAATCCATGTCCTTTGAGTCGGTGATACCATCCAACCATCTCATCCTCTGTTGCCCACTTCTCCTTTTCTCAATCTTTCCCAGCATCAGGGTCTTTGGAAGCTGGCAAGTAACTTCATTCCAGTTCTTGGTAAAATAGGGGTCACAGATCCATCCTCCATAAGACTGCAGGAAAGATTGACTGTGATAATGCATTTATCAGCAAACTCCGAGACAGAAGAGTAGCTATTATTAGTCTTATTAGTCAAATGTTAAATTCACTGTGTCAAGCACTAGTGCTTGACATTCTGTAACTAGTTGTTGGTGCATCTGTAACCAACTCCCAAGGTTTGATGCCAACATATTAGAATGTGAGGACTGGCCACTTCTTTCTTTCTCAGAATTTAATCCTGCTTCCTTTCCCCATGACTACTGGCATATTTAAGATAAAATGATATAAAAATGCCAGGCACTCTTGCCTCAAAAGGATTATAAGTGAAAGATAAGGCCAAGCTTGTCTCCGCAACCTCGTCACACCCCCATAAATCCAAATATCTGCTTATTTAAGCTCAGTCCTGCACTGAGAAGCCATAGAGTGAAGATCTATGTGCCTGTCTCTGGCCTGGGAGAGAGATTTCTCTTCCTGATTCCTGGGGAGGACAGTGCTTAATTGATTCTGATGAACATAGAACAGCCAGCCTCTGCTTACCCCTGAGATATAGCCCAGGGGGTTAATCTCCCATCTTCTGTTTAATCAGTTTCCTCCCCAGGCTGAATTAAGCCTCAATTTTCATTTTTGATAGAATCTGTCTTTGCTGACAGATGTTTTCTGGGCAACCCAGAAAGTCTTCAGCATGAGATAATGTGATGGAAGTGCTAATGAATTCCTAGCTCCTCTGCTGGAATTATTCTCTGGGGTCTTTAAGATATCAGGGCTGAACTGTCCCTAGGAAAAGCCGCTGGCTTGGTAGACCACTGGCATAATTACCCTAAGAAGCTGTCGCCCAGCACTGCTCCAAGCATATCCTACTCCTTTTCAGAGGGTATGGGGGTTGATTTAAATCTCAACTCTGCCACTCACCAACACTGCTGCTCTTGCTGTGGAGAGCATATGAATAACTACAATAATAATTGCTAAGAGTTACAATGCACTGTTATCCTCATTACTCAAAATTTGGTCCTTACACCAGTAGCTGGCCACTTGCTGAAATGGAGAATCTCGGCCCACTCTCCAGCTCCTTGATTTACAATCTGAAAGCGAAAATGTTGGTTGCTCAGTCGTGTTCTACTCTTTGCAACCCCATGGACTGAAACCTGTCAGGCTTCTCTGTCCATGAGATTTCCCAGGCCAGAATACTGGAGTGGGTAGCCCAACCTATATTTTGCCACAATTCCTAGGTAATTTGTACACTCTTGAAAGTCTGGGAAGCACTTGCAACTAACTATTTCATTCCTCCTTATAATATTAAATACTTCTGGAAGGTGTTGCTGGCTCTGCTTCACTCTCACCTCCCACTGTAAGGACTTGATGGCATTTGTTCCTAGACGTATAGCAAGGATGAGGAGAAAGCAATCTCCACCTAGGCCAGCATCTTGCTCCCTTCGTTTTGACAAGTATATTAGGTTTTCCTAGGGCAGAGATGGGATGAGGTCAGGATTCTCACTTCTTATTTCCTTTTCTCAAGAAAGCTGCATAAATAGTCAAGTCTTTGATGGAGGGTGGGAGTGGGAGCTAGAGATTTCACAGTTTATTGGCTTTGGAAAAAGAAGGGGCTCTGATTTGTAAATATATATATATATATATTTTAAGGGATGAGCATGCTTTGTTGACCACCAGTTTCTATGGTTTTGGTTTCTCTGTAATAAGAATGATCAATCATAAAGGACAGGAGGGTGGTAGAAGTATTTAAAGAAGAGAGAAACATGGTATCTGGACCAAAGAAACAAGCATGTATTTAAGTGCCATGATCTTATCATTTCAGGATCCAATTTTCAACCAGATGCATCTCAGATCTTATCATGTGTTCCTCAGAGAGCAGAGGAGATATAGAGTATGTGACATTCACACTGCCTCCTCAATCTTATCTCAGGCTTCAGACATGAGTATACTGTGAGGAAATTGCTTGGGGACAAGATAGAAAACCTCTGGGGCAGCCGGGTGAAGGCCATGGAGAAATCAGATTATCCAAGTAACTTTTCTCATGTGATTAATGTCTCTGAAAGTGAGTGTCAGGGAACTACTGAAAAGTGGATTTATGACTATATTTTAGAAAGAGGAGCTTGGAATGCAGGAGGAGAAAAGTGAATGTCCACAAACCTCGGAGAAGTGACTGCTCACAATGGGAAGTGTATTAGTTACTTACTGTTGCATAACAAATTCCCTTAAGGTGAAGTGATTTAAATAGCAGTGAACGTTTATTGTTTACACAGCTCCTGTATGTCAGGAATGCAGCAGCAGTGTGGCCAGGGGGTTCTGACTCGGGGTCCTTCGTGAGGTTATAGTCAGGATATTAGCAGGGGCTGCAGTCATCTAAGGGAGCTTCTCTGGTGGCGCTAGTGCTTAAGAACCTGCCGGTCAAAGCAGGAAAGATAGGAGATGAGGGTTCGATCCTTGGGTCAGGAAGAGGAGACCTGGAGGAGGTCTTTAAAGGCTTGAATGGGGCTGGAGGATCCATTGCTAAAAAGGCGTACAACCACAGGCAGCGTGTTTCTGTTTCCTGGTGCGTGGACCTCTCCAAAGGGCCCTTGGCTGTCCTCACAACATCATGGCTGGCTTTCCCCAGAGCAGATGGTACACAAGAGCAAGAAAGAAGCCACAAAGTCCTTTATGACCCAGTCTCACACTGTCGTTTCCACAATATCCCATTGGTTATACAAGTCAGCCTTCTTCAGTCTGGGAGGAGATGATACAAGAGTGTGATTACCAGGAGAGTGGGATCAACGGAGGTCATTTTTGAGACTGGTACCACAGAAGATAAAACATAACTCTTCAGTAGTAAAAAATCCACTTGCCAAGTAGGAGACTTGAGTTTGATCCCTGGGTCAGGAAGATCCCCTGGAGTAGGAGATGGCAACCCACTCCAGTATTCTTGCCTGGAGACTCCTATAGACAGAGGAGTCTAATGGGCTATGGTCCACGGGGTCACAAGGAGACGGACAAGACTAAAGTGACTGAGCACGCATGTACACATTCGGGGCCTGGGGGTAAGTGTCCTGGCTGGATTCCTGAACTTCTCCCTAATGACATGGTCTTAGATCATTTGTACTCTCTTAGTCTCAGTTTCTTAGACTCTAAAGTTGTTAGAATAGATGACCTCATGTGTTCTAATGCTATAGGCTTTGGGCATGATGGCGGGATCAAAGACTCGCAGTCTGAAGACCTTGGTTCGAATTCCAGTTCTCTCTCACTTGCTGGAAGGTCTAAGGTTAGTCACTCCAGCTCTAAAGAATGGGTTTCTGATTTGTAAAGTGAAGACAGTCTTAAGGATTAAAAGAGAGAATGGATGTCAAGCTTCTTGTGAATCTAACTTCCATGCACTTGTAAGGTGTTTTATTTTCTCATGAGGAAGCTGAAGTGGAGGAAGCCAGAAGGCATATCATTACTGTGAAAAATAAAATTACCTACTCCTCTGCATTGTATGATGAGACCTCCAAAGAGCCTCTTGATCTGCCAGGTGAGGCTGTGATCTTTGAGCTATGCCAGGTGGTTATTATCATAGAAACTAAAAAGCCATATTATTTCACATGTGTACTTTACTATTTATAAAGAGCTTTTACTGACATTATGTTATTTGAGCTTCATTTTTTTTTCTTTAACCAGAATAAAAGATCTCCATTTATAAGAGTACTTTTTGAACTAGCAGTTTTTTAAGAAATGTGAATTCATTCTGGCTGTTATTTTTGTGATTGATTATCATCCTCTCCCACGAGATAGATAAAGTCAACCAGTTAGGTCTCATTCTTATCTTCTGTCACATGAGAAATTTGCATCTCAGAAAATTTAAGTGGCTTATCTCATGTCACAGAGCTACTTAGGATAAGCCTGTAGAGACCTCTTAAGTCTCTGGCTATTTTTACTATTTAAAAAATTAAAAATAATTTTTTATTTTGCATTGGGGTGTAGCCAGTTAACAATGTTATGATGGTTTCATGTGGTTAGCAAAGAGACTCAGCCATACATATACATGCAACTATTCTCCCCATGACAATTTTTATTTATAAGAATCATGTTCTAAGTCACTGAAATAAAAGAAGAAAAAAGGAATCAACTATTATCCTTTTTATTAAATTCTATAAACACATATTATGTTCTTTCTTTATGCCAAGTGTTGCAGTCATAAAGATGAAGAAAACGTGGTTTGTAGCTCACTCTCTGGTAGATACGGTGGGTCACGCTATACATACATACATACATACATACATACATATATATATATATATACATACATATATATATATATATACACACACAGACAGACACGCATTCATCATTTCAAGGTACTATGATATGTTTTGGCTTCCCTGGTGGCTCAAACAGTAAAGAATCTGCCTGCAATGCAGGAGCCCCAAATTCGATCCCTGGGTTAGGAAGATCCTGTGGAGAAGAGAATGGCTACCCACCCCAGTACTCTTGCCTGGAGAATCCCATGGACAGAGGAGCCTGGCAGGCTATAGTCCATGGGGTCGCAAAGTGTTGGACATGACTGAGCAACTAAAATACACACGGTATGTTTCACTACAGAAGTTTATAAAAAGTGTGTGTTTGGGGGGAACAATAGATGAATAAATCAGCCTTCTGATTGAAGATCTGAGAAAAAAGGGAGTGGTGTTTTAGAACTGACTTGGAAGGCAATACAGGTGAAAGTGAAAGGCAAAGAGGGAAATTGGGATGCTTATCCCAGAAGTGATGGGGAGACTGAGGCTAGACTGAAATGGCTTTAAATGTATATCACAACTCTGGGAATTTGTCCTTTAAATGATAGAGAGCCTTTGGCATAGAGGAAGATTCTTTCTCCTGATTGTAAAAGTATAAAGATGGCTTTTGTTTTGTTTTGCTTCCTTTAAAGAGTTTTTTTTTTTTTTTTTGATGTGGACCATTGGTAAAGTCCTCATTTAATTTGTTACAATGTTTTTTGCTTTATTTGTTTATTACTTGCCTATGAGGCATGTTATTCTTAACTCCCTGATCAAGGAATAAGCCTGCACCCTCTGCTTTCCTGTACCACCAGGAAGGTCCTTATAGATGGCTTTTGAACTGGGAGATGGCATGGGGAAAGTGATGAAAAGTGTGTTTTGAAAAAGGGCAAGAATGAAAGCAATAAGTTCATAGCCAGTGGAATAGGTCAGGGTGGAATGAAAGGGAGTTTAGAGGTGACCTGTGTTGTGGGGATAAATGAATCTGTAGCCTATGAGCAGTAATGTCCTGGAGCTCAGGGGTCAACAAACGTTTTCTGTAATGGGGTCAATCATAAATATTTTAGGCTTTGCTGGCCATATGGTCTCTGTTGCAAATACTCAAGTCTGCTGCTGTAGTGGGAAAGCAGCCACAGACAATATGAAAATAATGGCACATGGATATGCTCCAATAAAACTTTACTTAGGGATGATAAATTTGCATTTTATATAATTTTCACATAATTTCATGTAATTTTCGCATATCATGAAATGCTATTCTTTTGAGTTTCTTCAGTCATTTTAAAGTGTCAAATCCCTTCTTGGTTCACAGGCCTCTCAAAAATAGGCAATGGGAATCATTTCCACCATGGACCATTGTCTGCTCATAACGGTGTGCATGCTCAGTTGCTGCAGTTGTGTCTTACTCTTTTTGGCCCCTTGGACTGTAGCCCACCAGGCTCCTCCGTCCATGGGGTTTTCCCAGCAAGAATACTAGAGTGAGTTGCCATTTCCTTCTCTTGGAGATCTTCCCAATACAGGGATTGTACCTTGCATTGGCAGGCAGATTCTTCACCACTGAGCCACCTGGGAAGCCCTCACCACTGTGTATTGAAATTCCATCGTCACGCTTACTTGCATGTTCTTGGTGAATACCTGCATATCAGCCAGAGTAAGTGCAAACTTCACCAAGAAACCTTCTGCTTCATAGCAGTATTCTTCAGGTCCTGTTTGGAGGTGTTCGCAGTCATGAGGAGGTGAAACACTCATAAAGAGTAAAACTTAAGCATGAGCAAGGAGGGACATGCATGCCTATTCAGACCATTTTTCCAACAAGCCACTGAATCTGTGGGCAGGTGGGGGCCTCCCTGAATTCCTGACTCAGACTTTTCTCACTTGCCTCTGCACTAGCCATCACAGGCTGGCTAGGCTTGTGAGTGCAGTCAGGTCAATGCATGGAACGGCTTAACTCAGAAGAAAGACAGACGTGTGATTGTTGAGTGGTGATGGAAGAGCTGGGTGAAAGGGAAGACGTGAACCTGACACATTTAGTTGAGCAATTTAAAGTCAAGTCTTTTTAAGGATAAATGTCTATTCAAGTCTCTTGTTCCCCTTTCAAATCAGATTATTTGTTTTTATATTACTGAGTTAATAATTTTTGATAGTAAGTCTTGATCAGATATAATGTGTGCTTTGAAAATCTTTTTTTCCGTTCCATCGATTGGCTTTTCACTCTGTTGATGGATTCCTTTTCTTTTATCTTGATGTCCCAAATTATTTGTCTAGCTTTGCTTTTGTCTGTACTTTTGGTGTCATGTCCACGGAATCATTGCCAAGTCCAATGTCGTGAAGTTTTCCTTCTATGTTTTCTTCTAGGAGTTTTATAGTTTTAGGTATTATATTAAAATCTTCAGCTAATTTTTAATAAGTATTCATAGAAATGTGCTGAGTACTTGCTTTATCTCCTTGACAAAAACCTTGTTTCATATATGAGAAGAAACAAAGCCAAAAGGGATATGTCATTCCATTTAGAATTGCACAGCCAATCAATGGCAGAAATTGGGACTCACCCTTGGATCATTTGATACCAAATGCCATTATCTTTCTCCCATCCCACCTGGTCTTTTGTTTAGTTCACTTTGAATGGGGTTGAGGGAGGCATAAAGAGAGAAAGGAGGATGGAGCACCCAGGAGACTGCCTCCTTTCAATGAAACAAGATAGTGATGTATTTGTTCAGTCCTTAAGGAGAGATCAGCTTTCTCAACCTACTTTTATTCCCTGACTCCCTCCACCTTCCTCCATGCTCTTGTGTCTATTTTCCAGCTCTCTTGATACCTACTATCAGGAGGTGTAATTATTACAGCAATTATTATTATATCCAGGTCAAGAGACATAAAAACAAATATGATTTTAAACCATAACAGTTCGAGTATTTGAACTTCAGTGAAAATGTGGCCGATACAGATTCAGTTCTTTATCAATCACTTCTTTTTTTGGCAGAGACAGAAGACAGAGTTCAGGGGATTTCATGATTTTTCAGAGTGCTCTAAGGAACTCCTGATGCTGATGGTGGTTTAGTCACTAAGTCATTTTTGACTCTTGAGACCCCATGGACTGTAGCCCACCAGGCTCCTCTGTCCATGGAATTCTCCAGGCAAGAATACTGGAGTGAGTTGCCATTTTCTTCTCTAGGGGATCTTCCTGACCCAGGGATTGAACCCAGGTCTCCTGTACTGCAGGCAGTTTCTTTACTGACTGAGCCACCAGGGAAGCCCAAACTGCTGGTATACCTGTATTTATCATGGTGGAAACCAAAATGCGAGCAATAATGACATTTGTCCAGTTTCACTCCCTCTGTTTTCTAAGTCAAGTGTATTCCTTCAGGGCTTTTGGAGAGTATTTACATGTTAAGAGCCTCCCCCGGGCTTTGTGGCAGGATAGGTGGCTCTCTGAGTGAGTGATCTGAGCCCCCACTGGCTAGACTGAGTGGGGTGGTCGAAGCTAAAGTGTTTGTTGTTTCCTCCCCCTTCCTCCCTCTTTTTGCCTTCACCTGATAAATACCATCTGATTTCACATCTTTCATTTTTCTTACACCACACATAGCATGGGCCCATTGCTTGTCCATGAGAATGCCTCCGTGGGGATTTGCTATCAGTCTTCACCACCTTGAGATGGAGATAAGCTCCTCTATACATCTCTAGACTCAAACAAGACCTTTTATTCAATTAATTAATTAATTTTTTGACCACACTGTACAACTTGTGGGCTCTTAGTTCCCCAACCAGGGGTTGAACCCAGGCCCTGTGAATGAAAGCACTGAGTGAAACCACTAGACCACCAGAGAATCCCATGCTTGCTAAGTTGCTTCAGTCATGTTCGACTCTTTCCGACCCCATGGACTGTAGCCCGACAGGCTCCTCTGTCCACGCAATTCTCCAGGCAAGAATACTGGAGTGGGTTGCCAGGCCCTCCTCCAGGGGATCCTCCCGACCCAGGAATCAAACCTACATCTGTCTCCGGCATTGGTAGGAGGGTTCTGTACCACTAGTGCCACCTATAGGTAGTCTAGCTTTTCATGACGATTTTGAAGATAGAAGGAAGAGAAGTTTACTTTGTATACAGTGGAACAAATTCCTCGAAACCTTTCGAACATACTCTTTCCCCCCAGCCCTTCAGGCTTATGAGCTCTCCCTTTTCCCTGACCCTCCCTTCCTTGGTCTTTCCTTCCCACTTCTGAATCATCCATGTCTCTCAATCTCTCAACTGTTTAGGATAAGCGCAATTTGGCCCAGTCCTGCTTCTACTTTCAAAATCTTTCAGGCACCAAGGCCCACACTTCTTTGAGAGCTATAGGGAATTTTAATAAGAAAAATTTGTTCGTAGTATTTAGAAAACTTGGTTTCTTTCTTTATTTTATTTATTTATTTATTTATAAATAAATTAATTAATTTTTTAAAAATTATTTTTTTATTATTTGATTTCTTATCTTTGTTTTATCATTTATAAAATGTGTGAGATTATACAAAATACATCATGTCTTGGAACCAGTTTCCTTTCTATAAAATGAAACTAACATCTGTTCTGCTATCCGGAGGATCATCAAAATATAAAATAACCGTAACTGATAAGTGTGGTGCACCAACCATGTCCCAGGCACCATGCTAAATGCTTTATGCATAAGATTCCACTTACCTTTTGATGTGGGAACTAAATATTATCATCCCCACTTCATAGACTATTAAACTGAGTATCTGAGCTACTAAGAAACTTGCCCAAGGTTTTCCAGCTGGTAAGGAGAAGAGACAGGATTAGAATCTGACATATAAATCTTTGTTTATAAAACCCAGAGGACCCAGAGGACCCAGAGCAGTAGCTGGCCCAGGTAAGGGCTCATGAGCTGAGAGGCGGGATGGGGATCAGAGGGCAGCAGAGAGCAGCTCTATCTGTATTGCTCTTGACCCTTGCCCCTCTTCTTTATTCTGCCTGGAACTGCCCACCCTGAGTGCTGTAAGATAATGATGAATTGCCTCCCTTGGACTGTGTGGGCGCTGGGCTATGTGTGAGTGGGGCAGCTTCTGTGAATGCATGAAGCTGTGTAATTAAGGAATTTGTAGAAAACTGCAAGTGTGCTTTGTCGCTCTGTTCTAGTACCTCTCCCCAAGCTATGTTTTCTTTCATTTATTTTTAATTGAAGAATAATTGGTTTACAAAATTGTGCTGCTTTCTGCTATGCATCAACATGAATCAGCCATAGGCATACACATGTCCTCTCTCTCTTTAACATCCCTCCCACCTCACACTCCATCCCACCCCTCTAGGTTGTCACAGAGCACTGGTTTGATGTTCTGAGTCATTGAATTTCCTTTTATTTACCACAAACACTGGACTTCCCAGGTGTTGCAGTGGTAAAGAATCTGTCTGCCAATGCAAGAAATACAAGAGACTGGGGTTCGATTCCTGGGGATCCCTGAGGAGGAAATGGCAACCCTCTCCAGTATTCTTGCCTGGTAGGCTATAATCTATGGGGTCACAAAGAGTCAGATGTGACTGAGTAACCACCACGGGTATCATGAACACTGGTAGCAGTAGGATGCAAGGGAGGGAGAGGGAGGTCAAGTGTTAAAACTCTTAGTTCCTCGTTTCAGCTCTGATTTTGATCAACCCTGTTCGGTCTCCTCATCTGAAAAATCACTGATGACCTGAATTCCTTTTAACTCTCACACTCCCTCTCCCCATGGTGGCAACACTTATGGAAGGTGTTTTTCTATCATTCTCTCTAGTGAACGACATGGCTTCTGTATTACAAAGATGAGGTCTCCAACCTAAAGGAGATTAAATTTCTAACCATTTCCATCTGGTAAGTGAAGTGGCTCAAGGAAAGAGCTAGCTGTCAATAGCTCTGTGGATGGCAAATTAATTCAGTGGAACAGAATCTGAGTGCTTACACAGCCATAATTTGCCTTTCATTTTCTTTTGCAACTTAGAAGAAAGTGAATAATTTCCAATGAGCCTCTCATTTGAACATATTGAAAAAACATGTCATTAGCAAAAGGAGCATTTAGTTGCTTGATTACCATATATCTCTAAGTATATGGAACAGTCATTTTTCGGTTAGGGGTACTTAATTAAGCAGATAAATGCAAAATCTTGGGGGTGGGCAGCAAAATCCTTGTGTGGTTTTAAATGTGTATTGAGAAAGCAAAATGAGAAGAGGAGAGCGTCAGAGGGAAGGAAAGGGTCAGCTGCATTTCCTGCTGCTGCTGCTGCTGCTGAGTCTCTTCAGTCCCGTCCAACTCTGTGTGACCCCATAGATGGCAGACCACCAGGCTCCTCTGTCTCTGGGATTCTCCAGGCAAGAATGGGAGTGGGCTGCCATTTCCTTCTCCAAGCTGCATTTCCTATGGCTATTCAGATCCCAGTCCCTAAAACAATGAGGATAAAATTGTATATGGAAATGTGCTGGTAGGGCTTCATTAACCCAAGAAAAGGGCAAAAGAGAAAGAATTAAAAGAGATGAAATTTTAAAAATCCATTATTTAATTTGCTTGTCTGCCTTTGAAGCCTTCCAACTATCACTGTCAACTGTCACATTTTTTTTATTAGTTTTGCCATACAATGACATGTCACATTTTTTTCCTCTTGTCTAAGTCAATCTGGACTGTTAGCTAGCTACAAGGGCAACCCTGAAAAATTGCTTAAATTCTCTAAGATTCTTTTTTTTTTTTTCAGTATACTTTGGTGCAAAAATTCTTGATTTTGCTACCTTGAGTCCTCTGTTCAGGCCTAATATAACAGATTGCATATGTGCTTTATAAAATGGATCTCCCAACACATAGTGTGGGCAAATTCAGATGACCTGTTCCAGGGCAGCTGCTTCTTGGGTTCTGGCTGTTACTGATGGGAATGGAGGGCAGAGGAGTGACAGAGGAGAGGATTGTAGAATTTTTCTAGAAAATAACACTGCTCTTATATTTGAAGACACCCATCTGTATGTGCTTTGGTTTTTCTAGTAGTCATGTATGAATGTGAGAGTTGGACCATAAAGAAGGCTGATCACCAAAGAATTGATGCTTTTGAACTATAGTGCTGGAGAAGACTCTTGAGAGTCCCTTGGACTGCAAGGAGATCCAACCAGTCAATCCTAAAGGAAATCGACCCTGAATATTCACTGGAGGGACTGATGCTGAAGCTGTAGTTCCAATACTTTGGCCACCTGATACAAAGAGTCAACTCATTGGAAAAGATCCCAATGCTGGGTGTGACTGAAGGCAGGAGAAGGGGATGACAGCGCATGAAATGGTTCGATCACTGACTCAATGGACAGGAGTTTGAGCAACCTCCTGGAGACAGTGAAGGACAGGGTAGTGAGGAATGTGGTGTGCTGCAGTCCATGGGATCACAAAAAGACTCGACTGAGCGACTGAACAACAACGTATATATGCATACAGAAATTCCAAGACTGTCAGAGCTTTGCATGGATTCTGGAGCAGAGTTTCAGGACTGCTGGAGCAGCGCCATCAATTTACATTAGGGGCTGTAGTCACCGGGCTGCTCTCGGCCTCACTGAGGCATGAGAATCTTGTCCAGGCTGGGGAGTCTGGAGGCTAGTATTACATTGTTCTTCTTTCAGGCCTGGAAGTCCCATGAGGGCAATACTAAAAATTTAATTGGAACATTTATCAGCAGTGATATGGAATCTATCTCTTAAAGGCTTCCTAGGAGAGTTCCTGAAGATTTATAGGAGACACTGCCTTGATTAAATGGCGCTGTTGCTTCCTTCTTAGTAGAAACAACACACGCCACCCAGGTCACTTAGAACCTTATGTTTCCTTTTTCCTAATAAACCATCCCCTCTTATAATTTATTTATTTAGGAATAGCTCATGCTATTTAACTCAATATTTTGATTAGCAGAATGAGCATTCACAGAATATCAAGATAAATTGAAATATCACAACCAACTTCATTTAAAAATTATCTAACTATAGATAACTACTGGGAACCTACTGTATAGCACAGGGAACTCTACTTAATGCTCTGTGGTGAAGTGAAGTCTGAAAGGGAGGAGAATGTATAAAGAAGTATACCTGATTCATTTTGTGGTACAATAGAAACGAATACAACATTGTAAAGCAACTATACTCCAATCAGATTATTGAAAAAATAAATTTTTTAAAAGCATTTTTTTTAGTAACCTTTAGTTCATTGTTAGGAACATGAATATTTTACAATGCAGAAAAAGTTTGAATGTTTTCATTTAAAACATAGCTTTTCATTTAGCCCAACTTTCACAAATGTATAATTTTTCCACTATGGAACAATTAACATTTAGAGAAAAATATGAAGAAAAAAGTCACCTTTCCCAACTTCAAGGGTTAACAACTGTTAGTATCTTAGTTTAGTTCTAGTTCTTCATGCTGTGTCTATAATTCATGTAGTTTCATTATATGTCATAAGTGAAGTGAAGTGAAATGAAGTGAAAGTTGCTCAGCTGTGTCTGACTCTTTGTGATCACATGGACTATACAGTCCATGGAATTCTCTAGGCCAGAACACTGGATTGGATAGCCTTTCCCTTCTCCAGGGTATCTTCTCAACACAGGGATCAAACCCAGGTCTCCCACATTGCAGGAGGATTCTTTACCAGCTGAGCCACAAGGGAAAAGTCCAAGAATACTGGAGTGGGTAAGCCTATCCCTTCCTTCTCCAGTGGACCTTCCCAACTCAGGATTCAAACCAGGGTCTCCTGAATTGCTGGCAAATTCTTTACCAACTGAGCTATCAGGGAAGCCCATTACGTCATAGAGTTGTATATATTTGCTTTAAAATAATGCACTTTTATTGTTATAAATAAAACATTTTGTATACAACTATAACATAGAGAAAAATATAAAAAAAAGAAATTAAAGTCATTTAGAGATAATCACCATTAAAATATTGGTGTCTGTTCTCAGAATATTCTTCCCTATGTATTTTCTTTTTTCCTCCTTATTAAATACTTCAAAAATGTAGAAAAGACAGAGAATAGTATAATAAACACATATGTACACATCATCAAAATTTTAAAAATATAGATATTTTTCTCCATATACTTTAGAATCTTTTGTTTTTTTCTGTTATCTACTGTCCCTTCTCTTCCTCTTTTTTTGCCAAAACAAAATAGTGTAGATAACATTGAAACTCCTGTATCAACTGGGATCAA
Source organism: Antilocapra americana (assembly GCA_007570785.1). Lineage (NCBI taxonomy): Eukaryota > Metazoa > Chordata > Mammalia > Artiodactyla > Antilocapridae > Antilocapra > Antilocapra americana. Next base: position 4,706,525 of record ML663013.1, on the reverse strand, counting down.
CTGATACAGGATTGATTTGTTTTATCAATTGATCAATTGGGCTTCCCTTGTGGCACAGCTGATAAAGAATCCACCAGCAATGAGGGAGTTGGAAAGATCCACAGGAGAAGGGAAAGGTTACCCACTCCAGTATTCTGGCATGGAGAATTCCATGGACTCTATTGTCTGTGGGGTCACAAAGATTAGGTATGACTGAGCAACTTTCATTTTCATCTTGATAAAATATTAATAAAAGACATTTTTTATCAGGAAATACAATATCTTGATAAAAGATATGCTCAATTTTATCTTGTCAAAATTCATGTTTATTAAAATGTATAATTCTAGTCTACTTAATTTTCCTGCTAAGTAATCTACTACATGGAAAGCCACAATGTGAGCATTATGTTCTTGCCATGTGCATTCTTGTGTAGATCTCTTGAGAAGAATATCTCTTAAATATTCAGCATTGCTAACTTGTAAGGTAGACTTGTCTCCAGTTTTTCTAGGAACTGACCAATTGTTTATAGTGGTTATAATAATATGTATTCCCACAAGTGACACTGGATAGGTTGGTTTGTTTTTAGCTTAATTTGGTATTGTGAAGCTTTAAAATTTTTGCCAATCTTAACAGTGTAGGTGGCATTTTTTAATTTACTGTTTCTGGAGAAGACTCTTGAGAGTCCCTTGGACAGCAAGAAGATCAAACAAGTTAATCCTTAAGGAAATCAACCGTGAATAATCATTGGAAGAACTGATGCTGAAGCTGAAGCTCCAGTACTTTGGCCACCCGAAGTGAAGAACTGACTCATTAGAATAGACCCTGATGCTCGGAAAGTTTGAGGGCAGGAGAAGAGGGCAACAGAGAATGAGATGGTTGGATGGCATCACTGACATGAGTTTGAGCAAACTCTGGGAGATGGTGAAGGACAGGGAAGCCTGGCATGCTGCAGTCTATGGGATGGCAAAGAGTTGGACATGACTTAGCAACTGAATAACAACAACAAATAGCTTATTGTTGATGATAAATGCAAACTTTGTTTCTAAGTCACAACTGGCATGGATTTTCTTAACTCATTTAGGAGCACTTATCACGTGTGAGGTTTCCCGAGGCTGCTACTCAGGGCTACTATTGGATCTGGTTGCTCAGATCCACCTTCTCCAAGCCTATACCACCAGCATTAATGTTCCCACCTTCCAGTTCTAGTGTTCTTCAGGGAGTCTTTACCAGCTGAGCCAAAAGGGAATTCCAAGAATACTGGAGTGGGTAAGCCTATCCCTTCCTCCTCCAGTGGATCTTCCCAACCCAGGATTCGAGTCCTTGCTATAGAAAACAGTGGCAGTAATAGGGAAGATTGTATTAAAGCATCTTTAGGGTCTTCTCACCTAGTAATCCTTTGAAAAGTAAAGTCGCTCAGTCGTGTCCATGGGGTTGCAAAGAGTCGGACACCTAGTAATCATGTAGATATTAAAATATTATATTTAGAAAAGTTATACAAGTTATACATGGAAACACACAATACCAAAGTATATTAAAAATATAAGCCCCCCTTGGAAGTGGGGAACAGGATGAATTGGGAGATTGGTATTGACATAGTACACTACTATTTATAAAATAGATTATAGTGAGAACCTGCTGTATAGCACAGGGAAGGAACTCTACTCAGTACTCTGTGGTGACTTAAATGAGAAGGAAATCTAAAAAAGAGGGGTTGTATAGCTGATTCACTTGGCTGTAGAGCAGAAACTAACACAGCATTGTAAAGTAACTATACTCCAATAAAAACTAACTTAAGAAATTACAAGCCCCTCTTAATTCTCCTCTTCCAATAAAGAACTGCTTGTAGATAACCTTTACTTGTTCCTTTATATTTGTGAATATTCTTGAACACGTCTCCTTGGGTGCCCATGAGTAGAAGCTGAATGTGATAAAATTTTTACCTTAACATTATTTGTCAACATCTGCACAGTATTCTGTAATATGAAAACATCAGAACTAACCTAGTTCTTCTTCTGATTATGGCATTAGGTTGCTTCCAGTTTTCCATTATTGTCAACAATGTTGTGGAAAACATTCTTGTAAATGTCTTTGGGCATCAGTATGAGAATTGCTTTCTGAGAAATTCTTGGAAGTGATACTTACATGCTAATATCTTTTTATATTTTGAAAACTTTGAACCATTGAAGTATGGTTGATTAGAAACATTATATTAGTGTCAGGTGTACAGCAAAGTGATTCAGTTATATATATGTACATGTATTGATTCTTTTTCAAACTCCTTTCTCATTTAGGTTGTTGCAAAACATTGAGCAAAGCTCCTTGTGCTATACAGTAGGTTCTTGTTCATTTTCTATTTTAAATAAAACCACGTGTACCTGTCAGTTCCACAGTCTATGTCCCTCCCACACCACCCTTCCCCGCTGGTAACTATAAGTTTGTTCTCTAAGTCTGTGAGTCTGTTTCTGTTTGTTAATAAGTTCAGATGTCTGTTGATAGAAGAATGGATAAAGAAGACATGGCATACACATACATTGAGTATCAATGAAATATTACTCAACCATAAAAAGAATGAAATAATGTCATTTGCAGCAGCATGGATGGGCTGAGAAATTTTCATACAGAGTGAAGTTAGACAGAGAAAGAGAAATATTGTATGGTATGGCTTGTGCTGTGCCAAGTCACTTCAGTCATGCCTGACTCTTTGTGACCCCATGGACTACAGCCTGCCAGGCTCCTCTATTCATGGAATTTTCCAGGCAAGCATACTGGAGTGGGTTGCCATTCCCTTCTCCAGGGGAACTTCCCAACCCAGGGATGGAACCCATGTCTCTTATGTCACCTGCATTGGCAGGCGGGTTCACCACTAGCGCCATCTGGGAAGAAACCATGGCTTATGTGAGGAATCTTGAAAAAAAAAAAAAAGATAACATGCTAATTTTTGAGTTTCTGAGGAACTTGTGACTTCTAAGTAGGTTTGGAGGCTTACCAAGTGGCACAGTGGTAAAGAATCCACCTGCCAATGCAGGAGATGGCAGAGATGTGGGTTCAGTCCATGGGTCCGGAGGATCCCCTGGAGGAGGAAATGGCAACCTGCTTCAGGATTCTTGCCCGAAAAACTTCATGGACAGAGGAGCCTGGTGGGACTATCGTCCATGGATCATGGGGTCATAGTGACTGGGAATACACACACTAGAAGGTTTTGGACATGGTAATGAGATTTTTTATATTCTTTATAATTTGGCAGAAGCAATACTAACCACTTGGTAGGGTAGTTTTGGCAATAAAAAGAGATGATGTGTAGATAGTCCATACACAGAGTTTGGACCACAGCAAGGATTCAGTCCATGTTAGTTCTTTCACCTCCTTCTTCTTATACATCACCTCCTAGTAAAAGGAAAGGGTGAAAAATAGGGTAATAAAACACATTCCCATTTATATCAGACTTTGGTCTTGAACTGGCATTCTTCTCAAATATCTTTAACAGGCACTCAGGGAGAAAAAAAAAATCTATTTCCCACCCAGAATGTAACAGGAAGCATAACAGATGGAAAAACCCTTCGACCCTTTGTGTGAAAGGTCGTTGTGGTGATTGCATTTCTTAAATGGTAAAGTGAGGCATAAAGACAGTTCTCAGTCATTCGTATTTTCTATCAGCTTCACGTTACTCTTATTTTTCCATCTGGGAATAATTATAATAATTGTAATAACAAGGAAAAAACAGTAACTAGCACTATAAAAAGTTTGTTGAATGTGCTGGATCTAGTAATGAAAGGTTGTTGATGAAATCACAGCAAAAATGCTGGGAATCTTGGCCTCCGGAAGAGAAGAATTCAATCCAGGGCCAGAGACGAGGCTTGATCCCTCAGAGCTTTTGTGTAATAAAGTTTTATTAAAGTATAAAGGAGATAGAGAAAGCTTCTGACATAGGCATCAGAAGGGGGCAGAAAGAGTACCCCCTTGCTAGAGTTAGCAGTGGAGTTATATACTGAATCAATAACAGGATTAGCCAGAAAGTTTAACCCAGAGACTGTCCTCAGGGAGGATACATTATTGTTATTTAATCCTTGTAAAGACTTCACAAGACCTACTCCAATAATTTACATTTTGATATAACAGGATTAACATTTGACAATAGAAAGATCTTCCAGACCCACTATACATCTTAAGATATCAGGATTAGCTTAGAAAGATCTTCCAGACCCACTCCCATAATATACATCTTACAATATCAGGATTAGTCAGGTTTTCAGGGAGGAGAAACTATCCTCCAGCTAGATACATTGTTGTTGTATAATCCTTAGTGTAAACTTTAAACTGAGTTGTGTAATTGACTAAGGCTAAGGAATGTAGAGGAAAAAAACCTTTGTCCTTTTCTCCTTCTTGTGAATTCCAGACACTTCTCTCCTTGGGGACCGCTAGACTTCTTATCAACCTGCCTAGGAGATGACTCTCTCAGTAAGAAGCAATTAGAAATAGTTCATATTTTCCCTCTACCCTTTATATTTGCTCTGTGGACTCATTCTTACAGATTCATTGGATAAAGTTTTTGGCATCCAATATTTTCATGAGCAATTCTAGGTTTAAAGAATTCTGTCCAGTTTAATTTCAAGATTCAAAAATATTATCTAATTTCAAAATTCAAATGTAATTTCCAAATGCAAAAAACTTTATTTTTTCTTGCCTATTTTAATACAAAGAATAATCAGTGAGAAACTGTGGAAGGAGGTGTATCTATCTCTTTCAATGTGTTATTAAAAATTCAATGGGTTATTTTGTATGAAATCATAACAAATTTAAATAATCCAAAAGAAGTCAGGGAAAAAAGGAACAGAAACAAAACCATGGAGGACAAAAAGCAAAGAAGACAATTAATAAAATGGTGGATATAATCTAATTATATTATTGAGCTATCAATAAATTGGTATTTAGTAACATTAAATGTTAATGAACTACACACTCTAATTAAAATCTAGAGATTGCCAGGACTGATTAAAAAAACCCAAAAACTCAAGACCCAATTATGTACTGTCTATAAGAGATTCACTTTAATTATAAATAGATTAAACACATTTTAAAATGCATACTATGAAAATAGAAAATGATAAAAGTCTGGAGTAGCAGTATTAATATCAGATAAAATATGCTTTAAGTAAAAGAGATAAAGAGGATTGTTTTATGATAGTAAAAAAGTCAATTCACTGGGAAGGTGTCCAAAATTTTTAAAAAGTACCTAATGACAGCTTCAATCTACATGAAACAGAAGTAGAATTAAAGGGATAAATAGAAAATCTACAATTTTTGTTGCTGACTTCAACATCCATCTCTCAAGCAATCGATAGGTCAACTAGACCAAATATTGGTAAGGACATGGATGATCAGGACATTAAATACCTTGAGTCAACCGATAGAAGACTATACCCAACGACCACAAAATGTCTCCATCCATCTATCTGCGGGTGTGCTGCACGTGCTAAGTCACTACCTGCAACTTCATGGATCATATCCTCCCAGGCTCCTCCATCCATAGGATTCTCCAGGCAAGAATATTGGAGTGGGTTGCCCATGCCATTCTCCAGGGGATCTTCCCAACCCGGGGATCTAAACCTGAATATCTTATGACTACCTGCATTGGCAGGTGGGTTCTTTACCACTAGTGCCACCAGGGAAATCCCATCTGTCTATCTGTCTATCTATCTGTCCATTTATCTATAATTTTTCCAATGTGTATGATCTTTGCCAGGAGAGATTACAGTCTGGATCATGAAAAAAGACTTAGTAGATTAAATCAAATCAAAATCATAATGAGAGTATTCCCTGACCATAAAAAAGTTAAAATAGAAATCAGCAATAAAGATATCTAGAAAAGTCTCAAATATTTGGAGATTAGACATAACCTATGAGTCAAAAAAGTCATAAGAGAAAAAAAAACTGCAATCTGAATGGTAATAAAAATACAACATATCAACATTTGCAGCTATAGTGGTGGTCAGAGGGAAATTTATAGCTACACATGCTTATATTAGAAAAAAATGAAAGGTCTAAAATCAATGGCCTAATGAAGATAGTAGGGAAAAAAAAAAAAACCACCCAGGAGGTGATATGAAGCAAATGATATAGATAAAACTTCAGAAACCAGCTAAATTGAAAAAGAGTATAGAGAAAACAAAAGAAATGCTGGGTTTATGAAAATGTTAAAATTAATAAACCATTAGCTACTCTGATCATGAAGAAAAAGAAAACATGCATTTTCAATATCAGAAGTGGAGTTATAACTACGGCTCCCACAGACATGAAAAGGATGGTAAGGGAACATTATCAATAACTTTATGGTGACAAATTTAACAATTTGGATAAAATAAACAAGTCCTTTGAAAAATGCAACTTACAAAAATTGACACAGGATCTTGCTGAGAAAAAAATCAGCTAGTCAGAAAAATTCATTACAAATATAAATATGCAAGCCATAGTCTGGGAAGAAATATTTATAAATCCATTGGCTGACAAAAGAACTGGTTTCCAGGATATGTGAAGAATTTTTATAGTCTAACAATAAAAGAAAAAAAAAATCCTCCAGAAGGGGATAAGCTTTCAGGAGACACCTCACAAAGATAATATACAAATGGGAAAAAAAGTGGTTGATATCATTAGTCATCAAGGAAATACAAATTAAAGCCACAATGAGTCACTACACACCTAACAAAATGGCTACTTAAAATACTTAACTCCAGTGTTGGCGAGAATGCGGACCAACTGGAGGTCTTGCTGTGTTGCTGGTAAGAATATAAAATAGTACAACCGCTTTGGAAAATTTCTGGAATTTCCTTATAAAACTATCCATATAGTTACCTTACAAATTCAATAATTTCACTGTTAGGTATATACTCAAGATGCATACTGGAAAAAAAAAGACTTATAGAGGAACATAACAGTTTTATTCATAATAGCCAAGAAGTGGTAACAGTGTTGGTGTCCATGAACAGGAGAGTGGATAACCAAGCTATAATCAATTATACCATGGAATATTGCTCAGCAATAAAACTAAAAGCACTCTTGGTATATGCAACAATATGGATAAATATCAAAAGCATTTTATTGGCTTGAAAGAAACCTTATACCAGAGTGATAACTATATGGTTCAATTTACATGGGATTCTAAAATTTGGCAAACCTAATCCATTGTTGTTGTTCAGTAACCCAGTCGTGTCTGACTCATTTGACTCTTTGCAATTCCATGGACTGCAGTTCACCAGGCTTCCCTGTCCTTTACTATCTCCTGGAGTAAGTCATGGCCATTGAGTTTGATGCCATCCAACCACCTTTTCCTCTGTCATCCCTTTCTCCCCCTGCCTTCAGTTTTTCCCAGCATCAGGGTCTTATCCAATAAGTTGACTCTTCACATCAAGTGGCCAAAGTATTGGAGATTCAGCATCAGACATTCCAGTGAATATTCAGGGTTGATTTCCATCAGGATTGACTGGTTTCTTTGCAGTCCAAGGGAAAGGGGTCTTACAGACTTCCTAACCCCACCCCTCTTCACAGAGGAGACTCAGAGATGTGATGTGTTTGCCTGGGATAACACAATGAAGTAACAGGAGAAATTAACTAATTTCTGGTTCACTGCTCAGACGTCAGCTTTTCACAGCCTCCCCTCTGCCAGGGAGAGAAGAATTAAGGCAGAAAATTCCCTATTTCTGAGACTATGCTCCACTGCTCCGGTGTTGAGCCTTTGACCTGCGAGTGACCAAGGGCAGAGCCCCATCCCTGGAGAGCCAGAATAGGACTACTGAAGCGACTTAGCAGCAGCAGCAGGTCACCTGAAAACCCACCTTCATTTGAGTAGCTGTTTCTTTAAAAAAGGAATTAGCCTGAAAGGCTTTGTCTAGCTTTGTGAGTCAGCTGGAAAAAGACCAAGCGACTCTGGACTAGGGTTGCAGAGAAAAAGAACCATGTTTGTCTGACTGAGTGAGGGGCCAAGTGATGGGACTTCTTGATTACCAGTTGAAAAACTGTGCCTGGGCTCCTGTGAACTCTGACTCCATTTTATTGTGTGTATTTCAGGGCTGGTCTCTACTTCTTGTCTTTCTTCTGAAGGGTGGGGCAGAAATTGCATTTGAGGTCCTTGCTGTGAGGGGTGGGAATTGGTAGACTCAGGAGGCGGTGAGTAACCACAAGTCAGAGGTGCCACGGGGCAAAAATCTTAACAGTGTGGTCTGGAGCCCTGTGTTTGTCCTGCTGACCAGAGCTGTATTTGTCTGGGGGTCCTTGTACTGTGTGATCCTAGAGGGGAGGGAACTGTGCTATTCAACACTCCATGAATACGGACCCTAGGCTAGGAGCTTTGTGTTGCTTGCTTTGTTTCAGACTCACAGTGGCCTTGATACTATATTTTCCTTTTGTAGTAGAGACATTAAATAACTTGCCCAGCATCACACAAGTCACAGATAAAGAGGCCAGGTTCTTTAAGTCAGAGATCCCCAACCTTCTTGGCACTAGGGATGTCTTTCATGGAAGACAATTTTTCCATGGACCAGGATGGGGGTGTGGTTTCTGAATGATTCCAGTGCATTCCATTTAATGCACACTTTATTTCTGTCTTTCTTACATCAGCTTCACCTAGTTCATCAAGCATTAGTTCTCAGAGGTTAGGGACCCCCTGCTTAAGCAATCCAAGAGAACTCCCTCTTAAGAATCTGGAGATAAAGGCAATAACTTTGAGGTCAAACTAATCAGTTAAATTAATCAACTTGGCATTTAACAGAAAGCAATCAATTGCCTCCTAGTGGCCCCAAGGAGAGCCACTTGACTATATAGCTAATCAGTGATAAAAATGCTTCTACCAAAGAAATATGTGCTCAGAGTTCAAGGGCAGCATTGGGCCAGAGCAATATGGGGAAGAGAGCTGTAAGTCCTGGGATGGGTTGGAGGGGACTTCTCACAGTTCACCCTGACCCTGGCATGGGGTGGTGGTGGTGACAGAATCTGGGAGATGAGGGTCAAAGGATACAAACTTTCTATTAGGGGATCAATAAGTTCTGGGGATTTAAGGCACAGCATAGTGCCTATAGGCAATGGTACTGTAATATATTTGTCAAAGTTGCTAAGAGACTAGAGCTCAAATTTTCTCCACAAAAAGAAATGGCAAATTTATACTCTGGCCACCTGACGTGAAGAGTTGACTCATTGGAAAAGATCCTGATGCTGGGAAAGATTGAGGGCAGGAGGAGAAGGGGTGACAGAGGATGAGGTGGTTGGATGGCATCACTGACTCAATGGACATGAGTTTGAGTGAACTCCAGGAGACAGTGAAGGACAAGGAAGCCTGGTGTGCTGAAGTCCATGAGGTTGCAAAGTGTTGGATATGATTTAGCTACTGAACAACAGCAATTATATGACTGAAAGAAGTGTTAACTAACACTGGGGAAGTAATCATATTGCATTGTGGTCATGATTAATCGCTAAGTTTCCAACTCTTGGGACCCCATGGACTATAGCCCACCAGACTCGTCTGTCCATGGGATTTCCCAGGTAAGAGTACTGGAGTAGGTTGCCACTTTCTTCTCCAAGGGATGTCCCCAACCCAGGGATTGAACCTACATCTCCTGCACTGCAGGTGGTCTCCATTCTCTTGCATTTTAGATGGATTCTTTATTGACTGAGCCACCAGAGGAGTGATATTGTGCTATATAAGTGCATCACATCAGCAAGCAGTACACCTTAAACCTACACAATATTATTTGTCAATTATGTCTTGATTTAAAAAAATCATCAGAAAAATAAAATAAAATTAAAAATCTCTTCTATTTTTGAGAAAATATGGATACAAATCCATCTGTTGGCTTGTATTACTCTGCTCTAGGGAAGGCCATGACATACTGTTTGAAATACATTCATCAATGTTGAAAACTTTCATTTTGGTGAGCAGAATTGATTTCAAATTGTATTCTCCTCACAAGGTTGTTTCATTGGAGACAGAAATCCAGTTTTGGAGTTCTTGATATAAGAATGCATTTGCTGGGGCTCTGAGGGAACTTTTGGAACGCTTTGGATTAAGTTCTTGTTTTGTGAAAATATTATCTGCTTCTATCTCTTTGAGGAGTCTCATGATAGCCTTCTGAATATTTTATCTCTTTTTAAAAATATTATTTATTTATATATTTGGCTGCACTGGGGTCTTTATCACAGCCTGAGGGATCTAGTTCCCTGACTGGGGATTGAAACCAGGCCCCTTGCATTTGGAGTGCAGAGACTTAGCCACTGGACCACCAGGGAAGTCCCTGAAGATATCTCTTTACACAGTCCTTTCTCATCCAGATGGTTTTACTAGCCTTTTTGCTATGGTCTCTGTCTTTGTTATTGTTAGAAACTTTCCTCAGATATCTAGTGACCCTTAGCTGTCTATTTCTGTTTAAAAATAGAGCATCTAAAGGTGGTTAGAGTTCTGTGTTGGGGGGACTTCCTTGGAAGGTGGTCTGGCTGGGCCAGTTTTCTGGGAACTGTACCCCACCAGCCCTATCTTTCAATATTTTCAGCTGGGCAGGTAAGATTCTCTCCAGAGAGTAATCTTCTAATTTCCTGCGTGAGTGTCTACTATCCTGTTTGCAACCAGTTAGGAGGAAAAGCAGGAGTATATCAGTGTTCATTGTATAATTAATTACTTATTTCTAGTGTTTTCAATACTTTGTGTATGGAGAGCTCCTACTGAGCCATCGTATAGAAAAGACAGTTCTGGGTGGTGCCACTTTGAGGGAGGGACAGTCATTTCAGAGCAGGTGGAAAACCTGGGCTGTGCTGCTTAATTAGAATTCAACCTTGTTTTTCACTTCACTTTTACCTCTGCCTCTGGAGGTAAATTATGTTGCTAACTCAAGGTTTTAGGGGATTCTGGTTGCTTTCCTATTGCTGGCTTAGGGTTCAGCAGTCCTGGGTCTGCTGTCAGGTACCACTTACACTTTCTGCTTCCCAGCTTCCTAAGTGCTGTAGGTATTATCTTTGAGGGTTTACTTTTTTAAGATCCTCTCTCTGTGACTTTAATGTAATGTAAAGAAGGAATGAAAGCACGTGCATTTATTCTATTGCCTCTCTTAGCCAAAGTCTGTATATTTTTCTTGGGGCGTCCCTGATGGCTCAGTGGTAAAGAATCCACCTACCAATGCGGGAGATGCAGGTTCTATCCCTGGGTCAGGAAGTTGCCCTGGAGAAGGAACTGGCAACCCACTCTGGTATTCTTGCCTGGGAACTCCCACAGACAAAGGAACCTGGTGGGCTACAGTTCATGGGGTCATGAAGAGCCGGACTCAACTGAGTGACTAAACAACAACAATTGTATTTCTCTTAGAGTAAAATCTTGATCATTCCATGTTTCAGTTAATTAGAGTTTTATATGTGCATTATGCTTTGATGAAGGAGAAAGAGAGTAATAGACAGTGACAGAGAGAGACAGACTGAGAAGGAAGGAAGGGAAACATGGTATTATAATAGACAAACCCACTGGTCTGTTTTTGGAGTCAATAAAGATTTAGCCCTGTTTTCTGTTTAAAAAGAAGTGATATTCAGATAATTATCTTGAATCTTGTATTGGGACAATGGAGAAGACTTTTTAATGTTCAGTTTATAATCCTTAGGCCAAAAGAATAAATATTGTAAAACACATTTTAAAAAAGAGTTTCTGATTAACCCACAAATAATTGGGCATGGAAGGTAGCCCAGGCATCTCTGGCTAAGTCAGGTCTGTGGAGATTTTCTGTGCACCAGTGACTTGCCCTTTATATTACTGTACTTTTTCTTCAGCTTAACATTTGAAAGAGTAAAGGCAGATGCAGAACACAGAAGGAAGAGATCACCCATAACCTGCCTTTTTTCCCTTCCACCCAAAGACAACCGTTGTTAACATCATGCTATATTCTCTTCCTATACTTTTCTAGACCCCTTTTTAGGAGGTATTTTTATTAATAAAATTGTCTTAGGAGATGAGTAGGTTGTCAGAGAGGACCACCCACTCTCCTCTCCTCTTCTCCTCCTCGAAGGTGATTGACTTAGGAACCCCATATCTTAACTTTACAGTGTTGACATTAAGTCTTCCGCCTGGTTACTCTGTGGTGCCCTCTCCCTGTCACCCTTCCCTTCATTCTTTCCCTTCCTGCTTCACCCCCCCCCCAACACACACACATGGCCAGAGGAGGCCATGCAGAAAAATAATGCTATTACTCTCCGAAAGAAGGGACAGCTACACTTTTACAAATGACAAAAGGCAGTTCTGTCTATAAAAAGGATTTTCTATAGTCTTGGCACCAGGCTGAGAGGTTTTTCTCCCTCTACCCAGTTGGAGAGAGAGAGAAAGTGTGTGTGTGTGTGTGTGTGTGTGTGTGAGAGAGAGAGAGAGAGAGAGAGAGAGAGAGGAAGAGAGAGAGGGAGGGACGTGGACAAGTGCATTGTGGGAAGAGCCGCCTGACAGAACGGGGAGGGGTGGGCAGGCAGCTGCGGAGCCGAGATAGGCACTTGGAGTGCTTCACGGTGCCAAGTCTGTCAGAAACTGCTCCTGGGGTCTGAAGAACAACAGCAGAATCCCACATTCCTCTGACAACCACTCAGGAAATAGAGTGTAAAGAAGTGGGAGGAAGGAAAGATGTAGGGCGAGCAATCAAAATCCTTCCTCCTTCTCCACAGAAGCCTGTGAAACGTTGGCCGCTTGAGCGGCTCAGGTGAGGGGAGATTTGGGACAAACAATAACAGTGGTGCTGCCAAGCCACTAACCTGCTCTTCTTCGAATAGCGAATTTTCTTAAAGTGCTTGGGAGGATGTCCCTTAATTTATACAGCCCCACTTATCCTAGACTGCTGTTTCAGGTTTCTGAAGTGACTGCTTGGTTGATTATGTCAGGGGTCAGCAAACATTTTCCAGGAAAGAGCCAGATAGTTAATATTTTAGGCTTGGTGGCCCATATGGTCTCTTGTTGCAATTATTCAACTCCCCTGTTGTAGTGTGAAAGCTGCCATTGAAGCACGCACAGGAGCGAGTGTGGCTGAGTTCCAATGTAATTTTATTTATGGACACTGAAAATAGAATTGTACTTAAATTTTTTTACATTCTGTGAAATATTATTATTCTTTTGAATTCTTTCAACCATTTAAAAATGTAAAAAACATTCTTAGACCTCAGGATGGATTTGGCCCATTGGCTGTGATTGCCCAAACCCTGGTCTTTATCCAGATCATGGTGGTATAGACACAAGCAGGAGAGGGCACTAACTCCTCCTGCCATCTCTTGCCTACTCTTCCCCTCCCCTTCCTTTACCTGTCCTTTCCTTCTCTTCTCTTCTCAGCTTCACATTGCGCTGATTTGAAAATTAATGGGGACTTCTCTGGTGGTCCAGTGGTTAAGAATCTGCCTGCCAATGCAGGGGGCATGGGTTTGATCCCTAATCTGGGAAGATTCTACATGCCAAGCTGCAATAAAGCCTGTGAGCCACAACCGTAGAGCCTGTGCTCTAGAGCCCAGGAGCTGCAGCCACTGAGCTCTTGTGCCACAACTACCAAAGTCTGCATGCCCTAGAGTTCATGCTCCACAACAGGAAAAGTCACTGCAATGAGAAGCCTTGCAATAGAGAAAGCCTGCACACTCAGCAACAAAGACCCAGTACAGCTCCCCCCCAAAATAATAATAATAATGATGATAATAAAGTAAAAATTGAAAAAGTAATAGAAAAGAAAGAATATTCATGAAAGTAAACTAAGAGAAGTGAAGGATTTCTTACTTAACCCATTAGTGGCAGTGTCAGAATAAAAACCCAAAACTCAAGGAGCAGTCTTTATAGCCCAGAGCAAGACTATGGGATTCTTTTTTGTGATTCCAAAGGCCAAGCTATCAAAAGGCACACAAGCTCCTTAAGGTTGTGCTGGGTCTGAAACTGACTTCTTTGTTAACTGCCTGTTCTATGATTCTTGAATGCATAATTAAGTTATAGTAGTTAATGTGCTTCACACAACTGGGCTGTAGAGATAAACAAGGTTGAACCTGCCTTCTAGGAGCTCACTTCTTCAGGATATCCTTTTGAATGATTCCTATAAACCTACCAATGTGTTGTTTTACCCTTAAAGAATTAAATTCAGCTATACTTTAATAAATTATGATTAGAATTAAAATTTGGAAGGATATCCATTCTTGGAGCATGAAGGTAAAGGGAATAAAAAGCAAAAATATAACTCATACTTCCTACCTATGCATTAGGATTTAACAAGACTGTTATTTTAGGTTTTTTTACTATTATTTTTAAATGAAACCAACAAACTGAAACTAGTTTTTATTTACTAAAGTTATCCTAGATTATGTGAATTTGAAAAATACCTAGGTTAGTTTCTGTTGTATTTAAATACATATAAGCACTTTTTTGCTTTAAGTTAATGAAATAGAGTTTTTACATATTAATTTTGGCAATGTCATCCAAAGGTAGAAAGATAACATCTATAATGTACATAAATAGACACATATACAGTCACAGACAGAAACTTCTTAGCTTTTATTTGAAAATTTTAGCCGTGAATCAGGTACAAAGTTTACTAGTCTATAAATAACAGTTGGAATAAATTAAGTTTATTGCTTAGATGACTAAGAATTTTTACTATTTGTGGTGACGACATTATCATTTGTATTTGCCCTTGACAAGAAATTTTAAGACAGCTGTGGTTTAGAGGCAAAAACCCTTTTAACAGTTTGTATTTAAAAAGGCCTTTCCCCTCTGCTCCCTTTTTTCCTTTTAGTCTCAAGCAAGTTTTAGTTATCTCCTAGGTGATCCCATTTTAAAGAGATAGCAAAAGAAAATATAAGTTTTTTCCTTAGAGCTTTGAAGTGTATTTGTCTGTTATCAGAAATCTTAGGATAATTATTTTTCTTCTTATTTTGAACAATGTTGGCTCCAATTACCTTGATATTATGCAATATCTAGGGCTTCCCTGGTGGCTCAGACAGTAAAGAATCTGCCTGCAATGCAGAAGACCTGGGTTCCATCTCTGGATTGGGAGATTCCTGGAGAAGGGAACGGCAACCCACTCCAGTATTCTTGCCTAGAGAGTCCTATCTACAGAGGAGCCTGGCTGGCTACTGTCCATGGGGTCGAAAAGAGTTGGACATGACTGAGTGACTTTCACTTCACTTATGCAATATCTATTACATTTTGAGAGGAACAGGTGAGGTTTGGGGATTGTTAAAGTTATTCGACTTTGACTTGCTTCTACATTTACATTTCAACTTTTGTAGAAACTGCAACACGAGGACATTTGCTTCTACTGTTTCTCGTATATTAGCTCCAAGAGGATTCATTTCCTAATCATTTGTAGGAAGGCCTTTGAAAATTCTGAGGACAACAGGTGAATTTTTAAGAGAGAACTTTTATTGAAAAAATTCTGCAGTCTCATTGCTGTGCTATCATCTTGTTAGAGAGTCCCTAAGGCCAGCTGTTTTGTATATATATATATATATATATATATATTTACTACTTTAATTATTTAAAATGAAGTATAATTGACTTATAATGTTATATTAATTTTAGTTGCACCGCAAAGTGATTTGATATTTTTATACATTACAAAATAATCACCAGAATAAGTCTAGTTACCATCAGCCACTGTATAAATTTATTGCAAGATCATCGACTATATCCCCATGGTTATATTACGTCCTTGTAACTTGTTTATTTTGTAACTAGTATTTTGTACTTCTCAACCTCTCTCATCCATTTCACTCCTTATACCACCCCTTTCCTCTTTGGCAAACATCAATAACAAGACTGTTATTTTAAATGAGAACAAAAGAAATCTTACTTCCAAATGAATATAGGTCCTAGCAAGTAAAACATTGATTCCTCTGGTTCCAGACGTTTCTGGAAGTGTCCTTACTGCCTAGGTTACTTCCTTCTGTAAGAACTACTGCTCATATCTTTATCTTTTGTGGCTGTGGTGCTTTGGAAATGACAGCTTTTTCTTTTGAAGTCATGTTTTGCAGATAACCTGAGCCATCTTGCCTGGTGGCAATGTTTGGGTCAAAAACTTTATGTAAAGCACATTGTGAAGTAATGGGTTGTTACGTCAGAGGCTCCAAATATTGGGTTGAGGCAGAGAGGTGGAGAGAATGCAGACTTCAGAGTCAAACAGTTTGGAGCCCACCTCCATTGTGAATTGCCTGTGTGATGTCAGAAAAGATACTTCACTTCTTTGAGACTCAGTTTTCCTATCTGTAAAGTGAGACTAAGAATCCTTTCCTTACACTGTTGTTGTAAGGATTAGAGATGATGTAGGTACCCTGGTGGCTCAGCAGTAAAGAAAATGACTGCAATATGGATCAATGGATTTGATCCCTGGGTTGGGAAGAACCTCTGGAGAAGGGCAAGGCAACCCACTCCAATATTCTTGCCTGTGAAATCCCATGGACAGAGGAGCCTGGTAGACTACAGTCAATGGGGTAGCAAAAAGTCAGACACAATGAGCATGCATACACACACACACACACACACACACACACACACACACACACACACACACACACACACTATTCTTATTTAGCCAATTCACTACAAAGGATAAGGTGACATGAGAGAGAGTCTCTCCAAAATAGGATTTGGGGAATAAACTTTGAGGCAGTGTTAAATAAATGAATCAAGATATTTTTCACTCCTGTTTTTGAAGTATGTGACTTCTTGGGTTTTGGTAGTGTTGAAATTTTCCACGGAAGAATTTGACACCTCACTTCTGAATCATACTAGAAACACCATGTTTCATTGCTAGTTACTATTTCCCTTTTTTTAAAAAAAGTGTTATTTGTCCAGCTTCTCTTGAAAGATCAGTTAAATGTCATATTATCCCTACTTCTGTTAATCTTTCAAAACGCTCACCACAACAGTCACAACAATTTCCTCATGCTCAAGTTTATTTAAGAAGTGTTTCTCTAAAAATAGTGTTACTGAATTTTTATTTCATACATCCAAGTATGTTTTTCCACATAAAAATAGATATTCATTATAAAACATCTGGAAAACACAGAAAAGTAGATTTAAACATATTTTTTTAGTCTTACAACACAAAGCTGAAAGTAAAAGTTGCTCAGTCATGTCTGACTCTTTGAGACCCCATGAACTATATGGTCCTGGCATGAGTAGACAGTCCCCTCTCCAGGGGATCTTCCTAACCCAGGGATCCAACACAGGTCTCCCACATTGCAGGATTCTTTACCAGTTGAGCCACAAGGGGAGCCCAAGAATACTGGAGTGGGTAGCCTATCTCTTCTCCAGCAGATCTTTCTGACAGGAATTGAACTGGGGTCTCCTGCATTGCAGATGGATTCTTTACCAGCTGAGATACCAGGGAAGCCCTACAACACAAAACTAGCCACAATTAAATCATTACTTCTCTTTTGGTATATTTCACTCTGATGCAATTACTGTTTTTACTGTCTCTTCCCCAATCAATAATGGTGATGACAGAATGTGTGTATGAATGTCTATATATATGCAGTCCATAAATATGTATCTTTCAAATAATGTATGCTTATTGTTGTTATGATAATATACTTATTCCTCATAGGGAAGTTGAATACTGAAAACTGTAAAGGAATTGTGAAAGACATCTCATAATCCTATCATGCAGAAGTAATTTCCTTAACATTTTTCCTGTTGTAATTTTAGACTATTGAGATATTACTACATAGTCTGATCTTTAGGTATAGTTAATGAACATCTACCAGAATAAGGGATTCAGTAAAGGATTCAGTGAAGATATTGCTTTGGGCCAGACAGTAGTATGTTTTTAAATTAGGGACACAAGTGCCAAAGATAAAGGGAAAATAGCTCAGTTATGTCTGACTCTGGGACCCCATGGACTATACAGTCCATGGAATTCTCCAGGCCAGAATACTGGAGTGGGTAGCTGTTCCCTTCTCCAGGGAATCTTCCCAACCCAGGAGTCGAACCCAAGTCTTTCACATTTCAGGTGGATTCTTTACCAACTGAGCGACCAGGGAAGCCCATTCAATATGGGTTTTGAAGACATATTCCTAGGTATGAAAATAGACATTGTACTTCTATCAACAAGGGCTTCCTAGGTGGCGTGGTGGTAAAGAATCCACCTGCCAATGTAGGAGATGTAAGAGACCTAAGTTCCATCCTTGGGTTGGAAAGATCCCCTGGAGGAGGAAATGGCAACACCCTCTATTATTCTTGCCTGAAGAATCCCATGGACTGAGAAGCCTGGCAGGCTACAGTCCATGGGACTGCAAATGTTTGGACATGACTGAGCACATACACATACATTCTATCAAAGGCTCAGGTTTAAAAAATAGACTTTATTTTTTAGAGAAGTTTCAGGTTCACAGCAAAACTGAAAGAAAGATACAGAGATTTCCCATATGTCTCCTGTCCCTACATGTATAAAATATCCCCATTACCTGTTACCTGGGAAAGATATGATCCATTTGGTCATTTTGGTCATGACAGACACCTCCTAGTGTCTGCTGTTGAAGTTCTGGTCATTTTCTCTTGATTTTGATGTACTTACAGAGGAACTTTGTCCTGGATGAAGACTCTGCTGATCACTACCCCTGTGGGCACCTCCCTTTTTCCTTCCTATGGCATGTGGATGCTTTTGCATCCCTGCACCACTCTTGGGGAACGTAGCCTTTGGTCAACTCTAATCATCTCCCTTTGTATGTCTAACCTGTTCTTGAGGTGCCATGTTGCTCAGGTGACCAGCTGAATGTCAGTCTTCAAGTGAAGACGAAATCTTCCAGTTTATATCTGCAAAAGGGAGAAAAGGCTGGCTACAGTCTCTAGAATTTCCAGTTTAGTTGGTTGTTATCAAGACAGCCTCCTCCTGGATTTTGTCCTAGCCAATGAACCTGCTCAATACATCTTCTCAAGTGCTTATGTTTCTCTTTTCTCCTCAAAGCTCTACGTCTTCCTGTCCCAGAACTTCTCCATTTTCTCCCCAGGCAACTTAAAATTCTTTTTAGTATATGCAGAGCTTTCTAGCTTCATATTATAGCAAAATCTTATGAGTTCAATCTCAAAACTTGAATGTACCTTGCATTTGCTTTGATCAGTAAATAGCCTTTTTTTCCCCATTGTCTGTTTTTTTTTTAAAATTTAGAAATGCCTTTTCACTCCTGACAAAGGGTTACTTTCAATAAAAGCCTAGCTTTTTCTCAGTTATATTTAGTCTTTCTTTCCTACCAGAATATGCTGTGGATGAGGAAACATGTGGTAACAAAGCTTTTGGCATTTAAGAATACACCTGCAATACTGACACATATTTCTCCTTTTTCTCCTTTCCCAAGTATATTTGGTGTTGGACTTTTGTTGACACCCTGAGGGACGCTGATGTTCTGTGGAAAACAGAAAATGTTGGCTCTCCTAAAGTTTGAGGGCTTTGGTTTGACAGCAGTGGAGAGAGGAGATGGGTGGAGATCCCTATGGCTGATGGGTTTTGTACATTGCAAAATTACAGTCAAATCAGAATCTAAAAATCTTTTTAAAATTTTATTTTTATTATTACTTTTAATTGAAGTACAATTGACTTACTGTATCAGAACTGTAGGGCTTCCCCAGTGGCTCAGCAGCAAAGAATCTGCCTGCAATGCAGGAGACACAGAAGATGTGTGTTCAGTCCCTGGATCAGGAAGATCCCCTGGAGAAGGGCATGGGAACCCATGGCAGTATTCTTACCCGGAGAATCCCATGGACAGAGGAGTCTGGCAGGCGATGGTTCATAGGGTTGCAAAGAGTTGGGCATGACTAAGTGACTAAGCACAATACAGCACATCAGGAATGTAAGTGAGATAATTCACATTTCCCCCCCTTTCCCCCCAATATATGTGCATAATACTTATCACTCCAGTGACTCAGCTGTCTTAGGAGCAAGCAGGTAGGACAGAGAAGGATCTGAAAGAGAGGGAAGAATATACTTGCCTAATTTCTTGATTTCTGCCAAAGAAGGTAGTTTGTTAGCAAGACCTTGGCTTGGTTTCCCAGATGTAACAATCATAAAATAAGAAATTATTTTTATGCTCAGTTGTTTTATTACAACTATCGGTCTGGTAACAGTAAAAGCTGTTGTTCAACTGTTTAGGACATAGCATGCAATTTCTATGAAAGGGAGATGACCTTGATTTCACTCAAGCACAAATTTATTGCACCTTCTCTAATTGGCATTTGTTTCTTAATGATAAGATATGTTCCTGCCCATCTTCCAGCATTTCTTCCACCTCCAACTGCCCAGTATCTCCTAGCAATGATTTCACCATATATTTGACAAAGATAATTGAGTTGATCAAGAATGAACTTATATTAAATCCCCACCCTGACAAGTCTATCCTCCAAATCCACTTCTTTAGTCTGTTCCATAACCTCAGGGAGGGCCTACCAATTCCAAGATGCTGTATTATTTCTATGGAATAACTGACTTGTCTGAAAGTAACGTACAAATATGAGTGTATTAACACTACACAGAATTCTGTTTTCTTTCAGGAGTAGACAAAACCTGATAATAAGTAGCCCATTGTTTGGCAGCTTTGCACCCAAGTCCTCTGGGACCCAGACTCTTGTAGCTCACCACTTAACTCTTTCTAAATGTAATCTGCATTTTTAGCAGTTTCTTCACCTGAAATAAGAAAGAAAAGATGAATAAGGTGAGAGTCCAGGGCATGTCCCATCTGTACCTTAAGGAAAGATCCCAGAAACAGCCACATGACTTTCCTCTTAACTTTCCAATGGCCAGAACTTAGTCACATGGCCACACCAAGCCAGGCAAAAACACTCTTTTTATGGAAGAGGGGAGAATTGGTTTTGAGGGGTATTCAGGAGCTTCTGCTATAATAAAGAAACTCATTTTCCTTTGTATTCTTTTTTAGCTTTTTATTTTATACTGGAGTACAACCTGTTAACAATGTTGTGATATTTTCAGGTGTGCAGCAGAGAGACTCAGCCATACATATACATATACCTATCCTCCTTCCAAATTCTCCTCTCATCCAGGCTACCATATTACATTGAGCAGAGTTCCATGCACTATATCGTAGGTCCTTGTTGGTTACCCATTTTAAATATAGCAATGTGTACATGTCCATCCCAAACTCCCTAACTATCCCTCCCCTTGGCAGATATAAGTTCATTCTCTATGTCTATGAGCCTGTTTCTGTTTTGTCAAAACATTCATTTATATAATTTCTTTTTTAGATTTCACATATAAGGAATATCATACAATATTCCTTATGTTTCATATTCTACTCTAAAACTATCTCAAAGAGTATTTTTGATAAAGACAGCATCTCTGGAACAGATTTCTGGTCTGCCTCTTTGGAAAATGAGCTTCTTAGTTGAGTACAAGTTTTATTTATTTGTTCTTAAAACCTATATTATTATGAAAGTTACATTAATATTTTTGATTACCTTCCTTGCTAAATCACCTGTTTTATCATTATACATGTGGCACTATTCTATATTTTGAAGAAAGAAAAATTTTCGTGCAAGCTTTCCACAGAATAGTGGTAACAGTTCTTCAGTGGAAAATAGACTCTTGAAATATTTAGATGTGAAATAAAACCCCTGTACTGTGTCTGAGTACCGAGCCAAGAATGACTGTAATTAGGGAGGATTAGGATACGGATGTTCTGGTTTGTGGCTGACGTTGATCTCCCTCCAAGCCCTGCTAGGAAGCTCTTTCACAAGTAGAAGTATCAGCTTGTCCACAGTGGGTAACAGAGCTCAAAAACATAAATTGGGACTTGTCTCTAAACTCCTTGATTGCTTTGAAACTGCTGACAGTAAAACAAAGTTTGCTCAAGGCAAAAATCCCACTGTTTCTCTTCTGTTGCCATTTGGGTCCATTGTAGAGTCGATGAGAATGAGTGGATCTTTAGTCACTCCACAAAATTTTATTGATGGGCTATGATGTCCCAGACACTGTCCTGGAATTTGGAAAACAACAGTGAAGAGGTGTGCAGCTATTTGGCATTTGGATTACTGACCCATTCTCTGACATTCCCCTGCTCTGTTGTGAACAGCATTTCTCAGGCTCATTTGCCAACTGGCTCCTGGTTATGTTTCAACATGGGGAGGAATTCAATTGTGGGAGGAGTGGAGAAGCCTGAGCTTTTCTCATCCATTTCTTCCATCCCCATCCCAGGCTGTAGGTGGTATCTCCAACCATGGCTGTATCTCTTCAGTGGTTTCAGGTCTACTAGACCCCATGACTCCATGGTCCAAGCTCCTACAGGCAGCCCTACTGTGGCTTCACTTTCCACCAAGTGGCTCAGGCTTCTGGCCTCTGGTGACACCACATTTTCTCTCCACTCTGAGGGATGGAAGATTCTTGCTTATCATATCTTTTAATGCCTTTGTTACTATTTCCCATTAGTAAGTGTTACATGAAGCCTCTGGCAAAACTCAGTCGTTTTGAAAGTTACAGGTAGGACCCTGGGCTTTTACAGCTCTCTTCCATTCGTAATTATTCTAACTCTGAGGTACAGTCACAGGTAGACACAAGTTGTTTAGTCCCTAAAATCCAAATGACCCTATGGCTTGACCCATCAGTTGTGAACTGGATAATATCTGACCTTTTAATACCAAGGCACAAGTTTGCATGCGCAGCAACACTACATCATCAAGTGGAAATGGTAAACATGAGGTCAGGCTCTACAAGTTTAAGAGGACACAAGTATAACATTGTTGCTAGGTCGTGTCTGACTCTTTGCAATGCCAAGGACTGCAGCAAGCCAGGCTTCCCTGTCCTTCACTATCTCCTGGAGTTTGCTCAGACTGATGTCCATCTAGTTGATGATGCTATCTAACCATCTTATCCTTTTGCCACTCCCTTCTCCTCCTGCCCTCAATCTTTTCCAACATCAGAGTCTTTTCCAATGAGTTGGCTCTTCATATCAGGTGGACAAAATATTGGAGCTTCAGCTTAAGCATCTGTCTTTCCAATGAATATTCAGAGTTGATTTCCTTTGGGATTGACTCGTTTGCTCTCCTTGCAGTGTAAGGAACTCTCCAACACAATTCGGTGTTGGAGTCTTCTCCAACACCGCAATTCGAAAACATCAGTTCTTCGGCACTCAACCTTCTTTATGGTCCCAGCTCTCACATCCATACATGACTACTGAAAAAGCCATAGCTTTGGCTAGATGGACCTTTGTTGACAAAGTGATGTTTTTGCTCTGTAATACGCTGTCTAGGTTTGTCCTAGTATAGAGTGTATAAGCAGGTAACTCAGATCCCCAAGCATTAACTTCTGCAGCTTTGCCATCCTTACTTCCAGCTACTCTTAAGGGAGTGTCTCCTATGGAGGAAGATGAAAAAAAAAAAATACTTGGACGTGGTGAACAGATGCGACTGCATGATAGGCTGACAAAAGTTGGAAGTAGACTGCTTCTGATTTACAGCTTCATTTGGGAGGAATGAAGGGAAGTCTCTGAGTGGATAGAACCTTTGGCAATATATCTGGTTCCCTACTTTGCAAGGAATGAGATAAAAGTATATTCCTACACTGGTTCATGATGGTGTCATAGATTGGTTAGTCAGAGAGTGAGGATGAATCAGACTGGAAGATTGGTTACAAGGAAGTCTGGAGAAGAGGAATGTGGCTGGACTTCAGGAAAGGCACAGAGTATGCAAATATACCCCCTTATGAATACGGTCCCCATAGGACACCCATGAAAGTGGAGGTCCTCAGTAACTAGGAGAACAAGGTAGCCTATTCTGCATACATCACTTGATTTCTTCCCTCCAAGCTTGCTCAACGGTCTCATATACAAAGTGGCCAGAGCAGCAGTGATAAAGGTCATTCATAAGCTCAACTAAATGGACTTCCTTTCACCAAACCTGATTTGGCTTGGCCACTGCTGAGTTCCCCAAGTGTGGCTGTAGATCAGTGCTGTGCAATACGATATCAGGTTGATTATGCTGACCTCCTTCCAAATGAAGGGGATCTGTCCTGGAAATTACTTTGCATTCTCTGCCTCCAGACTTTCTATCAAAGGCCATATTCACCATTATGGTATCCCATTTAATCGTGTTCCTGACCAAGGAATTCATTTTATTGTAAGAGAAATTGACCTCAAGATCATTACAGATTTCAGCATCTTACTACATAATCCCTCTGCCTGCAGGATAAGGCATGCACTTTAAACAGCAATAGAAATACAGTGTTCTTTTCACCTGACTCAGATAATTACAGGTGAAAATGGGAGAACTTCTCAGTATTATATTTAATGGCCCACATGCAACATGTTTTCTTCCTGTATTCGCAACTGTGGTTCAGAGGTCCTAATTCCCAAAGGAGAGATGCTTCTATCACAAAGGACATTAATGGTTCTGTTGAACTGGAAGTTGAACATCATGCTTTCATACAGCATTTTTGGCTTCTCATGTCACTCTGAAACAGCAGGCAGAGAAGAGACTGCAGATTTCTTAACTATGTCCCACCCCCGCCCCCACCCTGACACTGCATCTTACCTGTCTCATTGTGGTTCTTTCTTTGTATCTTTAGTTGTGGAAAATCTTTTCTCCCAGTTTTCAAGTCATTCTCATAGATGGTGGCTCCAGATATGCATGCTAAGTAGCTTCAGTCGTGTCTGACTCTTTGCGACCCTATGGAGCCCATGGGGTTCCTCTGTCCATGGTATTCTCCAGGCAAGAATACTGGAACGGGTTGCCATGCCCTCCTCCAGGGGATCTTCCTGACCCAGGGATCGAACCTGCATCTCTTATCTCTCCTGCATTGGCAAATGCATCCTTTACCACTGGTGCCACCAGTTACTCCATATATAGTCGTAGTTTTGCTGTGCCCACGGAAGGAGTGAGTTCATGGTCTTTCTACTCTGCTGTCCTGGCCACTTCTCCTTCCCACACACTGTTTAGTGGGCACTGTTGATTCTATTGACTTAGAGAAGGCAGAGGGACCAAGGTAATTTAGAAGAAACAGGGTTGAGAAAATGTAGAGCTCAATGATGCCTTGTGGAGAAAGGAAAATAAAGAGGAGAAAATGACAGAATGGTTACTTTCTTGGAACAAGAGTGAGGGAAGCCAAGAACACAGTTGGAGCTGGACAAGGTTGAGCAGAAGTTCCAACTGAGGCTGAGCTGAGAGTGTGCCCTGCTTATCTTGGTAACAGTCTCACCTTCTGCTGATGATGCGCAAAGGAGAAAAATCTGGCAAAAATAGCCAGAGGAGGCAGAGTCATTTATGATCCAATGTACCTCACCTTGGGAGAAGTCTGAGAAGGAATTTGGGAAGGATTGTGTTGCAGACAACAGGTGAAATAATAGTGGGAAAATTTCTGGCTCGGTATAAAGTAACCAGGACATCTGTTTGTGAATTTCTATTTGAAGGCTACACCATGTGCTGTGTGGTAGTCACTCAGTCATGTCTGACTCTTTGCGACCCTATGGACTGTAGCCAGCCAGGCTCCTCTGTCCATGGGATTCTCCAGCCAGGAATACTGGTGTGGGTAGCCATTCCCTTCTCCAGGGAATCTTCCCGACCCGGGGATCCAACCTGGGTCTCCTGCATTGCAGGCAGAACTCTTTACCATCTGAGCCACCAGGGCCTGCTAAATTTTATCCCACCAGTGTAAAGAATGAGCTCTGATTATTATGGTTGTCACTGGCTGGATGTCTATGATTTTCCAGAAACTGTAGTGAAAACTTTATATAAGTCATTTAATTACATTTTCAATCTGCATATGAATTAGACATTATGATCATTTTATAAATGAAGAAAATGAGCCCAAAAGCAATTAATAAATCACCCAAAGTCAGATTGCAAGTAAGTACCAGACATAAAAACCACATCAACTAATTCCCAAGCTTCTGCTCTTTCAATTATGTTACAAACTTGATCACATAAAGAATTACATTATTTGTTTGGGCTCTTTCACTACCTATTAGGTTTATCTGTCAGATAATCTAATCAAATGAGTGGGAATATGTCATTTAGAAAGACTTTGAGGAAAAATTATTAAATTAAAATGTTAATGCATGGCCAATGATCAGAATATTCTATGTTTTTAAAAATGTATGTGAGAAGTTGGACCAGCTGTATGTTCAGTTCAGTTTCATGAACACTTGTTGACAATGTGCTATTCTTGGGGAAGAGTAGAGATGACGTGTCCATGCTCACCTAGAACAGCTGATCACTTTTTCTACAACTTACATACTGGTAGGGCTTCCCAAGTGACTCATGGTAAAGAATCTTCCTGCTATGCAGAAGACCCAGGTTCAATCCCTGGGTTGGAAAGATTCCCTGGAGAAAGGAATGGCTACCCACTCCAGTATTCCTGCCTGGAGAATTCCATTGACAGAGGAGCCTGGTGGGCTACATATTGGTAACAACTGTAAAAAAAATCACACCCAAGCCTCACATTAGACATCTAAGTCTTGCTAAAATACACATACTACAAACAATGCATAGCAAGTGCAAACAGAATTAAATAAATAGTTTATTGCAACGACTCCAAAGTATTAATCCTTCTCTTGGCATTACAACCAAATGAAAGAAATTTTATCTCAATTGAATGTGTATTGTTATGTTTATTGAACTAATGTATAAGTGAGTAGAACTTATGTTCAAAGTTTTTCCTCAGTGTTAACATTAACTTGTTCCTCTATGTGATTCTCAAAAAACAATGTAGGTGAGAGCAAAATTAATGGAGACAAAATATCATTGTAGAAAAAAATGCTCCCATTCTTTGTTTACAATCTTGGAAATAGGTGCTAATAATGAATTTATTTGCCTAGAAAAATTTTGGGGGTGCTGACCCATTTCACAACCATTCCTGAGGTGAATGTCCATTTGATCCTACGCCTCTGGCCATAGGCAACTGATATAATAGATAAAGATCTCTAACCTCAAAATATTATTTTTTCACAAGCATCCAAAACATGTGAGGGAAGAGACAGAGCTCAAGGCTAGACGAGCTGAGTTATACAGATGACAATCCTCTGGAGAGAAAAAACCATCTTGGCTGCTGTGCTCAATAGCAAAGGTTAATAGAAGTTCTTGCAACATCGTGCTAGCTGAAACATTAAGGGACCAGACCATTCAAGAGTGAAATACCAGACAACTTCCAGGGCAAGAATTCTGATTAGTTGAGTTCCTGCCTAAAAGCAAGAGTCAACAGGAGTCAAGAGTCTGCAAGGAAGTCAGAAATACCAGCAACGAAGGAATGTCAGTTTCAGTAACAAAGGAAAAGACCTCTTCTTGCATTTCTTTGTTTACGATAGGTCTATATCCTTTCCTAAAAATATTTTTTATTGGAGTCTAGCTGCTTTACAATGTCGTGTCAGCTTCTACTGTTCAGCAAAATGAATCAGCCATATATATACATCCCTTCTGTTTTGAATTTTCTTCCCATTCAGGTTATCACAGAGCTTTGAGCAGAGTTCCCTGTGCTGTGCAGTAGGTTCTCGTTAGTTATCCATTTTATTCATAGTATCATTAGCGTATGTGTGTCAGTCCCAAATACATCTATATCTATATTAACATTTAACATATAATAACCTTGAGTTTTCCTTCCTTTCATAGTCTGTGCATTTGCAGAATGTAAAGATAGTATTACTGCAAATCATAATAAATGGCTTTTACCTGGAGACCCTGGAATCACTAAAATGTGGTCTCATGACATTGTCCCTTTCTTCGTAGTGGGGTAAACGTTTCAGATGTTTCCCACTGGAGAAGAGAGTGAGACTGTTAGTTACTATATATAGAACAATTACTTCTAGTTTTATGGAGAATATGGCTATGTGGGAAAAAATATTTGTGTGCTGGGTGTAGGGATGTGTATATATAACTGCACGTGTACGCACGCATGCGCGCGCGCACACACACACACACACACACACACACACACACACACACACCCCAGACAGCTGGGGACAGAATGTCAGAGACACAAAGTGGGAAGGTGGCCCAGGTGCTGATGACTTCCCCAATGCCATAGCTGCAAGGCCGAGTTTGTCCCCTGGGCATGGCTATTTGTTCCAAGAATAGAGATACCTGACTCAAGTTGAGTCAGTTAGATTTGCTCCCCTAACAATTTGAAAACCCGAGTTGAGACACATGGAAATAAAAGGAGATTGGAGTTGCAACACCCCAAGCCCCGCTGTAGAAAGTATGTCTTCAGCCTCCAGCTGCTGGAGGTCCTGGAACTTTATTGTTTTAGTCTTTGCAAAACAACCACTCAGTTCCTCCTTTATTCTGTAATCACCCCCAAGCCTTTGAAATATATCCTTTGCTTGAAATTTAGAAAAATAGAAAAAAATAAGGCAGAGAGTCTAATCTCAAAATTAAACTGAGCTGAGAAGGCTGATGAAAATGCATATATTTGTTTGAAGGGCAGTGTTTATTTATTTTTTTAATTTATTAATTTAACTGGAGGATAATTACTTTACAACACTGTGAAGGCTTTTGCCATGAATCAGTATGAATCAGCCATAGACATCCTTGTCTCCTCACCCTGAACCCCCCTCCACCTCCCCCCCCCCGACCCCATCCCTCCAGCTTGTCCCAGAGCACCGGCTTTGGGTGCCCTGCTTCATGCATCAAACTGGAACTGGTCATCTATTTTATACGTGGTACTATATATGTTTCAGTGCTATTCTCTCAAACCATACCACACTCGCCTTCTTCCACTGAGTCCAAAAGTCTGTTTTTTATGTCTGTGTCTCCTTTGCTGTAGAGGGCTGTGTTTATATATCACAGAAATCAGAGTGGGAGATAGACTCTCTATATATACAAATATATCTATATCTAGCTATATATCTGTATACATACATATTTTTGATTTTTTTGTTAATTTTAAAGTATTTGTTATTAGGGTATAGTTGCTTTACAGTGTTGTGTTAGCAAAGTGAACCAGTTATATGTACACATTTCTGCTGCTGTTTAGTCACCAAGTCTTGTCCGACTCTCTGGAGATCCCATAGACTGTGGTCCCCCAGGCTCATCTGTCCTTGGGATTTCCCAGCATCCCCTCTTTTTTGGCTTTCCTTCCCATGTAGGTCACCACAGAGCATTGAGTAGAGTTCCTTGTGCTGTGCAGTAGGTTCTCATTAGTGATCTATTTTATATTTAGCAGTGTATAAATGTCAATCCCAATCTCTCAACTCATCTCAACCCCTTTCCTCCATAAGTTTGTTCTCTTACATCTGTGTCTCTGTTTCTGCTTTGCAAGTAAGTTCATCTGCACCACTTTTCTAGGTTCCACATATAAGCAAAGTTATATGATATTTGCTTTTCTGATTTACTTCACTCTGTATGACAACCTCTAGATCTACCCATGTCTCTACAAATGGCACTATTTCATTCATATATATATATATATATACACACACACACACAGAGATATTTCAAATGCAGTTATTCTGATATTATCCTCCTGAAATGGATTCTTTCTTTATCATCCACATTGCTCATGGATCCCTTTCGTCTCTGAAACATCAGTTCTTTGAACTTGGCTCCTTTTCTTTATATATTAAGAGCTGATTTTAATTGTAACTAATGCAAGCTAGCATAAATAAGTGAGGAATTCATGTTCTTGTGGAGGAGCAAAGGTGGTACTCAGGGACAGGTCACCAGTGCCACTGTAGCCCAGGCCCTTCTTGACTTTTCACTGCATCGCCCTCAGCATGTGGCTCTCACCCTCATGGTTACAAAATGACTGCAGGGTCTCTAGGGAGCAAGCCAGCATAACAGATAGAAGAAGACTGGATGGGAAGAGGCAGCACCAGCAATGTGACGCTTATGTTTCAACAGCCAGAACTCTGTTGTACAGTGCCTTCTAGCTCTAAGAAAGGCTGGAAAGTCAATTTTTTAAGCAAAAAAAGCTAAGGGAGAATAGAGTTAGAACCCATGCTGAATGAACCAAAGAACTGTATCTTCCATAGTCTCCCAGAAAAGTCTTAATGAATTTTCTTGGTTATGATAATGTTTAGAAATAAAAGGCAGAGAAGGCTCCCCAGTACAGTTTTCTGATTTCCTGGACTAAAATTCAGTCACACACTGAAGACTGTCCTCACTCATACCTCACTCATTGTCATTAGACTTCATTCACAAATGTGTATTGTTGATCCGTTCAGTGGATCAGTGTGTGTGTGTATTGTGTGTGAGAAAGAGAAAGAGATGTTCCATTTTTATACATATATTCTCTTTTTAAAATATTCTTTTCCATATGGTTTATCATAGGATACTGAGTACAGTTCTCTGTGCTATAAAGAAGGGTCTTGTTGTTTGCCTATTCTCTCTGTATATAAGTTTACATTTGCTAGTCCCAGTCTCCCACTCCAAACCTTCTCCAAGCCCCTCCTTCTTAGCAACCACCAGACTGTTCTTTATTGGATACCTTTTACTCCTAAAAATGACAATTCCAAAGAGCTTTGTAATTTGGGTGATATCTATTGATGCTTGCAGCATTAGGAATGAAAATTTGAAATTTTTGCATTTACTTATAAATCTATTTGAAGTAACATGAATAAGTCCATTCTATAATGGTTATTCGAAACCACTATAGAATGGACTTATTCATGTTTATGAAAACATTCTATAAATAATGTTTTTATGGAACACTTAGCTGTATTTTCCAAAACAAAACAAAACAAAATACTTGTATAAAAAGTAGCAGTTTTACGTTTTTGCAAATCTCTTTAATGTCCGACTAAATTAAAGACAGCTGGAGTGCCATAGCCCCTGTGTGTTCAGTGTTTGTGACAAGTTGTTTCAGTTTATTTGAAAAAAATTTGGACTCATAAAGGCTACATAGTTGGAAAAGGGAGAAGTATTTAATATTTTTTTTCAGATAATTGTGACTATTCAGAGATACATTATTAAATCCAGACAACTGGTAGTTTCTTTTCTTTGTTTTTTTTTTTAATTTTCTTTAAATTATTGTGCTGGTTTTGCCATACATTGACATGAATCTGCCATGAGTATACATGTGTTCCCCTTCCAGAACCCCTCTCCCACCTCCCTCCCAATTCCCTCTCTCTGGGTCATCCCAGTGCACCAGCCCTGAGCATCAAACCTGGGCTGGCGATTGATTTCACATATGATAATTAACATGTTTCAATGCCGTTCTTCCATATAGAACAGTCTTTTGGACTCTATGGGAGAGGGCAAGGGTGGGATGATATGGGAGAACTGGTAGTTTCTTAAGCATTAGTTGTAATTCTGTACTTCTACTGATAAAATTCTCCTTCTCTGTTACATTTAGATCCATATGGACTATCTCACAATTTAAGTAGATTTTTTTTTACCCATGTGTGATTTTTATAGATCATATATTGATCATTGGAAGATTCCTTTTTTTAAGTGAGTGATACATGTACATGGAGCAGAGTCTGGATGTATAATACAAAAATTTATCTCTTGTCCTTGTCTCTCCCCTTTATTCCTGTCCCAGATGCCATCAGCTATCAACTTATTAAAGATCCTTCCAGAGAGAGTTTATAAACTCATAAAGAAAACAAAATCATGACTTGCATCATCCTCTTAAAATCCCTGGCTCCATCTGTGCGTGTCTCACAAATAGGTGGCCATGGCATCACCTTTACCAGGGGAAGAGAGGGGCATCACGCAACAGGTCTGTGCCAGGTGCCTCTGTGTACACTGTCTCTCTTAACTGTCACAAGGACTGTGTGATCAGGTTGGACATCTGAGATTCAGAGTCATAAGCTGACACACATTAGACCACAGAGTTAGATAAGGGTTGAACTGGAGTTTGAAGCCCTGTGTAGTTGGCCCACCTCTGAAGCAACTACATTTGAGGTCCTCTGGCTTCATTCATTCCAACCTTTGATCTGTCCTATTTCTGCCAGACTGTTGACACTTTCTGCCGCAACTGACTACCCAAGTCTTTCTCTGTTGCATTATCTTCCAGGTGATTTTTTGACAATGTACACTGAGGACTGCAGAAGCTAGAGCTCTCCCCTTGCGGTGCTTACAGCAGTGATTTGCAATGAGTTGACAATAAATATCTGTGAATTAAATTATTTGTGCTCCCTCTGACTTGAGCCTGGAGCCCTCTTCATTGTGTCCTCTCTTCCTAACTACAGAGTTAACCAATTTTTTTTCCATCCTGGTCTCTCTGGGAGAATTGTTAATCAAAGTGCAGTCTGCGCACCAGCAGCATCAGCATCACTGAGAAGCATCTTAGAAATTCAGATCCTTAGGAACCACCCCTAAACATGCTGGATCAGAATCATGTGTTCTCACAAGAGTCTCTGGTAGCTACTATGCACACTGTTGTTTGAAAGCTCTGTTCTGGATATGCCTTCACACCAAATCTACTCAGCTGCTTGTGACCAGGTTTTACACGATTCTATAAGTACCATTTCCTTCTATAAGTATAAGGAAAACAACAGTATGGGAAAGACTAGAGATCTCTTCAAGAAAATTAGAGACACCAAGGGAACATTTCATGCCAAGATGGGCTTGATAAAGGACAGAAATGGTATGGACCTAAGAGAAGCAGAAGATATTAAGAAGAGGTTGCAAGAATACACAGAAGAACTGTACAAAAAAGATCTTCACAACCCAGATAATCATGATAGTGTGATCACTCACCTAGAGCCAGACATCCTGGAATGTGAAGTCAAGTGGGCCTTAGAAAGCATCACTACAAACAAAGCTAGTGGAGGTGATGGAATTCCAGCTAAGCTATTTCAAATCCCAAAAGATGATGCTGTGAAAGTGCTTCACTCAATATGCCAGTACATTTGGAAAACTCAGAAATGGCCACAGGACTGGAAAAGGTCAGTTTTCATTCCAATCCCAAAGAAAGGCAATGCCAAAGAATGCTCAAACTACTGCACAATTGCACTCATCTTACACTCTAGTAAAGTAATGCTCAAAATTCTCCAAGCCAGGCTTCAGCAATATGTGGACCGTGAACTTCCAGATGCTCAAGCTGGTTTTAGAAAAGGAAGCAGAGGAAGCAGAGATCAAATTGTCAACTTCCACTGGATCATTGAAAAAGCAAGAGAGTTCCAGAAAAACATCTACTCCTGCTTTATTAACTATGCCAAAGCCTTTGACTGTGTGGATCACAATAAACTGTGGAAAATTCTGAAAGATATGGGAATACCAGACCATCTGACCTGTCTCTTGAGAAACCTGTATGCAGGTCAGGAAGCAATAGTTAGAACTGGACATAGAACAACAGACTGGTTCCAAATAGGGAAAGGAGTACGTCAAGGCTGTATATTGTCACCTTGCTTATTTAACTTGTATGCAGAGTACATCATGAGAAACACTGGGCTGGAAGAAGCACAAGCTGGAATCAACATTGCCCGGAGAAATAACAATAACCTCAGAGATGCAGACAACACCACTCTTCTGGCAGAAAGTGAAGAGGAACTAAAAAGCCTCTTGCTGAAAGTGAAAGAGGAGAGTGAAAAAGTTGGCTTAAGGCTCAATATTAAGAAAACTAAGATCATGGCATC
This sequence comes from Antilocapra americana, assembly GCA_007570785.1. Lineage (NCBI taxonomy): Eukaryota > Metazoa > Chordata > Mammalia > Artiodactyla > Antilocapridae > Antilocapra > Antilocapra americana. The sequence continues at coordinate 4,673,074 of ML663013.1, read as the reverse complement.
TGGTCCCATCACTTCATAAGAAATAGATGGGTAAACAGTGGAAACAGTGTCAGACTTTATTTTGGGGGGCTCCAAAATCACTGTAGATGATGATCGCAGCCATGAAATCAAAAGACACTTACTCCTTGGAAGGAAAGTTATGGCCAACCTGGAAAGCATATTGAAAAGCAGAGATACTTTTCATCTAGTCAAAGCTATGGTTTTTCCAGTAGTCATGTATGGATGTGAGAGTTGGATGGTGAAGAAAGCTGAGCGCCAAAGAACTGATGCCTTTGAACTGTGGTGTTGGAGAAGACTCTTGAGAATCCCTTGGACTGCAAGGAGATCCAACCAGTCCATCCTAAAGAAAGTCAGTCCTGGGTGTTCATTGGAAGGACTGTTGTTGAAGCTGAAACTCCAATATTTTGGCCACCTCATGCAAACAGTTGACTCTTTGGTAAAGACCCTGATGCTGGAAAGGATTGGGAGCAGGGGGAGAAAGGGATGACAGAGGATGAGATGGCTGGATGGTATCACCGACCTGATGGACATGGGTTTGGGTAGACTCAGGGAGTTGGTGATGGACAGGGAGGCCTGGCATGCTGCAGTTCACGGAGTCGCATAGTGTCAGACATGACTGAGCAACTGAACTGAATTGAACTGATAAGTACCTATAAAATATACTCCTCCTCTTGGTCCAGAAAACAACAATATTTCTTACCTTGTTCTGTAGGAAAGGGCTTCCATTGGCTCAGATGGTAAAGAACCCACCTGCCAATGCAGGGGACACAGGAGAAGCAGGTTCAATCCCCTGGGTCCAGAAGATCCCTTGGAGAAGGGAATAGCTACCTACTCCAGTATTCCTGCCTAAAGAATCCATGGACAGAGGAGCCTGGTGGGTTGTAATGACAGGACTGAGCGACTATCACTTTCTTTAAGAAAAAGCTTGAGCATATGCCTTACTGTACTTGCATTCTGGGTGGATTTTATCTTGCTTTCACCCAAATACCACCTGGATGAAGATGAGCAAGGATTCTGTCAAGCTCTTTTATCTTCGTGCACCTGCAGTTTTTGGTACATTTGTGTATTCTTGCCTAGAGAATCCCATGGACAGAGGAGCTTGTTGAGATGCAACCCATAGGGTCACACAGAGTCGGACATGACTGAAGTGACTTAGCAAGCATGCACACCCTGGGGAGAGGTGGATCCTCTATGGCTTTTCTGCGTGAGGCTGCTCCATTTTTTTTTCTGGCCATTCGGTGGGGCTTGTGGGATTTTACTTCCCTGACCAGGGATTGAACCCAGGATCTCAGCAGTGAGAGCCTGGCATCCTAACCACTGGACCAGGTGGGAATTCCCAAAACTTTTCCCTTTGACTGAGGCTGTGTGTCCTTGACAGCCACTACTCAAGTAACTGGGAGTGGAGGGTCAGTTTCCAGTGTTTCTTTTTATTTTAATTTCCATTTCCTTAGTTTCTAATACAGTTCCTGGTACTCAGCAGGTGTGCAGTAAATCTTGGTTACAGGAATAAGTCTCTTCCTAACATGATATGTATTCACTTGTTAATTAAGACAGATGATATTCATTGTCTTTGTTTATGTTCATCCAGTTAATAAAGTAAATCATCTTCTACTTAATTTAACAAGGCTAAATGAGAGAATCCAGATAAATGCACCTAACAAACTGTCTGTTGTTTAATAGGCAACAATAAATGTTAGTTTATTTCTCTTTAGGATTAAGTAGGTTATGTAAAAATATTTTATTGGGAAGAGTGTCAACCTTCCTGTTTATGGCTTGTAACACATTCTGGAGAATCAAGAGAGATTTCAGTTTTTATTATCTGTGCAGTCTCTATGTGAGGCTTCCTGAGATCACCAATCTTAGCTGTGGTGGCATAATGCGGATATAATCTGAGATATAATAATGGTAATGATATTAGAAAGTACAGAAGGTATTAAGAAAATATGGTTGTTGTTAAAATGGTTACAATGTGAAAAACCATAGCTGCTGTGTATTTAGCACCTATTACAGGCCAGGCACTGTGCTATGTGCTTCATATACCTCACCGCTGATCAACAAAATAACCCTAAAAGATCAAGTGCTAGATACACAATAAGTGACAAGGTATGCAATTGTTGTTGTTGTCCAGTCGCTTATCATGTCTGATTCTTTGAGACCCCATGGATGTAGCATGTCAGGACCTTCTGTCCTCCACTATCTCCTGGAGTTTGCTCAAACTGATGTTCATTGAGTCGGTGATGCTATCTAGTCATCCCATCCTCTGCCGCTCCCTTCTTTTGTCTTCTGTCTTCAACCAGAAATGCAGGGGCACCCATACTTTTACATTAAAAATGTTATTAATGTTCCATGCTAGAAATCAGAATTTTGTGAATTTCTTCACACTTCTTTGTTTATAATTATTTTTTTAAAAAATTCAATTACACAAAGAAAGTCTCTATTATCTTTTTAGAGCCTAGGATTTCTAAAAGTCTTAATTTCTCACCCTCTTCTCCAGCAAATATTATTAGCCCAATCTTAGAAAGGAGGGAATTAAAACTCACAGAGGGTGGATAGCCTGAATCAGTCAGAGGTCATGGGATGAGTAAAAAGGAAAAGGAGCTGATACCCAAATGAGGATTTGCATTCACCCCTTCAGTGGAGAGGAGCTGCTGAAAATGCTAGCCAGTTCTGAATCCATAGAAGATGCCACTGAGACTGGGTCTGGAATCAGCTGGGGCTGCCAGATTCTGGAATAATCCAGCTGAAAATACCTAGCCATCTCTAGCAACTGCCACTATGTTGGAATCAGAGCAGAAGACCTCTCTGGTCTTGTTGCCTTCTGATCTCTTGCCAGTGCCCACTATGAGAAGAACTGAACAGGACGCCATCAGGTGAGAGAGTCTGAGAAGAGGAGCCTGCAGACTTTCGGCCCTGCAGAGCAGAATGGGGAAGGGTGGGCACAGGTTGGAGAGATGACAGGCAAATATTCAGGACACCCAGACAATGGGAAGGTGGTCTGGGCAAGAACTCCCTCTGTATAACGTGTATGCTTAATGGCAAAGCTATTTTATTGAGTTCATCTTATTTATTTCACTTGAAAATTCATGTTGGAGTGAATCTAACTTACTTGATTTGAAAATTTATACTTCTGAGGTCTGAAAACGAGTTCATTTGTCTACTAATTAACTTCTTCAACTTTGAACATGAGCTTTCAAATGAGCGGAGAAATGTTCCATATTGGTGAGCTTATGAATTTTGACATTTGTTCACACGGGTTGAAATCTCAGCACTCTGGAACCCTGCTGGGGTCTTCTGTTGATACTCATTATGGCATTTTCTCACATCTCAGAGAACATGTTTGAAACTGAAATGGCAATTTATATTCTTACTTGCAATATCTCAATTATTTGGTGAAAATTCTTAAAATGTGACTAGGGCCAAATGGCATTGGATGTTTCCATTGCTGTTGCCCTTTCAATAATGATCATTTATCAGACACCCTGAATTAGGTATTGAGTTACTAGATAAGATAAAAATTCCTATTAATGCGGCACTCCTACCCTGATATTTGACCTAAATGGAGAGATTTTCTATTAGTCCCTACCTAACACTTTTCTCTGAAGCACTTCATGTTAGGTTGTATATCTTATTTTCTTTCTCAATACACCAATTTTCCACTTCAACACTAGGAATCAAAGGCAAAAGAGGAACATTAAGGAAGGTAAATTTTTTACCATAATGTATTCCTGGGTTGGTCCAAGTTTCTAGGACAGGAATAGAGATGCAGATATAGAGAATGGACATGTGGACATGGAGGGGGAGGGGAAGGTGGGATGAATTGGGAGATACAGTTGACATTTATACACTGCCATGTGTAAAATAGGTAGCTAGTGGGAATCTTCTATATAGAACAGAAGCTCAGGTTGGTGCTCTTTGATGACCTAGAGGGGTGGGTTGAGGGTGGGTGGGAGGAAGGTCCAAAAGGGAGGCTATATATGTACACATGCAGCTGATTCACACTGTTGTACGGCAAAAACCAACACAACATTGCCAAGCAATTGTTTGCTGTTTAGTCACTAAGTTGTGTCCGACTATTTTGTGACCTCATGGACTGTAGCCTGCCAGACTCCTCTGTCCATAAGATTCTCCAGGCAAGGATACTGGAGTAGATTGCCATTTCCTTCCTCAGGGATCTTTCCAACCCAGGGATTGAACCTATGTCTACTGCGTTGGCAGGTGGGTTCTTTACCACTGAGCCACCAGGGACATTCAAAGCAATTATACTTCAGTTAAAAATAAATAAATAAATAAAATGAAAAAACATTTAAAAGATGCTTTATAGAGAGAAGAACATTTGCCCTTATATGTAATTGATGAGTCTCTCTATGCAAGTTAAGATTTTCCAATTTTTTTCCCCCGTATTTCCACAATATGGAATGACTTCTTCTCATGTAGGCTGCTCAAATGCCACATTGAAAAAAAAAATCTCCCTTGAATCTTCCTAGATGAAAGTCATGTCAAGTTCCTTTGAATACCCAACATGAGCTTTCTCTCATGTGCTATACAGTCACATACATGTCTATTCTACACAGTTGTAAGTTACTCAAGAAAATAGCCATGTTATGGAACTGTAAGAGTATCGAGCCTGCAGTGATAGAAACATGGCTTCAAACGCAGGCAGATACCTCAGATACCCTAAATTAAGAAAGTTAGTGCTTTTCTATGTGTAGGAGGATGCAAGAGTCTGGGCTCAGTGGACTCATTCCTTTGATAAGCACGTCAGCTCTCTGAGGCCAGCACCCCGTTTTCACACCCTGAGTCCCCTCAGGGCTCACCGTGGGGAGCTGCTGCAGTCTGATGATTGCTAGAAGGCATGGTTCTTCCCTCCCTGAGCTCCCTCCGGGTTCACTGGTTCGCCACTGGTGATGACTACTATTGCTGATGACTGTGACAGCCTTTGTCTGTTGATATGACAGGAAATATTGCATTTCTCACCCAGAACCTGGACAGTTTCTTGTATGAAGTATGTACTCAATTTTTGTTTGCTTGTTAAATTGAATTGAGCCAGTGTGAAATTACTATTCTGGAAAATTAATGAGAATTATGTGGGAAAATAACGGGCTCCGTTGACAGGAACACTGGGAAACATCAAGTTGTATCTAAATACACTTTTTAAAAGCAGGATTTAAAAAACACTTTGATTTTTTTTTTTGCTTGAAACATTGATTCTGTTAATAAACTAAGTTTATTTTTTTAATTTTTTTATTAGTTTTGCCATACAATGACATGATATCGCCATGGGTTTACATATGCTCCCCCTCCAGAACCCCCCTCCCTCCTCCCTCCCTCCTCCCTCCCCCCGGGAAATCTCGATGCACCAGCCCTGAGCATCAGTCCTGGGCTGGCGATTGATTACACATATGATAATTAACACGCTTCAATGCCATTCTCCCATATCATCCCACCCTTACCCTCATCCACAGAGTCCACGAGTCTGTTCTATACATCTGCGTTCCTTTTGCTGTCTCGCATGCTGGGTTCTCCTTACCGTCTTTCTAAATTGAAAGAGCCACGTGTACCCCAATGTTCATCTCTGCATTGTTTACAATAGCCAGGACATGGAAGCAACTTAGATGCCCATCAACTGACGAATGGATAAGAAAGCTGTGGTACATATACACAATGGAATATTACTCAGCATTAAAAAAAATTCATTTGAATCAGTTTTACTCAGATGGACAGAACTGGAGCCCATTATCCAGAGTGAAATAAGCCAGAAGCAAAAACAACAATACAGTATATTAACACTTTGATTTTTTAATGTGCATGATTTGACTACATATCTCTTCACAGAGAATCTCACAGGACTAATGTTCATTGCAGCAGAAGTTGAGAAACACAGAAATAGGCTACAGGTCCTAGAGAGAGTGGGAAGAAACTCTGTCTGCCCATAGGGTGTCTTTCTTGCCTGAGGCTGACTGGCAGTCTCTGCAGAGATCTTATGTGGTATGTGCTAAGTCGCTTCAGTTGTGTTTGACTCTTTGTGACCCTATGACTGTAGCCCACCATGCTTCTCTGTCTATGGGATCTTCCAGGCAAGAATACTGGAGTGGGTTGCTATTTCCTTCTCCAGGGATCAACCCTGTGTCTCTTACATCTCCTGCATTGGTAGGTGGGTTCTTTACCACTAGCATCACCTGGGAAATACCCTACAGGTTGGCATTTCCTAGGCAGATTCACCAGGTGCCCATAGTCTGAAATTCAGGCTCTTAAACATGGTTGGTCAGCCTAAGGATATAGACTATCTCTTACGGATTGACTCTCATTAGCCAAGTTTCAAGACTGATGGATAAACATTGTTCAGAATTTGTTCATTTGTCATAAGCATTCTCATTTCAGGTGGAATTTACCATATGAATTGTATCAGTTATGTAAGCTTTTCCTTCTTCGTCTGATCTACAGGCAAAGTCAAATTATAATGATAAGGCTGTTGAGAAGCCTGAATCAGAAACAGTGAGGAATTCCTAAACTGACTTAAAGAGATGTCCTCAGTTAGATTTTCTCCTTCCTCTTTTTCTCCTTGTCATTTATTCAACAATACTTCTTGGCAACCAACAATGTGAGGAAGAGGGCACTGAGGAGAACCTTCCTGATTTTCAGTCACTAATATTCTACTTCTGGTCATGTGATCTTTTTTTAAATTTATTTTTGGCTGTGCTGGATCTTCATTGCTGCTCTCCCACTTTCTTTACACAGTGAGTGGGGGTTGCTCTCTAGTTGTGGAGTGAGGGCTTCCCATGGTTGTGGCTTCTTGTGAGCAGGTGCACTAGAGCATGTGGGCTTCAGTAGTTCCAGGGCACAGGCTCAGGAGTTATGGTGCTTACTGGCTGCATAGCATGGGGAATCTTCCTGGACCAGGGACTGAACCCTTGTACCCTGCTCTGGCAGAGAGAGTCCTAACCCCTTGACCCTCAGGGAAATCCTAACCATGTGATCTTGGTGAGGTGATTTAACTTCTTAGTACTGCCATGTCCTCTTGCATAAGAGCACCACTCCACCAGGTTAAAGAAGTTGTTATATGCAGATGACTCAGAATAGCACCTGGCTCTGATCGTTTGCATACCTCTTTAATGTGCACATAGATTAGCTAGCATGCACTTTTTAAATTCTATTTTTTATGCACATCAGGAAATTGAGTTCCAAACGATTAATTGCTCTGCCCTAGGTCACACCCAGTTAATAAGTAGCAGAGTTTGCTCAGGACTGCGCTGTAAAATCTACTGTTTATTTTAGAAAGTCATGGATTTTGGCATCCTGGGGGAAGAAATAAAACATAATAATTATATGGTCTCTCATTTCCCTTTAACAAATTCTGTACAGATGAAGAATGGACTCTAATTTCTATGTTTATTATCAACTTTTGATGGATTTTGTCATTTTCCATATTTATCTCCTGTAATTTTGGACCTCCCTCAAAAGACATCTTAACAAATGAGATCAATTTTGCTTTCAAATGTTTTTTTTTTAATTTTTAAAAAGAAATTGCAGTCTCATCTCAGACTTATGTTCTTAGGGAGGAAGCAGCACATTTGGCAATTTCCATTGCTTCTGGTTGTGATCAGATTGAATTTCAGGCAGTCATCTTCAAGCTATGCCCTAATTAAGATGAACAGATATTATCAGCCGGCCTGTTTAATCAGTTTCCCATCTGGCATAATCATGTTTATGAGCAGGATCTGCTTTTTCTTGGCTTTGGAAGTAGCTAAAATTAACAGAACAAAGCAATCACAATTCCTAAGGTAAGAATCAGGGTCTACTCTTCACCTGTAGTCCTAGATGGGAAAGCAGAATTTCAAGCTACAGAGTTAAGTGTGTGTGATATTTGCATTGCTGGACTCCCCAAAGGCTCATGGCATCCATCCATCCATTCATTCATCCTCCACCCATAATCCATTTACATTTCTGCTTACATTCTCTTCCAGTAAATATCCCTTGAGCCCCTCATATATGCCGGACTCTCTATGACCCAGAGCATACTGTAATGAAAAAGAGAGTATTCCTGGTCTCAAGAAGCTCTTGGTGTAATGAGAAAAGTATCAAAAACATATATAGAGATCTGAAAAGTAAAGTGTACTGCTATTTAGAGGAGGGTAGCATATGAAAAATTCTTGCATAGAAAATAATCATATATACAGTTTTGTATTCTGTCTCTAAGAATGGAAATTGTGCCAAAGGAGGGTATAGAAGTTGACCTTTGTTGCATTACTTCTTTAAGGTAACAGGCCTTTGATAAATTATTTGTATCTCTATGATGTATGGTGCTTTATTGATTGCCTGACTAAACAAAAAACCAAAAACACTGGGAGAGAGATTTCAAGTTAACACAGGTATGAATGAGCTAATACTACTGCTTTCTATCAAGAGAACAATTTGGGCATCAGAAAAAAAAAATCTATGGGAATGTTTCTGCACATCTCTTGTAAGCCACTCAGATCTCAGCCAGTGTGTCAGCTCTTGTAATGTAAACAAAGGCAGGAAAGATACTAAAATGCTCTTTGGTTCAGTCATGTCCTCAATGTTACACTTCACAAGAAGGTTAGTTAAAGTTCTGTTAATAGGAGACTTAGGAGACTAGACCATGTTGTTTTAGGAAGAAAATGAATAGTTAGTTGCTAAGGCAAAGTGTGTTGCTCAGTGGACTTAAAAAATATGTATAACCTTTGGGAATTTTTATGACTTCGAATTCAGGAGACAGTATCTCGAGTAACCCTGAGAAAACTGCTCTGAGGAGGTAAGGGGAAGAGTCAGGTTATATAGAAGTTTTGAAAATCAGATATCCCAAGTTAAGAAATTAATCACTTTTCTATGCATGCATGGGGAGATGCAAGAGTCTGGGCTCACTGAAATCATTCCTTTGGTGTGCACCTCAGCTCTCTGGGGCCAGTGTCCTGTGCTCTCACACCCTGAGTTTCCTGGGGGCTCCTGGAGGGAATGACTGCAGTCTGATGGCCGCTATCTGGCAGGCATCCTTTTCTTCCTGAGATCCCTCAGGGCTCACCAGCTCACCAGCTCACCTGTGGTGGCTGCAGTTGCTGATGACTATGACCTCTTTTGTTTACTGATATGGCAGGGAACCTTCCATTTCTCAGTTTTTAGGGGATTTCACTTGACACTGGCTACAACCTTTGATGGAGAAAAGAATGAAATGGAGTCGGAGTTCCCATCGTCTTTCTCCCATCCTGTGTCCACACCTTCTCTTCTCTCTGTGAGCTTGGGCAGAAGGAAGCCTCCGCTATGATATGAGGAAAGCCCTATGAGACTAGAATTGCTTCCCTAAGTAAAAAGGGTTGGAGTTTCACACAAGGATGGGGTGGTGACACCTCCATAGGGTGAGTTGTGAGTATAGGAAGAAGACGAAAACAGGGAGCAGTAAGAGGGTCACTGAGAAGGAGGGTGATGAGGAGCCAGAAATATTTATAAGGACAACCAGCAAAGGTCCCAACTGTAAGCCCCTGGACACTTGCTTGGGAAAGTATAAGTAATTCTGACCAAGCCGTCACCTCTTGTCCCTATTGCCTGTGTGGTTGACTGGGTCATTAGTAAAAGAACTGCTTCTACATCTGTTAGAGTTCTGTCTCTCTTTCTTCAAGGAGGAGAGTGTGGGATTATCCACGAATGAAGCTGTTGCAGATAGCGTGTAAAATCACTTGATGGTGCTTTGGAGGGGGTGGGGGCATGGCAAGTGGAAGGGGGAACACAGACCTTCCTCTTGGGGTCACCTGTTTGGAGAAGACCGCCAATCATCATGTGAGCTCCTGGGCAACACAGACTGCTGGGTGGATTTCCTGGATTTCCTTGATAAACTCCTCCCTATCCAGGGACAGAAATGGGACCCTGCCATCTGGTTACAAGAAAGAGCACTTTATAATGGTTTAAGTCATTTAAATAAGTGGACTCCAAAGGAGGAAATGAAGTCCTTGGAAGTTGCAGATGTTGCTCAGCAAATTGAAAGGGGTGTTTGGGGTAGAATTCAAACACTGTAAACGTGATCAGAAGCTGCCAAAAGTAACTGCACATCAAAATTGGCTATGGAGCAGTTGAAAAATACAACTACCTGGGTACTACCCCAAGACTGGCCAAATCAGAGCATCTGGAAGTAGAGGCAAGGAATCTATATATTTTTTACATAGTGATGCTAAAACACAGCCATGTTTGAAACCCTGTGGGCTAGATGAGTTTTAGGCTAGAAATTCAACTGTGAGATTTTATGTTTCACAGTTAAAAGTGTCAAAAATTTTTTGCACAAGATGAGAGTTGGGAGGTAAGTTTTATTTGAGGCAAAACGATCACTGCAGCTCAGAAGACAGTGTTTCAGAGCTCCAAGAGACTTCTCTGAGGAAGTGAGGGCAGAAGCCAGGATATACAGAACTTTTATAACAAAGTGGGCTTCCCTTGTGGCTCAGCTGGTAAAGAATCTGCCTGCAATGCTGGAGACCTGCATTCGCTCCTGGGTTGGTAAGAGCCCCTGGAGAAGGGAAAGGCTATCCACTCCAGTATTCTGATGGCTGCTGGATGGCAGGTCTGCTTTGCTTCGCACCTTCCCTCAAGGCTCACCAGCTCACCATCCATGGTGACTGCAATTGCCGATGACTGCGACATCCTTTGTTTACTGATATGGCAGGATATATTCCACTTTTTAAAAAACAACTGTAGTCTTGGAAGTTTGATAAGCTTTAACTGCCACTCTATGTTGGATCACTTTTTAAGACCTGGTCCTTCAATATCTCACTGACATTGGGTGTTTTACTGCACGTTGAAGGATGGTCATAGCAAGGGTGGTTGCATTTCAGTTGGTAGATGAAATACTGGCTGGTAGACCTGTTGAGTGACCTGGTGCGTGAGTTTCCAAAGACCTACAAACAAGCTGAAAAAGAATTCTGGAATCTTTCCTGGCACACTGAAAGCTGTGTATATAACCATACCATCTGGTACCAATTATCTTTCTTCTTTGTGTGGGCTGAGGTCAGCAGTGAGGGAAGAAATATGACGAGGAAGACAAAGGTGTACAAGATAAGTGATGTAATACAAGCATTTTCAACATCGACACTCCCATATTGGTGCCAGGCATGCATGGGGCAGAGAGCCTTAGTAACTGGTCATTTTATAAAGGGTCCTGACAAAATTCTTCTTTCTCTCTGAGGCCATCTGACGCTTGTCATCAGATGACCGAGGGAAGGCTCTCATAGGACAGACCTAGAGTGAACCCCAAAGTGATGGGCTGCAGTCTAGGAGAGCAAGCTGTACAGTTTAGTTTATCACATGGGCTTAAGGATTTGTTTTTGGACACTTCCCCACATTTGCATCAGTCTTAGTTACAATAAACTTGCTTCTCATACTCTTGCCTCCATGGAACCTTCTACAAAAGCTAGCCTTCAATCGATCAGGCATCAACTCATCAAATCACTTTTTTCTTTCCTAAAATATTTCAAAGGTCCTTCATTGCTAAAAAAAGACAAAGCTCAGCTCCTTAGGCTGAATGCCCTCTGCCTACCTCTCTAGATTGGTCTTCAACTCCACATTTTTCATGCCCCACACTTGAGCATGAGTATAAGTCCTTACTACCCCTGGACAAACTTTCCTGGGCTTTGCCTGCTTGATTTTGCCCATGTATCTTACTCTATTCACATCTCCCGACTACCTAGTGATTCTTCAGACCTCTGTTGAAGTTCTTCAATTTTTCCTCTGATTCTCCACCCTCAAAGAGAGTTGATCTCCAGGCTTGGGCTACTGTTCTATCTAGAACATAAATTTGTATGTAACTGATTACACTTTGCAATTATTGCTTTTTGTAATCAGTAATTGTTTTGTTAAAAAAATCTTTTTATTCAAATGACAAACCTCAGAATGGGAGTTCAGTTCATTTCAGTTGCTCAGTTGTGTCCGATTCTTTGTGACCCCATGGACTTCAGCAAGCCAGGCCTCCCTGTCCATCACCAACTCCCAGAGTCTACTCAAACTCATGTCCATTGAATTGGTGATACCATCCAACCACCTCATCCTCTGTCGTCCCCTTCTCTACTTGCCCTCAATCTTTCACAGCATCAGGATCCTTTCCAATGAGTCAGCTCTTCACATTAAGTGGCCAAAGTATTGGAGTTTCAGCTTCAACATCAATCCTTCCAATGAATTTTCAGGACTGATTTCCTTTAGAATTGACTGGTTGGATCTCCTTGCAGTCCAAGGGACTCTCAAGGGTCTTCTCCAACACCACACTTCTAAAGCATCAGTTCTTTGGTGCTCAGCTTTCTTTATAGTCCAACTCGCACATCCACATATGACTACTGGAAAAACCATAACCACGACTAGACGGACCTTTGTTGGCAAAGTAATGTCTCTCCTTTTTAGGTTGGTCAGAATGGGAGAGAATAATAGCAAATGAAAAAATTGGCAAAGCTCATGCAGCTCACTACCAGAAAAATGAACAATCCAATCAAAAAGTGGGCAGAAAATCTAAACAGATATTTTTCCAAAAACATACAGATGGCTAATACACACATGAAAAGATGCTCAACATCATTCATTATTCGAGAAATGCAAGTCAAAACTACAATGAAGTATCACCTCACACTGGTTAGAATGGCCATCATCTACAAACAATAAATGGTGGAGAGGATGTGGAGAAAGGGAATCCTCTTGCACTATTGGTGGGAATGTAAATGGATACAGTCACTCTGGAGAACAACATGTAGATCCCTTTAAAAATCTTGGATTAAAACTAGCATTGATCCAACAATCCCACTATTGGGCATATATCCCAAGGAAACCATAATTGAAAATAACACATGTACCCCAAAGTTCATTGCAGCACTGTTTATGGTATCTAGGACATGGAAACAATCTAGATATCCATAGACAGATGAATGGATAAAAAAGTTGTGGTACATATATACAATGGAATATTGTGAAAGTGTTATTCACTCAGTCATGTCCAACCCCATGGACTGTTGCCACCAGCTCCTCTGTCCATAGAATTCTCCAGGCAAGAATACTGGAGTGGGTTGCCATGCCCTTCTCCAGGGGATCTTTCTGACCCAGGGATCCAACCTGTGTCTCCTGCAGTGCAGGCAGATTCTTTACTGTCTGAGCTACCAGGAAACACTCAGTCATAAAAGAGAGTGCATTTGAGTCAGTTCTAATGAGGTGAATGAACCTATAGCCTATTATACAGAGTGAAGTAAATCAGAAAGAGAAAAACAAATGTATATTAACACACATATATGGAATCTATTCCCATCAAAACCAGATCTATAAAACTACTAAAGGAAAACATGGGCAGTACATTTTTTGACATAAATTGCAGCCGTAATTTTTTTGCATCCATCTCTTAGAGTATTGAAAATAAAAACAAAGCTAAACAAATGGGACCTATTTAAATCCAAAATCTTTCTCACAGCAAAGGAAATGCTAAACAAAACAAAAAGGCAACCTACTGAATGAGAGAAAATATTTGCAAGTGATACAACCAACAAGGGATTAATCTCCAATGTTTACAAACAGCATGTACAGCTCAACATAAAAAAAAAACCCCGAACAACCCATCAGTAAATGGACAGAAGATCTAAATAGACATTTCTCCAAAGAAGACATACAAATTGCCAAAAGGCACATGAAAAGAAGCCCAATGTCACTAATTATTATAAAAATGCAAATCAAAATTACAATGAGGTATCACTTTACACTAGTCAGAATGGCCATCACCAAAACTCAATTGTTTATAAATCTGGTCTGTCTCTTCTAATAGCCTGTAATTGTCTAGTAAAGGCCTGTTTTATTGTCTTGTTCAGTACCTGGCACCTGGAAAGTGCTTTCTGTACATAAGAATACCTAGTATTTACCCTTAAATACTAGGGATTTTTATGTTCTTTATGAAACAATAGATTCCAGGAACTTTGAGAAATGGTTATGTACCAGGAATATTGATTTGTTAACTTGTATTTGCTGTGTTCATCCTAAGATCCAGACCAACCTGAGGACGTCTCGAATACCGGCTAAACAGATGCTAGGTATTTCGGGAAGAGACACTAGGTATTTCAAAGAAGAATTACAAATTTATTCTGAGGAAAACCAGGCAAGTTAGAGGGAAGGGTGATTTTGAGTGTAGTATAATACTTATTATTCTGAGAATTGCCTGACCCATCCCTCATGAGCTGACTAGAGGAAAGTCCTGGGAGAAAAGATTATGATAATTATGGAGTGAGTAAATAGATAGCTTAGTGGAGTCAATGTGAGACATTCAGAATCATTTTCTAGCCAAAAGAAATCCTAGTAGATATAGTAATGTAACTGTACTACTAGGAATGACACTGTTAAAATACATGCTGCTGTAGAATAGAGATATGGACCTAGAAAGGAAGCCAGAGAAACCAAAGGCTGAACAGGGAGCGGAAGAGACAGAGATGCAGGAAATGACAGCTGACTCACTGGAAAAGACCCTGATGCTGGAAAAAACTGAAGGCAAAAGGAGCTGGGAGTGGCAGAGGGTGAGATGCTTGGACAGCATCACTGACTCAATGGAAATGAATGTGAACAAAGACTGGGAGACAGTGGAGGACAAGGGAGCCTGGCATGCTGTAGTCCATAGTGTTGCAAAGAGTTGGACAGGATTTAGTGGCTGAACACCAACAATGATAGCAGAGAAGAGATGTGACGCCTGATGGACACAGATGGACACATGGTGAGAGATCAAGCAAGACAGCCTCCAGTGGTCCCTGAGTTATTTTCATTTCTTTTAAATGAAAGAAAAGCAGAAGCAGAGAAATGCTGTTTTATTTTGTTTGTAGATACAATCTCACTTTTTTTTAACCCCTTTTCTTTCCTTCCTTTTAGTGTGGCCTTGGAAAACACGATTACAAAAAGGCATGCATAATGCTGTTCTTGTCAACTGATGGACCGAGACATGCATAAGTATAAAGAAGACCATGCAGAAGTACTTCAGGAGTCCCTCCCTGGAGTGGTGTCCAAGAGAAGTGTCCTCTCCTTTCTAGATTGAATTTCCTGGCAGATAAGTATTGGGATTTAATATAGCCAAAGCTTTTAGCTGCTGTTTTGTCCCAAAGGAAAGCTTAAGAAGGGGGAAAATGATTCCCTCCCTTCAGGCTCAACTTTGCACCAGTGTACACCATTGTTGGCATCTGAAAGGTGGCTCATTTGCAAGATGGGGTCTAAAAATTAGGTACTTTAATTGTCTTTCTATTGTAAAGTTCATGTGGATGAGAAATAAACCAGTGGCTGTTATAAATGTTTCCGTCAAAGAGCAGCTCTCAGTAATACAGAAGTGTTACAGAAGTGTCTTAGGCTGTTCACTGAGAAAATGTCTCAGGAGATCAAATCAAGGGACTTCCCTGGTGGTCTAGCTGTCAAGGTTTCACTTTTCAATGGAGGGGTTGTGGGTTCAATTCCTATCAGAGAGCTAAAAAGTGCCTTGAGACCAAAAAACCAAAATATAAAACAGAAACGATATTGTAACAAATTCAATAAAGACTTTAAAAACAGTGCACATTAAAAAAAAAGAAGCATAGAAACAAGGTTGATTTGGGAGCTGTTTGACTAATACTGACAGTGAAGTGAAAGTCACTCAGCCATGTCTGACTTTTTGCAACCCTATGGACAATACAGTCTGGAATTCTCCAGGCCAGATTACTGGAGTGAGTAGCCTTTCCCTTCTCCAGGAGATCTTCCCAACCCCGGGATTGAATTCAAGTCTCCAGCATTGCAGGCAGATTCTTTACCAGGTGAGCCATAAGGGAAGCCCAAGAATACTGGAGTGGGTAGCCTATCCCTTCTCCAGTGGATCTTCCCCACCCAGCAATCAAACCAGGGTCTCCTGCATTGCTGGCAGATTCTTTGCCAACTGGGCTATCAGGGAAGCCCATAATAATGACAAGATGATGACCTTGGTATTTTAACTAGGAATTAAAAACTGGGAGTTCATCTCAAGATTTTTTTTTAATTACTCTGGCTAAAGCATTCCCTGCTCTGCTAGAAGGTGAAAAGTCTATGAGAAATTCTTGACATTTTCATATACAAGATATAAAAAGAAAAATCAAGCAATTCATTTGCCATTAATTTAAAAAAACTAAACAACACAAAAGCAAACTGTCACCTAGGACCTAAGGACATGCCTGTAAAATATAGAGCCAGCTATCACAGTGTCATAGACTTAGGAGCTGAGAGGAGCTGGAAGGTCACCCAATGCAGTGCCCTCATTTCACAAATGAGAAAACCAGAGGAAACGATAGATTGTTGGCTGAAAAAAATTGTACAGGGTGTCCACTACTTCTTGTGGCTCCCCAGATGGCTCCATGGTAAAGAATCTTCCTGCCAATGCAGGAGACGCAGTTTCAATCCCTAGGTTGGAAAGAGCCCCTGGAGCAGGAAATAGCCAATTACTCCAGTTTTCTTGCCTGGGAAATCCCAAGGATGGAGGAGCCTGGCAGGCTACAGTCCATGTGGTCACAGAGTCAGACATGCCTTAGCAACTACAGAGCAGCAGCAGTGGGAGCAGCATCTACTACCTCCTGGCTAGAGTAAAGTAGCTCTCCGGAAAGCAGGACTTGAGTTAGAGCTATGTAGGAAAAATTACGTCACAATTTAGTTTCCCCGATCACTTCCCTGGTGGCTCAGACCGTGAAGTGTCTGCCTTCAATGCTGGAGACCTGGGTTCAATCCTTGGGTTCGGAAGATCTGGAGAAGGAAATGACAACCCACTCCAGTATTCTTGCCTGGAAAATCCCATGGCTGGAGGAGCCTGGTAGGCTACAGTTCATGGTCACAAAGAGTTGGACACACTGAGTGACTTCACTTTCACTTTCTCTTTCGTTTCCCCAGAGTACAAAGAAGTTAACTAGAACAGTAACACCATACTTCAAATGTTTGGTTTTAAACTACTTTGGGTTATGGGTGACATATAAAAAGCTTTACATATTTGATGTAAATAACTGGATGACTTAGAGGTTAAGTATATACCCATGAAACCATCACCACTGTCAACATCATAAGCATATCCATCACCTCTCCAAATATCTTCCCCCTAAGATGACAAAGAGGAGGATAATGTGTGGAAAGAACCCTTACTGTAAGATCTACTCTCTTAGCAAATTTTATATACAATATAGCATTGTCAGCTATATGTACTACAGTATACAGTGCATCTCTCGATCTTATTTATTTTGCATAATTGAAACTTTGTACCATTTAACATTTTCTCTCCATTTTCCTCTCCATCCAACCTGGGTAACCACCATTTTACTCTTTGCTTCCTCGAGTCTGACTATTTTCGATTCCACGTGTAAGTGAGCTATTACAGTACTTGTCTTTCTGTGCCTGGCTTGCTTATTTATTTATTTATCCCATTTTAGTGATGTTTTTATTTTATTTAAAAATTTTAATTTAATTTTTATTGGAATGTAGTTGATTTACAAAGTTGTATTAATTTCAGGTGTACAGCAAAGAGAATCAGTTATACATGTCCTCTGGGTTCATCCACGTTGTCACAAATGGCAGGATTTTTTTTAAAGATGAGTAATATTCTATTACATCCATATACCATATTTTCCTTATCCACTTATCTGTAAGTGGATGTTTAGGTTTTTTCCATATCTTGGTTACTGTGAATGATGCTACAATGAACACGGGGGTACAAATATCTCTCTAAGATTCTAATTTCAATTGTTTGGTATATAGACCCAGAAGTTAGATTGCTTGATCATATTATAGTTCTTTTTTTAACTTCTTGAGGAATCTCCATCCTGTTGTCAATAGCGTCTGTACCAATTGACAAGTAACAGGAGACACTGAGCTCACACACTGGGATCTATTGCCCAGTTGTAGGGAGAGGAAGATGGCCTGAGAAGGAGCAGACAGGTTCTTTATGTTAAGGTGAGGGAAGTCCACACAAAAAAAGAAAAAGTCCACTATTCTTTTTTAAAAAATATATTTATTTATTTGGCTGTACTGAGTCTTAGTTGTGGCCTGTGGTGTGTGGGAGCTTCAGTCTTCCTTGCAGCATGTGGGATCTTTAGTTGAGGCATGTGGGATCTAGTTCCCCCAACCAGGGTTTGAAACCAGGTCCCCTGCATTGAGTGCTTGGAGTCTTAGCCATTGGACCACCAGGGAAGTCCCAAACCCACCATTCTGAAGGTTCCATAGGAACAAATTGTTGGGATCATTCATACATTCTGTATGGCAGCAACTCCAAACTGTAGAACGTTAGCCCTGAGACAGACCCAGGAGGTCATATGGTGTAGCTCTTTCCTTTTTCTTAAAATCAGTCTCTCTCAAAGATTTCTCTGAAACCATCAGTTTCAGAATCATTAAAGTAGAAAATCTGTGGTCTCTAATCAAGTGTTCTAAATTAGACTGAAAGCACAGGGGTGACGAGCCTAGATATCTGCATTTTAATCACCTTTCAGGTGAAAAGGAACCACTGGTTTTGTGGTTTTTGGCCTGTGTGCTAAGTACTAAGTCACTTAGGTTGTGTTCGACTCCTTGTGATCATATTGACTGTAGCCCTCCAGGCTCCTTTGTCTGTGGAATTCTCCAGGGGAGAATACTGGAGTGGGCTGCCATGCCCTCCTCCAGGAGATCTTTCCAACCCAGCGATCAAACCCATAAGAACCCAGACTTTTATGTCTTTTGTATTTGCAAGCGGATTCTTTACCACTGAACTGCCAGGGAAGACCTAGACTACCCATTATATTCACCCACAGACAATATCCCAACTGTGGGCTGATTGAATTAGAATTTCTGAGAGAGAAATTTCTGTGTTGAGAACTGCTGGTATAGAAGGTGGTAAAGTGACTTTCTAAAGGAGACTCAAGTGAATAGTGATAGAATTGGAATGAATTCCATCTTCTCTAAAAAAAGTCAGAGTCTGAATGGGCTCCAAGACAGAGAACAAAAGTATCAAAGTTAGAAAAATGGAATTGGTGATTTGAGGAAAAGGGCAGTAGCAATCTAGCATAAGCAGGGACTGATGGGGGATGTTGATTGCCTTTTTGGACTAGCCATAACTCCACATGCCGTGCACTGACTGTGTTTCATCAGAGGTGTATGAACAGAAATTGGGCCTCTGGGTACTCAATTTTTTGATGAAACTGCTGTAAAAAATCCATAGCTAAAACAATCCTTACCATTATCCAATTAGTGGCCAACACACTGTCTTCTTGTTAACAAATCTTATAGCCCCAGGTACCCATCCAAACTGAGATAGAGAATGGAAAAGAACAGGTTTCACATGATGCCAAAGGAGAGGGAAGGAACTAGGTGTGTACAGTATCCCCTTCCTTTTTATAGATGCATGATTCCGCGTTAGGAAGGTGGGTCCATCTCAGCTTTGACTTGATGAATCTCTTGATGCCTTAGCTCCAGACGCTAATTAAATTCCTAGCTGGCAACGGTTGTGATCTGCTGCACATTTTGGGTGTGACATGTAATATACTTGCCTTGGTCTCTGAGTTTCTGTTTTTGGGTAAGTGAAACTGGTTCTAGTGGGTGCTACTAGTGGATCTGAAACAGTGAAGACCTCTCCCTGGGGAAAGTCCTAATTTTTGTCACTGGCTTAGGTGTGAGAATCCCTTGATGCTGCAAGTAGAAACAGGTAAGATTGAAACAGCAATGTTGAGATCGGCTTGACAAGCAGGGTTTCCGAAAGAGTGAGACAGCGGCGAGAATGAGAAACAAGACCAAGAAGTCAGTGAAAAGCACGGATCAGGGGACTAACACCACTCCAAGGAGAAGGTGCCGAAAATGAGTCCAAGCTAGCATTATTACACTTTCAGTCATGAAGGAAAGAATATGTGGAGAGTAAGCTATATCTCACGTGAACTTCAGGGCCAAAGGACAAAATGATCATTAACCATTGAGTAACTAAGAAACAGTAATCAATAACAAATCAGTAACTAAGACTAATATTCTTAGCTATAAATTTTCCACCAGATACGTAAAACATGTGACTCTGAGGCACCAGTGGGAAATAGTCTGGGGTCAGTTTTCTGACCCCTGGATCATATCTTGTTTTCAAGACTATGAATTGTTCCCTCTGGACTTGTTCCAAGAGTCTCATGCCTTATAGCATCCAGTTTATCAATAATTATAAATTTCTTTTGCGGCCTTTGCCGGAGCCTGCTTTTCTTTTATTCTTCCTGTCTCCTGTCTCCTACACAGCAACAGGTATAATTTAGAAATTTAGTCCAGTCCAGTACTGCCTGTGATATGATGACTCCCTGAAGACTTCACATCTTTTCAGCTCTGTAGAGAAAGAGACTAGGAAACCCCCTGGATGCGCCTTCAATGGGTAAATCGCTTATTTACAGTGATTCTTATAAGACACTAATCCTTCCTAAGAGGAGCTGGGATGGGAGGATATAAAACTGTCTCCAGGCAGATCATCATCATGATCGTGGGCATGTTCAGGCAATCAGAGTATTTCTATTCACTTAAGGAGGGGAGCTGAGGGCCACACAGACAAGCCATAGAAGTCTCCTGAAGGTATGGATAAGTTTTCTTATGGGCAGGAAAATCTGTGTGCCTCAGGTGTTAAGCAGGACCATGACCACAGTGAGGTGAGTGAGGGACCCCTACTAGGTGCCAAACTTAAGTCGGCTTCGTAAACTCAGAATTAAGATAAATACTTTATTTAGAAAATATTTTATTTTGTTATTATTTTTTAAAATATTTTGTTTATCTAAAAAAAACCTTGCCTTCCTAGGATATATAACTTCCTCTTTAATTATGTTGTGTTATTCTCTTCTTATTCCGTAGAATTTGACTTGTTGGTGTTTTATTAAGCATTTGTATGCGTATGTTCATGAAGGACGTTGGTTTGTCATTTTTTTTCTTTCTCTTTTTCTGCTACATGAGCTTTCCTCTACTTGCTGCGAGTGGGGGCTACTCTAGTCACAGAGCACCGGCTTCTCATTGGGGTGGCTTCTCTTGTTGCAGAGCCTGGGCTTTAGGACATGCGTGCTTCAGTAGCTGTGGCGCAGAGGCTTGGTCGCCCTGTGGCATGTGGGATCTCCCCAGATGAAGTATCGAGTCTGTGTCCCCTGCACTAGCAGGTGAATTCTTACCCACTGGACCATCAGGGAAGCCCTGGCACTGTCTTCTAGAGCTGACGTGGTATGTCACGCGTGGCCCAGCAATTCCAACAGAGATGCACACACAAGTTCACCAAAAGGTATGCTAAGAATGCTCAACATCATTGATCATTAGGGAAATGCTGGTTAAAACCACAATAAGATACTACCAAATATCTTAGAATGTCTAATAGGTGTCTGTAAGAATTGAATGCACAAGTGTTAATGAGGATTAGAAGCAACTGAAACTCTTATATACTCACTTCTATTGGAAATGTTAAAGATACAATCAGTTGGAAAAATAATTTTAAAGTTTCTCAAAAAATTAAACATGTTTCTATCACATGACTCACTGCTGCTGCTGCTGCTAAGTCACTTCAGTTGTGTCTGACTGTGCGACCCCATAGATGGCAGGCCCCTAGGCTCCTCCATCCCTGGGATTCTCCAGGCAAGAATACTGGAGTGGGTTGCCATTTCCTTCTCCAATGTGTACATGTGTGCTAAGTTGCTTCAGTTGTGTCCTACTCTGTGCAACCCTGTGGACAGCAGCCCACCAGGCTCCTCTGCCCACAGGATGAGTTTGAGTAAACTCCGGGATTTGATGTTAGACAGGGAGGCCTGGCATGCTGCAGTCCACGGGGTCACAAAGATTCGGACATGACTGAGCAACTGAACTGAAATGAAAGCATTAGAGGAATCAAAATTAAGTATTACAAAAACTTTGAAGAATCCATGTAATACAAAAACTGGCAAATAAATCAAAAAGAAAATAGCAAAAAGTTATATTTAATCCCAAATATATTATCATTTACCATAAACATAAATGAATTTAGCTTTCGTTTAAAAAGTGCATGTTGTCAAGCTTAGTAAAAATCCAGCCACTTGCTTGTTTGTATTTGTAAACTACTAAAATTGCTGCATTTTAATCTGAAAAGTGTTGAAAGTAAAAATATTGAAAAAATAAACCTTGCAAACAGTATAAGAAGGCTATATTAATATCAGAAAAAGCAGACATAAGTACAAGGAATATACCAAATATTAAGAGAAAGAATGAAAAAAATTTTAATTCATCAAGGAAGGCATAGGAATTGCAAACGCATGCTAATAACAATCAAATTTTAAAACATGTGAAACTCAAAGTGATAGAACTAACAGGAGAAATAGATACACCCATAATTATTGGAGATTTTTAACACAACTCTGTCAGTAATTGATAAAATACTCAGGGAAACTTTCAGTAAGGTATAGCATATTTGAATAATGCTATCAACCATGCCACACATATTGTTATTTATAAAGCAACTACCCATCAGAACAAATATACCTTTTATTTTCAGGTATATATCTTACAAACACCCAAGTAGATCATGTTCTGGAAATAAAATGTCTGAATAAAATGCCGAAATCATACAGAACAAGTTCTCAGGTCAAAATGAAAATAATTCAGAAATCAATTACAACAAGACATCTGGAAATTGTCCAATATGTAGAAATTAAGCAATAAACTTTTAAAAATCCTAGAGATCAAAGAAGAAGGAACATTGGAAGCTGTTTTGAACTGAATGAAAAAGGAAAATAAAATAAAAAATAAGTAAATAATAAAATAAAAAAACCGAGATGCAAGCAAAGCAGCACTTGGAAGGAAGTTTATACTTTTAAATGCTTATATCAGAAAAGAAGAAAGTTTTAAAATAAATAGGTAACTTTCCATTTAAAGAACTCTAAAGATGAGTAGATCCAACTCAAGACAGTACGAGGAACTAAAAAGAGATAAAAATTAAACCAAAAAGATAAACAGAAATAAGTGAAATAAGAAATATCATTAATAGTTAAATATTTTAACTATTTCTGTTTTGTAGATAAGTTCTTTTACAGCCTTTTTTTTAAGATTCCACATATAAGCAATATCATATATTTGCCTTTCTCTGACTTACTTCACTCAGTATGTACCAGGAGGTAAAGGGAGGGAGGAGGGGTAAACTGAAAGGCTGAGACTGACACATACACACTACTGTATATAAATTGGATGACTAATGAGGACCTGCTATACAGTACAGGGAACTCTACTCAATACTCTGCAATGGTCTACATTGGAAAAAAAATTTAAACGATAATGGATATATGTAGATGTATAGCAGATTTACTTTGCTGTACACCTGAAACTAGTACAACATTGCAAATCAGCTATAACCCAATAAAAATTAAAGAAAAAAGAAATACGAAACAAATAATAGGAAAAACTAACAAAGACATGTCTTTGTTATTTCATTAAAATGATTGATAAAACCTTAGAGAAAAAAAGAGAAAATGAAAAATGTAAGTGTCAGCAATGAAAGAAAGGCTATCACCACAGATTTTACAGGTTTTAAGAATATTAAGAAGAGAATATATATAACAAGTTGGTTAATGCCAGTAAATTAAATTCAGGTGAAATTGGTAGATTCTTTGAAAAGCTAAAATAGCCAAAGAAATTGTTATATGTTAAAAGAAAATCTGAGTATCTCCATAAATATTATAGAAATTGTTTTAAATTAAACAAACCTTCCAACAGTGAAAAATTCAAGTCAGTGTCTACATCGATGCATTATCAGCTCAGTTCAGTTGCTCAGTCATGTCCAACTCTTTGTGACCCAAGGACTGCAGCATGCCAGTCATCCCTGTTCATCTCCAACTCCTGGAGTTTACTCAAATTCATGTCCCTTGAGTCAGTGATGCCATCCAACCATCTCATCCTCTGTCACCCCCTTCTCCTCCCACCTTCAATCTATCCCAGCATCAGGGGTTTCCAATGAGTCAGTTCTTCACATCAGGTGGCCAAAGTATTGGAGTTTCAGCTTCAGCATCAATCCATCCAGTGAATATTCAGGACTGGTTTCCTTTAGGATGGACTGGTTGAATCTCTTTGCAGTCCAAGGGACTCTCAAGGGTCTTCTCCAACACCACAGTTCAAAAACGTCAATTCTTCGGCACTCAGCTTTCTTTATAGTCCAACTCTCACATCCATTCATGACTACTGGAAAAACCATAGCTTTGACTAGATGGACCATTGTTGGCAAAGTAATGTCACTGCTTTTTAATATGCTGTCTAGGTTGGTCATAACTTTTCTTCCAAGGAGTAAGCGTCTTTTAATTTCATGGCTACAGTCAACATCTAAAGTGATTTTGGAGCCCCCCAAAATAAAGTCTGTCACTGTTTTCATTGTTTCCCTATCTATTTGCCATGAAGTGATGGGACCAGATGCCATGATCTTAGCTTTCTGAATGTTGAGCTTTAAGCTAGTATTTCACTCTCCTCTTTCACTTTCATCAAGAGGTTCTTTAGTTCTTCTTCACTTTCTGCCATAAGGGTGGTGTCATCTGCATCTCTGAAGTTATTGATATTTCTCCCAGCAATCTTGATTCCAGCTTGTGCTTCATTCAGCCCAGCATTTCTCATGGTGCAATCTGCATATAAGTTAAATAAGCAGGGTGACAATATACAGCCTTGTTGTACTCCTTTCCCAATTTGGAATCAGTCTGTTGTCCCATGTCCAGTTCTAACTATTGTTTCCTGGCCTGCATACAGGTTTCTCAAGAGGCAGGTCAGGTGATCTGGTATGCTAATCTCTTTCAGGATTTTCCACACTTTGTTGTGATCCACACAGTCAAAGGCAGAAGTAGATGTTTTTCTGAAATTCTCTTGCTTTTTCAATAATCCATCAGATGTTGGCAATTTGATCTCTGGTTCCTCTGTCTTTTCTAAAACCAGCTTGAACATCTGGTGATGTCCATATGTAGAGTCTTCTCTTGTGTTGTTGGAAGATGGTGTTTTCTATGACCAGTGTGTTCTCTTGGCAAAACTCTGTTAGCCGTTGACCTTCTTCATTCTATACTCCAAGGCCAATTTGCCTGTTACTCCAGGTATTTCTTGATTTCCTACTTTTGCATTCTAGTTCTCTATAATGAAAAGGACATCTCTTTTGGGTGTTAATTCTAGAAGGTCTTGTACGTATTCATAGCACCATTTAACTTCAGCTTCTTCAGCATTACCGGTCAGGGCATAGGCTTGGATTACCGTGATATTGAATGATTTGCCTTGGAAATGAACAGAGATCATTCTGTCATTTTTGAGATTGCATACAAGTACTGCATTTCAGACTCTTTTCTTGACTATGATGGCTATTCCATTTCTTCTAAGGGATTCTTGCCCACAGTAGTAGATATAATGGTCAACTGTGTTAAATTCACCCATTCCAGTCCATCTTAGTTCACTGATTCCTAAAATGTTGATGTTCCCTCTTGCCATCTCCTGTTTGACCGCTTCCAATTTGTCTTGATTCATGGGCCTAACATTCCAGGTTCCTATGCAATATGGCTTTTTACTGCAAGGCTTTACTTGCATCACCAGTCCCATCCACAACTGGGTGTTGTTTTTGCTTTGGTTCCATCTCTTCATTCTTTCTGGAGTCATTTCTCCACTGATCTCCTGTAGCATATTGGGCACCTACCAACCTGGAGAGTTCATCTTTCAGTGTCCTATCTTTTTGCCTTTACATACTGTTCATGGGGTTCTCAAGGCAAGAATACTGAAGTGGTTTGCCAAACATTTAAAAAAGATGTAATACCACACTCTCACAAACTTTAAAATGCAATCAGAAGAGGATAGACAAAACATTTCCCGATGCATTTGATGAAGTCTGCAAAACACTGACATCAAAAGTAGACAAAGACATCACAAGAGAAGAAAATGGCAGACTGGACTTCCCTGGTGGCTCAGTAGTAAAGAGTCTGCCTGCCAGTGCAGGAGGCATGGGTTCAATCCCTGACCCAGAAAGATTCCACATGCCACCGAGCAACGAAACCCGTGTGCCACAGCTATTGAGCCTGTGCTCTCGAGCTCATGTGCCAAGAATCTGTGTTTTACAACAAGAGAAGTCACTGCAATGAGAAGCCCACACAATGTACCACAGAGTAGGCCCCCCTCTCCACAACTGGAGAAAAGCCTGTGCAGCAAAGAAAAAAGAAAAAAAATTACATAGGCCAATGTCCTTCATGAACATATATATAAAATTCTTGAGGATACTAGCAAATCAAATCTACAGGATGAGAAGAGGCTAACACATCATAATTAGAGAGGAGGATATATATTCTCAGAATGTACATTTTTTATAAATTCAAAAATAAAACAATATATTAGACTAATTAAGAAGAAAAAACAATTGCCTCAATAGAATCAGCCATATTTCTTGAGAAAATATAATACCAATTCATGATAGTAGATGTCAGAAAATTAGGATTAAAGGGACTTCCTTAATTTGGTAAAGGGCATTTACTAAAAACTTACAGCTACCATTATGCTTAATGGTGAATTTTTTGGATCCTTCTCACCAGAAGATTCTGAACAAGACAGTGATGTTCAGTCTCATCACTCCTATTAAATGTTTTCCTGAAGCTCCTAGTTGGTGCAGTAAGGCAAGAAAAAGACACAAAAGGCATAACAATAGAAAGAAAGAAGTAAACACATGATCACATGTTTAGAAAATCCTAAGGAATGTATGAAAAAATTACCAGTGATTTTAATCAGAGTTATGGGATGTAAGCTCAATATGAAAAATTAGCTTTTTTTATGTACCAACAACAAAAACTTGAAAAATAAATTAATAATAAACCATATTCATAAATTGAAGCAGTTGTTAAGATTTTTTACTAAAACATTTTTTCTAAAATAATTTTTTGATTTAGAGATTCAGCATAATTCCATTCAAAATACTAAATTGATTCTTATTTTGTAGAATTGACAAATTCTAAGATTTGTATGGCATTGCAAACAACCCTGCATAATTAAAACAAATTTTGAAGGAAGAAGATTGGAAGACTTAGATTTCCTGGTTTGAAGACTTTTTTGATATAGTCAAGGCACAAATGAGTGATGATTTCTTTACTATTTCAAAGTGAGGATGTTGGACAGAACAATTTTAAAGATTTTAATGATTTTTGTCTCTATAGGAAATTATAGGTAAAAGGGGACTCTAAAGTGAAATTAGATCATGTGCAAAATTGTGCAACTCAGCTGGCAATGTCTGACATTTCTGGTCTCATTTCTGGGAAACCATCTATTCTTTGTTGAGATGTTATACATGATGGTGGGGGCCATGGTAGTGAAAGTGAAAGTGAACTTGCTTAGTCGTGTCTGACTCTTTGCAATCCTATGGACTATAGCCTAAAAGCTTCTCTGTCCATGGGATTTTCCAGGCAAGAATACTAGAGTGGGTTGCCATTTCCTTCTCCAGGGGATCTTCCCGACCCAGGAATCTAACCCAGATCTCCCACATTGCAGGCAGACACTTTACCCTCTGAGCCACCAGGGGGCCATATTATAGGTAAAAGGGGACTCTAAAGTGAAATTAGATCATGTGCAAAATTCTGCAACTCAGCTGGCAATGTCTGACATTTTTGTTTTCATTTCAGGGAAACCATCTATCCTTCGTTGAGGTGTTATGTATCTGCTTAACAGGCCTGCAACTATAGCTGTGAAAAATGACAAGACCTCAAGGAATAATAACTATGGTATATGTTCTTGTTACCATTCTTACTATTATGCCGTTCAAGAAATTTGTTTAACACCTACTACACATATCAGTCACTATCTTGGGATCAGAGAATGCAGAAATAAATGTCCCAGCTATCACCTAGGTAGGGAGATAGGGGAAAAAAATAGACAAATATGGGACATCCTTGGTGGTTTAGTGGTAAAGAATCCACCTGCCAATGATGGAGACACTGGTTCAGTCTCTGACCTCGGAAAATCCCACATGCCATGGTACAACTGAGCCCATGTACCACAACTATTGAGCCTGTGCTCTAGCACCCATAAGCTGCAACCACTGAAGCCCACAGGCCCTAGAGCCCCTGCTCTGCAAAGAGAAGCCATCACAATGAGAAGCCATCACAATGAGAAGCCATCACAATGAGAAGCCCAGGTCTTGCAACTAGAGCAGCCCCACTCACTGCAGCTAGCAAAAAGCCCATCCAGCAACAAAGACCCAGCACAGCCAAAAATAAATAAATAAAAATTAAAAAAAATAGACAAATGTGGTTGAGTGTCATAAGTAGACACTCTATAAGTAGTATAGAGATACTATATTAGTCATGGAGGTTAGACTACGATGCAGTGATAAAGAGCCCCAGGGTTTCAGTGCATAATCAAGAAAAAGTCTTATTTCTTGCTCACACATATTCTTTTGTGGATCTAGCTGTTTTCCCATGACAACTCTTCTTCATATGGCACCCTGGCAAGTCAGGATACTGGAACTTCCACTATGTTAGAGCTTTGCCATGTGCAACATGTGACCTCAATTGAAGGAGGAAGCAAAGAGAAGGTTGGAGAATCACCAGCCAGTCCTTAAATGCTTATGCCTGGAAGTGATACAAATTATTTCCACTCACTGGCTAAAACAAGTTGTATAGCCATGCCTAACATCAAAGACTGGAAAAGTAGTCATTTATATGCATGGAAGGGAGGATTTGGATATAATAATAAGTACTAATAATGTCTATCATATGCATAGTGTTATACTTGGGAGGCATTTAGGAAGTGAAGCCTAATACAATATAGCTATCTTCTAAAGGAAGGAAAAAAAATAAATTCCAGGAAGAAGGAACCATATGTGCGAAGGTATGACAATGTTGGGATAACTGTTCTGTAGAAAAAGTGGTGAGTGGAAAAAGACTTAAATAGTCAGGTCATGGGCCACAAAGTGCCCCTTCAAATGGTGCAAATAGTTGTTGGGTTTGCAGTTATCCCCATTTGTTATTGTTGTTGAGTGGCTAAGTAGTGTCTGAGTCTTTGCAGTCCATGAGGATTTCCTGCCCTTCACTATTTCTGGGAGTTTGCTCAAATTCATGTCCATTGCGTCTATGCTGCCATCCAGCCGTCTCATCCAGCCCTTCTCCTCCTGCCCTCCATCTTTCCCAGCATCAGTGTCTTTTCCAGTGAGTCAACTCTTTGCATCATGTGGCCAAACTATTGGAGCTTCAGCATCAGCCCTTTCAATGAATATTCAGTTACCACCATTCAAGAATATAAAGGATTTTGACACCAAATTATTGGTTAGTATGCGAACCAAGAAGTTCTTGAAGCAAATTAGAACCAGAGAAAGAGTTTCCCAACTTGCAGAAACTTGGCAGAAGTTTAAAGAGCAGTTGGAAAAAAGAGATCATCTATAATGTAGTTCTCAGACCTCAGAGTGCACACTCCACTCAGATAAGAAAAAAATCATTCTTGGTCTTTTCTAGGGAGAAATACATTTAATATTCTTTTCCCTCAACTAACACTGAATATGCGGGGTTACTAGACTATATTTCCAATTTCTTTTTTCCTTTTGAAGATTTTCTAGGCATGGTAGGAGGCATCTCTGGTTCCTTCCAGGCTTCATGAGGGTTTCACACCAGGACTGATTGGTAAAACATATGCAATGACTGGAGGGCAGGTTGTATTCTACCTGCATGCTGCAAGTGCTCATTAAATGTTCAACACAAACAATATCAAAAGGGTGTTTTCCCTGTCACATCATTGGTTCAAATCTTGTGGATCAGATTGGATATTTCAAGAGTATTCATCTAAACTACACGTTTTTTGGTAAGCAACAAATATGTATGTAGCTCGATAGTCAGGCATTTGAGCCAAAAGGGCAAGTTCCAATGCAGTTATTACATAGATTCTTGTATTCTTTATTTGAGGGGCAAGCTGGTCAGCAAGTAGTATAATAAGATCATAGAATATTCAATTTTCAAAGAAACTTAATTTTCATCGGATCTGAATATCATTTTATAAATGGGAGCAATGATTTGTTTAAAGTCACGTCACTAGTAAAACTACTTCTAGAACCAAGAGCTGTTCTCTTTCTTATGATCTTTCTTATGTTTTAGTGAAATTTTATTTTTACTAATACCTCATTCAAATTAGTCACATGGTTATTATTATTAATAGTCATACTCCTTTGATTTACTCATATATTTACCTTTTTTTTCAGTTCTTATTATTTCTTACATACCACCGCTAACTTCTCATTTTAATTCCTACAGACCCAAGTATAATCCTTAAATTGGAGCTCTGTTAGTGAGGATATGTTGATGATAAACTTTATCAAAATGTGCCTCAAAGTATCTTTATTTCATCTTAATTACTAAAAGATGGCTTAGCTTAGTGTGGGGTTTTGAGTATAGAATTTTATCTTGAGTCTAAGAGACTGATCTTTTGTTTTCAGCATTTAAGAAACATGATTTCACTGCGGTCTTGTCTTGATTGTCACTCTTGAGAAGCCTGCTGTTATTCAAACTGCAGTTTTTTTGTACAGAACTATCTCTTCTCTTTGGTTATTTTTAAGATTTTATCTTTATTTTGGAGCTCTACAGTTTCACTATCGAACATTTAGATGAAGATATTAATTTTCTTTATCCTGCTTGGTAGTCTGTATGCTTTATCAAACTGAGTATGCACATCTTTCATCAATTATGGAAAATTATGGAAGATATTATCTTTCAATTTACTTTTATGTCTTCTATCGACTCTTACTTTCTAATACTATTATTAGATATATATGTTAAATTTTCTGTTCTGTCATCCACATTTCTCTAAAAACTTTCACATATTCTGGTTCTTTAGTTTCTTCCAAATTCTAGCTCCCAGTTTCATAATTTTCTCTTCATCTATGTTTAATACGCTGTTTCAGTCCTCTACTGAGCTTAATTCTAGTTAACTACATTTTCCATTTTAAAAACTTAATTTATTTTATTTTCTAATTTGCCTGATGATTTTTATCTTGTCTCATTCTTTCCTTGTGATTTTTCCTACTTTTATCTCTTTAATAATTTTAAATACATATTCTGGTAGAACCCTATTCTGTAAGTTTGGGTTCTATGGTACTAAATTT
The DNA here is from genome assembly GCA_007570785.1 of Antilocapra americana. Lineage (NCBI taxonomy): Eukaryota > Metazoa > Chordata > Mammalia > Artiodactyla > Antilocapridae > Antilocapra > Antilocapra americana. The sequence goes on along the minus strand of ML663013.1, from coordinate 4,642,050 downwards.
TGTGATATCATATCTGTATTCTTTCTGATGGTTTATTTCATTTTGTGGTTTGTAATCTTTCACTGAGAGCTCACTTTCAATGGGGATTGTTAATTCTGTTGGAATTGAATACAATCTTATTTGAGAAAATGTTGTAAAAAAGTAATTCTACATTTGCTTGTGCCAGATACACTGGGAGTTTTCCTGTTACATAATCAGTTTTCTGTTGAACTCTCAGCATTGGTATTCCTACCCTACAGAAACTAAAATCTTTGGAAATGCAGAAAAATCCATTTAGACTCTGTTCTAGAAGAGAATTAGAGTGAGGGAGGAAGGGTAGATGGGTCATTTCAAAAAATATGGAGATCTACCAAATGCCATTTCTAGTTCTTTTGCATAGAGAACTGAGCTCATTAGTATCCAGCATGTTAAATTCTGAAAAATCTGAAGGGAAGACAGACTTGTCCTTGCCAAAATGAGTCTTCATTCCGACACTGGCAACAAGTAGCAGCTTGTATTCCAAAGCACACAGAGCTGGAAAAGCCATGTTCTGTACTTAACTCCCCCCAAATGTTCAAGCTGCTCTTCCCTTTATTGAAAACTGAATGCACAAGGCATTCTTAAATATGGCTAGCATCTTAGAATTGTAAGGTCTAATTTCCTACTACAACTCTGATTGGCCTCCTGAAGGTACACTTGGTTTCCTGGCAATGCCTCTTGAGTGGGATTAGATGTAGGTATCTCTGGCTCCCATAGCAAGGAACTAATTTAAAAGTTTAAGACTATGTTCTATTGGTTCTTGTCTGACATTAAGAATGACAATAATAATTAACATTTCCTAAGAATTTATGTGAGCCAGGCTCTATGTAAATGCTTTATATTACATCATTTAATCATTGCAAATCTCCCAGTTACTCTACAAAACCAGAGAAAAGTGACTTGGAGGGTTGAATAACTTGCACATGGCCATAGGCTTTTGGGATTTGGATTTATATTCAGGCAATCTGATTCCTGCGTCGTGCACTTAAGCTCAGTGTGTGTTGCTGCTACTGCTATTGATACCTTTTATTCTAGCAAGTAATAGAGACAGACATTTTAAGGCAATAAAGAGCTATCTTCAGAGTCATATCAGCGTTTTTAAACATGTTAATGTTCTGTAACCATTTCAATTTCAACATTTGTTCTATCTTCCCAAATGTCACTGAGTGAATATATACAGTTTCCAGAAAGCACTTGTTCCCAGAGGCTGCTGAGAAGTATTTTGTTGGTTAGGATGTCCTGGATTTCCGTTTGAAAGATGGTTTCCCTAATGCTTCTCAATCATTGCAGAATTTTAAAATAATACTTAAAGGAGATAAGCGCTATGTTGGCGGGTGTTAGCTCTCCCAGTATTTTCTGGGACAGGGTGACTGAATGATAAAGAATTAACTGATATTTAGTCATTCAGCTTTCCCCAAATCTAAATATCACCGCACAAATTTCCTCATGTTTTCTTCATCCATTTAAGCTTGTGCACTGGCTTGTGTGATGGAAAATAGTGTGCCACAAACAGCAGTTGAGGCAGTTTATAGCAAAAATAGTGTACTTTTCAGAGAAAGAAAAAAATGAAGCAAATTCCATTTTATAAAAATCAGTGTTTTTTTTTCTATTGTAAAAGCCCATGGTTATTCAAGAAAATTTGGAAAAATGTAGAAAATGACTCCAGTTCTTCCAGAAAGACAATCACCGTTAATAGATTCATGTATTTCCACCTTGTCTCTTTTGTTTGGTTTTATGCTTTTATCTTTGATAATTATAAACATACCATAGAATCAGATCTGTTTAGAGTTTTGTTTTGCCTAATATTATAACAAGTGTTTTTCCAATTATTCCCTATATGGATACACACATGCTGATGTTTAGCATGGGGGTACAGTGGTAAACATGAGCTTCCCAGGTGGCACTCATGGTAAAGAACCTGCCTGCCAATGCAGAAGATGTAAGAGACATGGGTTTGATCCCTGGGTTAGAAAGACCTCCTGGAGAAAGGCATGGCAACCCACTCCAGTATTCTTGCCTGGAGAATCCCATGGACAGAGAAGCCTCGTGGGCTACAGTCCATAGGGTCACAAAGAGTCAGACATGACTGAAGTGATTTACTTTGCACAGTGGTAAACAAGATAAAAATGGAGGCAAGACAGACATTAAACAAAGAAATGTGAACTATAATTTCAGGCAGTGATATGCATCCCTGCATTAAAACAACTGAAATGAACTAAGTGTGAGGTGGGGCTGGGTCCGAGGACTGTGATCTCAGAGAGAAAGCAATGAGTGATCCTGAAGAAAGATATTAGTACCCTGCCCAGGTATTGAACCTATGTATCCTGGGTGGACATGAACTTGGGCAAACTTTGGGAGATGGTGAGGGACAGGGAGGCCTTATGAACCAGTCCATAGGGTTGCAAAGAGTCAGACATGACTTAGCCACTCAACAACAATGATCTGGATGAGAACCCAGGAAACCTAGCCACTAGACCTCCAGGGCCTGGCATGTTGCAATACCTTTGGCCAATTATCTTGTTTCTTTTTTCATATCAGATTGGTCCTAGGACCCTTTGCTAGATGTGTGGGCAACTTTTTGCTAAGATGGATCCCACTGCAGAGGCCTGTGGGAGCATGTCCACATTTACTATGGGGTGACACCTCCCCCCTTTTTGACCCCCAAGAAGCCTTCCCATGCATGTGCAGACAGGGAAGTTCTCCTTGACCTCAGGAGTGGTCATCTTATCTCTTTGTTTCAGCAGAACTCAGCTTCTGTCACTAGCTTTGTCCTTGGAGTGTCTGAGTGAGAACAAAGCTTCAGCTTTGCTCCACTTGACGATACCAGCCATCTGGCCCAGGGAGCCACCTTTCTCCTACCTCAGAAGGGCCAGGGAGGTGGCAGTTGAGTGGATGCAGGAAGTAAGAAAGGAAGAGTCTTTCAGAAGACTGAGGGAAAGTGCCCAGGTCCAGGGCAGGGACAGGCTTGTCATTTGCAGGTGTGTGGGAGGCCCATCTGGGAGAGTGCAGGGAGGTGCATTTGGGAAGGTGAGCAAAGTCTAGTGACACAGGCCCTGGTAGGTGAACATAAGGAGTTTGGATTTTATTTTGAGTGTAAGGGAATATATTGGAGGGTTTTGAGCACAGCAGTGATTTGATCTGACCGATGGTTTCAGAAGGTCATTCTGGTTGCTCTGTGGGTGGGCAAGAATGGAAGCATTTAGACCAATTTCTCTTAGCTTTATGAAACTGCTAGGGACTGAACTGTGTTCCTCACAGATTCATATGTTGAAGCTCTAACTCCCAATGTGATTGTACTCGGAGATGGGGCCTTTAAGGAGTGTGTACATGGATGGATGCTAGGTTGCTTCAATCATGTCCGATTCTTTTGCAACCCCATGTACTGTAGCCCGTCAGATTCCCTTGTCCACAGGTATTCTCCAGGTAACAATTTTGGAATGGGTTGCCATTTCTTCCTCCAGGGCATCTTTCTGACCCAGGGATCAAAGCCGCATTTCTTGTGTGGAGGGAACTAAGACTAAATGAGGTCATGAGTGGGACCCTAATCTAATAGAATGAGTGTTCTGATAAGAGAAAGGGAGACTAGAACATTCACTTTCTTCCCCATCTCCAGAGAAATAGCCACACAGAAGAAAGGTGGCATCTGAAAGACAGGAAGAGAGTCCTCACCAGAAACTGAATTGACTGGAACCTTGATCTTGGACTTTCAGCCTTCAGAATTGTGAGAAAATAAATTTCTATTGCTTAAGCCATGTAATCTGTGATATTTTGCTATGGCAGCCAGAGAAAACTAATGCAAAAACCTCGTATGAAAAGCCCTAGGGAAGATTTTTTAAAAATCTGTTTTGTAGATCCACACTCCATGCATGAGTCAGTGGATGAGACAGCTGCTAGAGCAGCTAAAGCCACCTTTACCTGAACTGTTGGCCTTTGTCCCTATCCACGGGGCAGCTAGAGCTCCTGCGCTCTGCACAGGTCAAACCACATCTGAAGATTGTGTACCTCTCTGGTGTCACATTTCCAGACAATGGATGCAGGGCAATATAAACCATGCCCACACAGGAGGGAATTCCGGAAATCACATTGTGTGTGAAACAGTTCAAGGAACTAATAATGTCTGGAATGGAGAAAAGGAAGATGGAAGTAGATAGAAATGCTCACCTCCAGGACTGTAAGTATAGTAAGAATATCAAGGAGAGGAATATTTTTACAATTTTATTTTATTTTGTAGAGTATTTTTATTGATTTCTTTTGGGCTGTACCATGCAGGATCCTATTGGCCCTCTGCATTGGGAATGTGGATTCTTAACCACTGGACCACCAGGGAAGTCCAAAGGAGAGGAGATTTTTGGCAATCAGATTTTACCTGAACATGAACGATCCTTCTTGCACAACTATTTAAAACAGAAAAGCATTACTTGGGAAAGAAATGATCCTAGTACCTCTTGAAGCGACCATCTCAGGATAGATAAATATATAAACGATTTGTGTTTTATATGAGTACTATATAAATACATGAAAAAAATATTTGTAAGGTAGCCAGCACAGTGGCCTTCTTCTTCCTTTGAAAGGACAGCCATTCTTCGCTACCTGTGCACTGCAAGATGCAGAGCAGAAAACAGACTGGCCATGAGACCAGGCCCTGAGGTCATATGACAGAGATGACTCTGCATGTTATGCATGAAATCAAAGAACATTGCCAGGCTCTGAATCTGCTGCACCCTTTATTCAGTTGAGCAGTTCTAGAATTGGCAAGTTTGCCCCCTGGCAAGCAAATATTCACATTATGGATTTTGATATTGCTCTTCATATTTGTGAAGTAATGAGTTTATTACATTTTCAATATTGAAATCATTTTAGGAAGAGAATACAAACAAATGAACTTCCGTAAACAAAACAGCATTTTTTTTAATGATTATAAATGTAATGCTTGTTAATGGTAGAAAATATAGAAAATAATCACCCAGATTCCATCTCCAACAAACAATCATGGTTAAGATTTTAGTGTATTTAATGTCAGTCATTTTTACTACATATTACATACATACACATATCCTTATTCAAATTAAAATTGTGCCATGTACTTTTCACAATATGTAATACATTATGAGCAATGCCCTCTGTCATCAAAAAATTTGAAAATGCAATTTTTTAACAGCTGTGCCTTATTCAATGCATGAATTTACCACAATCACAATAAAATTTCAACAGCTGTCCCTTAATGTTTACAGTGTCACCAACATTTCACTGTTATAACTACTGTTCTGCTCAACACTTTTGTACAATTATCTTTGCATACATCTTTTATTATATTAAACTAATTATAAAGCACAGATTCAATGGGTCAATGCATCTATTTGTTAACTGCTTTTCTTCAAATTGAAGGACAATTGCTTTACAATGATGAGTTGGTTTCTGCCATACAACAATGTGAGTTCTTCATAGAACTTCTGTCAAATTGCTCTACAGAAAGATTGTAGCAGTTTATATTCCCATTGTTGGTATATAAAACTGCCAATCTGCCTTACTTCCATCAATTCTAACATTGTTTTTAAGGATTAATTTTACCACTTTTATAAGTCAAAGTGGACTTTCAGTTTCATGATAATTTCTCTGACTAGCAGAATTTACTTTTTTCCTACTATATGGTTATGTGATTTAAATTTTTTCAAAGTTTGTTCATGTTCTTTGATAGTTTTTCTTTTGGCATTTGTCTTGTTAATTTGTAAGGGCACTTCGCAAATAAATAAACTCTTTGTAAAGTATTTTTTTTAGCTTAGCATTTTTATCTCAATTTTCCACTATTATTGACTTGAAGAAGTCAAGTGACTCTTTTGCTAAAACCATCCATCTTTTCTTTTGCATTTTTTCTATTTAACTTACACTTAGAAAGTTCTTTCCAACTTTAAAATTAGCTAAATATTCAGATATTTTATTCTATTTTTTATAACATTTAAAATCTCTCCCCTCCTTTCCCCTTATTATGTCTTTCAATCAGATCTGACTCTTTGCAACCCCATGGGCTGTAGCCCACCAGGCTCCTCTGTTCATAGAATCCTCCAGGCAAGAATACAGGAGTGGGTAACCATTCCCTTCTCCAGGAGATCTTCCCATCCCAAGAATTAAACCCATGCCTTCTGCATTGGCAAGTGGATTCTTTACCACTGAGCTACCTCTGAAGCCCTAATCAGGTATGACTAATTAATTATTTCCTGAATGTTTAGCTAGTTGCCCCACACTATTTCCTAAATACTCCATTCCCTTCAGCTATCTGAGATACTACCCAAAATGTATCAATTCATACATTATTACTATGCTTTTATAATTATTTGAGTTTTATTGTAAGGTTTATCAAATAATCTTTTGAGTGGTATTTATATAAGATTTGTAAAATGTCATTATTGAAACTGGGTAATGGGTACCAGGGAATTTTTCATGGGGATTCTCTTACATTTCCTTTGTATTTAAAAGTGTTTCTAATAACGTGGTGAGCTTATACACTTACAGACACAGGAAGTCCAAGCCTTCATAATTGAACTCCTCTATCCTCAAATCCAATATTCAGTTAAAAGAAAGTGAAAGTTGCTCAGTCGTGTTCGACTCTTTGAGACCCCATGGATTGTAGCCCACCAGGCTCCTGTGTCCATGGAATTCTCCAGACAAGAATACTGGAGTGGGTAAGCATTCCCTTCCCAGAGAGTCTTCCCCAACCAAGGATCAAACTTGGTCTTCTGCAGTGCGGGCTGATTCTTTACCACCTGAGCCACCAGGGAATTATCACCAAAGCCTATCATGGCCCTTTAGCCATCATTCCTGCCCCTTCAGCTTAGGCAGCTCTCTTTTCTTTCCTAGACCTCTATCCCATGTACTCACTGCTCCAATAGTCCTCACATCAGATCTTTTTGCCAGGCCCTCCTTTCTGCACTGGGTCCCTTTCCTGCCAACCCCAACCATGCACCTTGGAATGTGGCCTTAGCACCTAACTACTCTCCTCTGAACTTACTCTGTTACATCTCACCTTGGTTTACACCCAGCTCTCTCCATCCAAAATGCATCTGCCCCCTGTGTTTACTTGGCAAACTCAAGTGGCCCCTTCAATACTTGAAGGCACACCAGCCTTAGGAAGTCTTTCTGGGGACTACACTGGACTCTCAGCCCTAGGCAGCTGAGTGCTCTCTCCCTGGGATTCCTGGCTCTGAATAGACAATAGTGTATATTTGTTTATGCAGCTAGTATTCAAGGGATCCAAGAGTCATATTTACTTGTTTAAATTTAGAAAGGGTCAGTGAACAATTGATATGTAAATAAAAATAAAAAGAAAATCTGCTTTCTAAACCCACATGAAAAAATAATTATCCTAATTTGGAATTTAATTGTGGTTATTTTTCTGCTTCTTATTTCCCAGATATGGTTGCCCTTTCAGGTTCTATCCAATAAGATGTTGGTTTATCATGAAAGAGAATGGGATTTAAGTTTCAGATACATTCTCCTCAGACCCTAGGATTGACCTGGAAGCATGCTAACATTGGTCATGTTGTTTTGGTTTAGCTGCTAAATTGTGTCTGACTCTTTGAGACCCCGCCAGGCTCCTCTGTCCATGCAATTTCCCAGGCAAGAATACTGGATGGGTTGCTATGCCCACGCTGGATGTATGAGATGGTAATACTTGCAATTATAGGTTTCTTCCCTTCCATTTCCCTTTCTTGTTGGATGGTGGTAGGGTGAGCATGGGCACTTGTGGGATTCAACTAAGGAAAATTTGAGCCAGAAATATAGCAAGGTGAATGTGATCCAGTCTGCTTGCTGATATGGTTTACAGTCATTTCTGTGCACAGTTAAGCTGTGATGAGCCAGCCTGGTGTAGGAAAGGTTTGAAAACAAAATTTGCAGGGCCACATGTTCTATAATGATGTTACTGTGTCATGAGTCACCTGGTATCAATATGTGAATGCTTGAGAAGGAGCATGGTTTCATATCACATGGTCATCTTTGAAAAATCCTTCCAATCATTAGATATGTGCATATTAGTCAAAGAGATATTCTTGCCTCTCAGGAATATGCTTAAAATACAATGTTAAAATACAAAAAAATTAAGATTTTTTTCGATGGACATTGAACTAGAGAGAATTTCTCAGAATTTCTTGCTTGCAGGGCACACCCACCAGTGATGACCTCTGTAGGAAAAGTGGTGGCTTTGTCCTTGTCAATGTCTGGACTTCACCTTTCTAGAACAGTGATGAGTGATGAAGCTGAGGGAAACCTTTTAAAAATATCAATAGCTAAACAAATATTCATTTGCCATGCCCCCAGATTGAAATATTCTATCAACAGAAAATTATTACTAATTTTTTTTGCAAATACATGCATGTATTAAATCAACATGCTGTTCACCTGAAACTTATGCTACGTTACACATCAAGAAAGCTGGAAGAAAAGGTGTTGAGAGATTTTAAAAAGAGGGGTGCTCTTGCACCTCATTTTGGATTATGGCATTTAATGTCAGACCTCCCCTGGAGCAGAGACGTGACACCTGCTCTATTTTTAAAGCGTTGTAGCTATTTAGCTCATTGCACTCCCTGCTCATAGTCCTTCTGTGGCTCCCCACTGCTCATGCTGATCCTCTCTGTGATCCCAGCAGCACTGTCTTGTGTTCTAGTATTTCCCTTCCCAGTTCTATGACCAGAAATCTGGGATTTGAGTTTCCCCACTGTCCCATGATCTTCCTGTACCTGTGCGTGTGTGGTGTCCAAGGTTCAGTAGTGGGAGAAGAAAGGGACAAAGAATTTATAGCTGTGTGTGTTCACTGTACACTCTTGGGATACAGATCCTTTCATCAGAAAGAAGGTTCAAGGTGCCATGCATGTCACTGTGCCACCACCAGTACCCTCAAGGAATTGCTTGGGGGTTATCATGGGAGAGAAGAGAAAAAAAGAAAGGCAAAGGCCTGGGGTATCATCCTCAATTTCTCTGAACCTTTTCTTCTCCACAGGCAAGAAAGGGAGGACTTTACCTGCTATTCTTTCTGTCCACATCTGGCGAGTATTCCAGAGATTTAGGCTACCTTTGGTTCTCAGCTGGATGATACTGGAGGGAAAAATGATAAACTCACCACTGGTTCAGGAGGAGTTCAAAGTCTGGTCTCCTTCCCTGATCCACCTGCTACCATCCATGGTGAGAGTCCTCAGAAACCCCCGCCTTCCATTCTATCCAAGCCTTATAGCTGCTTTCAGTGAGTGAGACAGAAAGGAGTGTTTTACTCCAACTTGTCTATAACCAGATCATACTTTACATTTTATTGTTTATTTATTTTATTTTGGCCATGTTGTGTGGCTTGTGAAATCTTCCTTCCCTGACCAGGGATTGAAATCATGGCCTCGGGAGTGAAAGTGCAGAGTCCTGACCAGTGAACCAACAGGGAGTTCCCCATCGCTTACATTGTAAAAATCTTTTTTTTTTTTTTTTACAATTATAAAACACTGTAGATACTATGAGGAATATATAGGTAAGGAAAAAGAAGAAAGCAAAAATGACCTCTAATGCTCACATTATGGTGTAACTTCTATTTATTTGCATCGTAAGCAAAATTAGATCATGCTGTACATGTGGCTTTTTTTTTCTTTTTACATAATATGCTGTAGACCTATTTCCATGGTAATATACCCATTCTTCTCCAAAATCATTTCTCAAAATTGCATGGCAAGCATTCCTTCTTTTGAGTGTGTACACTAATATTTTCAGCCAACTTCTTATCATTCAGCCTTCAAGTTACACAGCTTTTATGCTGGTGGCAGCCAATGGGTAAGCAGCTGGAGAAATCACAACAGAAGCTAAATGCTCTTAAATCCGCTTTAGTTCCCATTTGAATTTTTGAAACTAAAATATGTTATTTTACAACTCCACCTCCAATTAGCAAAATGTATGCTCTAGAAAGAGGACCACACTTTAAATGCAACAAGCAGGACTCTTAAAGAATGGACTATGAGGGAACCATGCTATAAAAATAGCATCTCACATCTAAGCACAGAGGGAACTTCATCTGGGGTTAGATGCCTGAAAGAGCAGCTCGCAGTGTAGTGTCCTTAAAAATAAGAGCATCAACATTATTTTCATGTGTCTCTGCACCTCAGCCTTTGCCACACACGACAAAGATGAGCCTATATCTGCACGATGGTGATAAGACGCCACAAGGAAGTGCTTGCAGATGGCTGTGGTTTAAAAAAGGCACAAAACACAAAGAACTTTTTAATTAAGTTCTTTTCACCCTTATTAAAAGTTGGGGAAGATTACCATGGAATCGGTACTCTGTCTCAGAAACAAATCATAACCACCTCACAAGGCTTCCCTAGTTTTCCTGAAGTACAGCTTATTATTTCTCAGTGACTTGATAAATGGGAACATGTATATGAAAACCTTCAACACACAGTTAGAAAACCATAAGCCAAGCCTGCCTCTGACTCTCTTAGAGAATGGGCTGGTAGCTGGCCCCTCACAACAGTCATGCAAGGTAAGGTTAAATAGCCTGCATCTGGACTTATGCATACACATATGCAAGGATCTTTGGTTGTGGATGTGTGTGTTCATGTAACAGCAGTTCTGTCTATGGTATTTCATCATCACTGCAACTTGAAATTCTCTAAGATGCTTTAAGGCTCATTAAAACCCCATGGATACACTGTAGAATAATGTATCTAAGCACAAAATAATGGGGGAAATAAAGAATTTTATAATAAGAACTGAGAGTCTCACAAAAAGTAAGAAACACTCTGTGAGGTTAATTCCTACAAAGTCTGCTGTCCTGAAAATAAACAAGCTTGGAGGTAAAGTTTGACAGGAATAAAAACAGTCATCATAATACCTGAAATTTAAGGAGGATTGACTTTGTACTTTGTGCTAACCACTTTCTCTTTCATGATTTCAACAGTTTTAAATCACTCTTCTTATTTTTCCAGCAAGAAAACAGAGCTTTGGAAAAGATCAGTAATCTTCCCCAACTCCCACAGTTGTTAAATTCTGAGTACTGGATTTGAATCTGGGTCTCCCTGACCCCAGGATCTTGTTTTTAACCATTTGCAATGCAGGAGACCCAGCTTCGATTCATGGGTTGGGAAGATTCCCTGAAGAAGGGAGTGGCTACCCACTCCTGTATTCTTGCCTGGAGAATCCCGTGGATGGAGAAGCCTGGCGGGCTACAGTCCATGGGGTCGCAAAGAGTCGGAGATGACTGAGCGATTTCGCTATACTCCAATAAAAAAATTAAAGGATGAAAGTGGGAAGAAAGCTGCAACGGGAGCCAAGAGAGGAAAGATGTGGGCTGGGAGGAGGGGTCTTCAGGGAACTTGGGGAAAGGAATGGAGAAACTCTAGAGCAAACGACAGAAGAGACAAAGATGAGAAGGAGGAGGCGAGGGGCAGCAGAAGACAGGGCAGCATTGCTGTTCTTACTGGCGGGGTCTCCTAGCAGATTCTTTCAAAATGGAAGAACTGTCGGACAGCGTTTTCATCATTTGTTATGATTGCTCCGTATATTTCTGCAAAACTGACCTCAGGTTAACACTGTGAGCTTTCCTGGCCCTTGTTTCACATGTGTAGTACTGTGAACTTCTACCTAAACTTCTTCCTAAATGTGTGCTTTAGTTTGTATAGTTGTTTAGTTGGTATTATTTGAGATTCAGTTTTATCTATTTTTTACTGGTTTCTAAAATCTCGGTTGTCAGCATACAGTATCCCGCTGGAATCTCTGTAGCTTTAATGGATAGATCTCTGTGTAAACCAAGAAAAGAAGGCCTGTGTAAAACGACTAAATCCTACAGTGATCAGAAGTTTTTTTTTTCTGTAATTCTTTTGAAAATAGAAGGAACTCCTTGGGTATATCAGTATCTTTAAAATGAATACAATTAAGCAGTTATATTGATTTGAATAGTTGTCACTTCCAACAGAAATGTTAAACTTCATAGTATGATAAGGACTAGGCATCAGGACCCATGCCTGGAATACAATGATACATTGATGATACAATCTCTGCTCTCAGACTCATTGTCCAGTAGGGAAATGAGGGTGTAAGGACAGGCAGGCAGCTTAGCTGACAGTCCTTAATAAATCGATTAACGTACACAGTGCAGTTAATCCTGTTTATCCAACAGCAATGATTCTTTTTTTTTTTTTTATTAGTTTTGCCATACAATGACATGATATCGCCATGGGTTTACATGTGCTCCCCCTCCAGAGCCCCCCTCCCTCCTCCCTCCCTCCTCCCTCCCCCCGGGAAATCTCCGTGCACCAGCCCCAAGCATCAATCCTGGGCTGGTGATTGATTACACATATGATAATTAACATGTTTCAATGCCATTCTCCCATATCATCCCACCCTTGCCCTCATCCACAGAGTCCACGAGTCTGTTCTATACATCTGCGTTCCTTTTGCTGTCTTGCATGCTGGGTTCTCGTTACCGTCTTCCTAAATTCCATATATATGCATTAGTATACTGTATTGTTGTTTTCCCTTCTGGCTTACTTCACTCTGGATAATGGGCTCCAGTTCCGTCCACCTGAGTAGAACTGATTCAAATGAATTTTTTTTTAATGCTGAGTAATATTCCATTGTGTATATGTACCACAGCTTTCTTATCCATTCGTCAGTTGATGGGCATCTAGGTTGCTTCCATGTCCTGGCTATTGTAAACAAAGCAGCGATGAACATTGGGGTACACGTGGCTCTTTCAATTCTGGTTTCCTCGGTGTATATGCCCAGCAGTGGGATTGCTGGGTCATATGGCAGGTCTATTTTCAGTTTTTTAAGGAACCTCCACACTGTTTTCCATAGTGGCTGTACTAGTTTGCAATCCCACCAACAGTGTAAGAGAGTTCCCTTTTCTCCACATCCTCTCCAGCATTTATAGCTTGTAGATTTTTGGATGGCAGCCATTCTGACTGGTGTAAAGTGATACCTCATTGTGGTTTTGATTTGCATTTCTCTGATAATGAGTGATGTTGAGCATCTTTTCATGTGTTTGTTAGCCATTTTTATGTCTTCTTTGGAGAAATGTCTGTTAAGTTCTTTGGCCCATTTTTTGATTGGGTCGTTTGTTTTTCTAGAATGGAGCTGCAGGAGTTGCTTGTATACTTTTGAGATTAATTGTTTGTCCGTTGCTTCATTGGCTATTATTTTCTCCCATTCTGAAGGCTGTCTTTTCACCTTGCTTATAGTTTCCTTTGTTGTGCAGAAGCTTTTAATTTTAATTAGGTCCCATTTGTTTATTCGTGCTTTTATTTCCAATATTCTGGGAGGTGGGTCATGTAGGATCCCGCTTTGGTTTATGTCAGAGAATGTTTTGCCTATGTTATCCTCTAGGAGTTTTATAGTTTCTGGTCTTATGCTTAGATCTTTGATCCATTTTGAGTTTATCTTTGTGTATGGTGTTAGAAAGTGTTCTAGTTTCATTCTTTTACAAGTGGCTGTCCAGTTTTCCCAGCACCACTTGTTAAAGAGGTTGTCTTTTCTCCATTGCATGATCCTCTATATTGAAAACCCTAAAGACTCTACTAGAAAATTACTAGAGCTAATCAGTGAATATAGCAAAGTTTCAGGATACAAAATCAAGACACAGAAATCCCTGGCATTCCTATACACTAACAATGAGAAAACAGGAAGAGAAATTAAGGAAACAATTCCATTCACCATCGAAACAAAAAGAATAAAATACTTTGGAGTATTTCTACCTAAAGAAACAAAAGACTTGTATATAGAAAACTATAAAACACTGATGAAAGAAATCAAAGAGGACACAAACAGATGGAGAAATGTGCCGTGTTCATGGATTAGAAGAATCAATATAGTGAAAATGAGTATACTACCCAAAGCAATCTATAGATTCAATGCAATTCCTATCAAGCTACCAGAGGTCTTTTTCAGAGAATTAGAACAAATAATTTCACAATTTGTATGGAAATACAAAAAACCTTGTATAGCCAAAGCAATCTTGAGAAAGAAGAATGGAACTGGCGGAATCAACCTACCTGACTTTAGGCTATACTACAAATCCACAGTCATTAAGACAGTATGGTACTGGCACAAAGACAGAAATATAGATCAATGGAACAAAATGGAAAGCCCAGAGATAAATCCACGCATCTATGGACACCTTATCTTTGGCAATGATTCTTAATAAGTTCCACAGCTCTAACATTTCTGACAAGGGTTTTGGTAGAGGAAAAAAATAAAAAAGAGTTGGCAGAGAGTTTCAGAATTGCAAATACAAATTAGTTTTCCAGAAGGAATTTCAATATGAAAAGAGTTCTTGTAGCCATAACTAAAGAATTTTAAACCTAAACATTATTTGGCAAGTCCAACTTTTGCATATTTATAGTCAAGAGAAGAAACAGAATGGGCTTGAAATGAAGACTGTCTCAGACTGGCCCCTCCTGGCTCTGCTCTCTTGTTTCTCCGCATCCCCCTCTGATGTTTGCTGCTCCGAGAGACCAGAGGCATCTTACTCCCAGCATTATTGAATAGATTATGCCTTCACTCTCCATAAATATGGAAGTAATAAATATTCAAAAAATACATGAATCCAAGACTCATTTTAAATAGCGCTTCCTCAGTGATCCTACCTGCGACCTCCCCCAGGAAGGCAAGCTGTTCCTTCCCATTGCACTTGGATATATCTGTGGTTTAGCACTGAAACCATAATACACAGGGTTTTTTTATGAGTTAAAAATGGTCTCATTTATTTTGTTCAGTTATTGGTGTATTCTTCCTGCTATATGTATTGTGTATGTGTGAAATAAAAATATCCATGTTTCCTTTGCTTCCATTTAACATCATGGCTTAGATGGTAAAGAATCTGCCTGCAATGCAAGAGAGCCAGGTTCAATTCCTGGATTGGAAAGATGCCCTAGAGAAGGAAATGGCAACCCTCTCCGGTATTCTTGCCTGGGAACTCCCATGGACAGAGGATTCTGGTGGGCTATTGTGCATGGGTTCCCAAAGAGTGGGACATGACTGAGTGATACACTTTCACATTTTTTACTTGAAATATCATAGTGTCTTAGTCTTGCTTTAAAATGTTGTGTTGGTTTTTGCCGTATAACAGTGTGAATCAGCCATAAGTAACAAAGGATTTTATATAGCTGAGTACTGGTCTACTTGAGCTGCTAGAACAAAATGTCATAGACTTGGTGGCTTAATCAATAGACATTTATTTCTCATATTTTGGAGACTAGAAGTCCAAGATCACAATATATGGTTGGATTCTGGTGAGGACAACCTTCCTGGCTTACACGGATGGTGTCTTCTTGCTGTGTCTTCACATGGTAGAGAAAAAGAGCACATTGGTGTCCCTTTTCATATAAAGACACTAATCCCTTCATGGGGCCCCATCTTCATGACCTCATCTCAACATAATCACTCCTAAAGTCCTTGCCTACAAACACCATCACTTTGGGGGTTTGGGATTCCATTTACTCCATGGTAACTTATTTCCACTGCTATCTGGCCAATCCTTCATATGCCATGGGTGTTTCCCATTCATCTCTGAACCTTGGGTAGCTCTGCTGAGATACTGCCCACGTAATATTGCAGTGTTTACATGCACATGACCTCAATGCTCCTTACACACTTTCAAATAAATAGAATCTCACTTTTATAAATGTCAAATAAACATAGCATCCTGGACATGAGTTTGAACAAACTCTGGGAGTTAGTGAAGGGACAGGGGGGCCTGGCAAGCTGCAGCCCATAGGGTCTCAGGGAGTTGGACATGACTTAGTGACTGAACAACAACAACAACAAACTTAAAAATCAAATGCTGTGAAAAAATTTAAAGAAAGAAATATTAAGATTTTGATCCGAATAAGATTGAGAACATTTAGCATTTTTGCGCAAACCTACCTTCTGCTTAAGCTGAAGTTCCAATACTTTGACCACTTGATGTTAAGAGCTGACTCACTGGGAAAGACTCTGATGCTGGGAAAGAGTGAAGGCAAAAAGGAGAGGAGGCATCAGGGGATGAGATGCTTAGATACCATCACATACTCAATGGATATGAATTTGAGCAAACTCTGGGAGATAGAGGTGGACAGAGGAGCATGGCATGTTGAGGTCCATGGGGTCGCAAAGAGTCAGACACAAGTTAGTAACTGAACAACAACTTCTGCAGCCTTCCTAGATCTTTGACATCTGAAAAACACTTTACATTTTATGAGCACAGGTTTCTTTTTTTATCCCAAGTCTCCAGATCATCCACTGGTGACATCACCTTTGAATCACATATTTGGAGACTGAAGCATAGAGAGGCTAAGTCAGTGGCCCAGGAGTCACAGAGGGATTTAATGGATGGGTGGAGCTTAGACGGTATAATTCTATTTTATCCTGTCTTCTCTTCTCTGGTTTTCTATAGGCTTCAGATATTCAAGAAAGGATTAGAAAAGGTGATAGAGAGGCAAGGAGAGGAAGTTTAAACTGCTCTCCTTATCATCTTCCAGTTGATAAACTGTCATCGGAGAGGCATGGCTGGGAGCAGGTAATGGACTAGTAGCTCTGCTCTAGCTCCTTGTTAAATACTGACTGGTGTGGGGCTGATGGCTGGTGCCCTAGTACATGGAGAATGTAAGCATCTGGGACAGAGGAAGGGAAATCACTGGTTAAGGAGGATACTGTTAGGAGTCCTGGGCTGCAGGTAAAGTGAAAATAAATATGCTTTTAGCTAAGAGACTGAAATGAGTCAGGTGACTGCAACCAATTCTGAAGTAAGCGTCAGTGGACCAGTTTTAACACAAATATTTTAAACAAGAGCAGCAGCCTCCCAGAAGGCCAGATCATAAGAAGGTCTCCAATGGATATGAGCAGGAAGAGGTTTGGGGCCTCAATCAATGAGACTCTGGACAAGATGGGACCCAGCCAGCATGCTCCTTGCTCTCTAAAGAGTTGTGATCGATTCTTACATCTGTAGAGTCTCACTGCTCCCAAGGGACATCCTAATACATTGTTGATCCTTCCTAACTGGCCTGGCCAAGTAGGTATCACCACTCTTGTTTAACAAGGAAGACAGAGTGAGAGAGACTGAGTGATTTGAGTAAAGGAACCCACATGGATGAGCTCAGTATTGAATGCAGACTTTCTGTCCTATGGACTGAACTTCATACGGGGATACGCTGTCTTCATGGGCTGGGCTGTGCAAGATGCTATTGCATTTGGCTCCCTTCAAAGAGGAGAGGGGGCTGATGCTTACTGAGTCATCCATCTAAATTATAATCTGGAGTGTGCTGGTCACCATGCTAGATGCTGGGGATTCAACAATGAACCACACAGATGTGATCCCTGCCCTGGAGGATCAGGGTGGCATTCACCAGTCAAAGATAGATAGTGAGCTGGAATGCTGCTGGCACAAGACTCTCCTTCTCTTTGAAATTCCAGAAGGATAGAGGAATTTGAGGCTTCCCAGAGGTAAAGAAGGCTGAGTGCTGAAGAACTGATGCTTTTGAACTGTGGTTCTGGAGAAGACTCTTGAGAGTCCCTTGGACAGCAAGGAGATCAAACCAGTCAATCCTAAAGGAAATCAACCCTGAGTATTCATTGGAAGGGCTGATGCTGAAGCTCCAATACTTTGGCCACCTGATGAGAAGAGCCAACTCATTGTACAAGACCAAGATGCTGGGAAAGATTGAGGGCAGGAGGAAAAGGGGGCAGCAGAGGATTAGATAGCATCACCAACTCAATGGACATGAATTTGAGCAAACTCAGGGAGATAGTGGAGGACAGGGGAGCCTGGTGTGCTGCAGGGGGTCATAAAGAGTCAGACACAATTTAGTGACTGAACAACAAGAGGAATTTGGTCTGAAGCTGCTGAAGAAGGACTGCAGTTCTAAAGAAGCAAGAAGGCAGGCCCTTGGGAGCTGGCCAGAGAAGCACCCTGAAAGGACTGCTCCCCTTCTGTTCCCATTCATCCCCCACCATCACCTTTAATACGCTCAATCTACCCAGAACAGGAGGTGCAGGGGAGGCTCCCTGTAGGCTTTTGCCTCAAACAGCTGAGGACACCTGCTGTGGCAAATCGCTTTGTCTTGACTGCCCAGTGATGGTGAATGGTAAGCGGTGGTCCTGCAATTTGCATGCAGCCCATCTGGCATCATGACGGGAGCCGCACTCTCATTTCAGAATTTCAAAATGAAACGAGAAAGCTGTTGAACCTTCTCAAACATCCCCAGAGAGTGACATTTTAGTGGCCAGAAATCCATGCCAAACTTCTTACTGACATTTTCCTGAGTTGTAAGAAAAAATGTTTAAAAATAAACATCAGTTTTGGATTGACATGTACACGCTGCTGTATTTATAACAAATAACCAACAAGGACCTACTGGATGAACTCTTCTCAATATTCTTTAATAACCTAAATGGAAAAGAATTTGAAAAAGAATGGTGGTGGTGGTCATTTAGTCACTAAGTCGTGTCCAAGTCTTGTTACCCCATTGACTGTAGACGGGTGGGCTCCTCTGTCCATTGGATTTCCCAGGCAAGAATACTGGAGGGGTTTGCTATTTCCTTCTCCAGGGGATCTTCCTGACCTGGGAATTGAACTCAGGTCTTCTGAATTGCAGGAGGATATATATATATATGTGAATATATATATATATATGTGTGTGTGTGTGTGTGTGTGTGAAAAAAATCCCCATAGAATGAACATCAAGAGTGAACCCTTATGTAAATTATGGCTTTTAATTAATAATAATCTATCAATATTGGCTCATCAGTTGTCACAAATGGACCACTCTACTACCCAATGTTAAAAATAGAAGAAATTCTGTTTGGCAGGTAGAGTATATTAGAACACTCTGGATGTTCTGCTCAATTTTTCCTATAAACCTACTGTAAAACTACTTTCTTAAAAAAGGCCTTTAATGAAAAACAAAAAACTAACAACAAAAACAATCAGATACCAGGCACAATCCATTTTCCCAAAGATCTTTTATTAATTCTTTGATATTCAAATTAATCTTTTCTGAAGCTTTATTTTGTGAATTCTTCAGTTTTTCATTTGTGTAACTCTGGTTTATCACGATTTGTCTGTGACTTTCCAGTTGTATTTTCCAATAGCAACAAAAACTCTATGCAAATGAGAATTTTCAGTCTAGGTGTCCCTTGTCTAGGAGTGAAGATCATAGAGGGCCTTGGGACTTAGGGTGAACTACTGCACCCTTACCTGGAGACCTACATGATGATACTGAGTGAGAAGGGGAGTTCTAGGCAGAGCCTGTGGATTTTTAAAAAATAACTTTGTTTATTAATGGGCTGTGCTGGGTCTTCATTGCTTCCAGGGCTTTTCTCTAGTTATGGTGAGCGGGGGGCGGGGGGTTACTCTCTAGTGGCGATGTGCAGAGTTCTCACTGTGGTGGCTGCTCTTCTTGCAGAGCATGGGCTCTAGGGCACTGGGGCTTCACGAGTTATGGCCCGTGGGCTCAGAAGTTGCAGCTCAAGGGCTCTAGAGCACAGCCTCAACAGTTGTGGTACATAGACTTAGCTACTCCACGGCATGTGGGATCTTCTTGGATTGGGGATTGAACCTGTGTCTCCTGCATTGGCAGGCAGATTCTTTATCATTGAGCCACACAGGAAAGCCCACTGCCTGTGTTTCATTTTATTTTTTATTTAAAAAATTTATTTGGCTGTACCAGGTCTTAGTTGAGGCATATGAACTAATAGCTGCAGCCTGTGTGACCTAGTTCCTTGACCAGGGATCGAATCCAGGCCCCCTGCATTGGGAACTTGGAGTCTTAGCCACTGGACCACCAGGGAACTCCCACAGACTGTTTTAAAATAAAATACCCTCTGGATCATCTGACCCTGGCTCATGGGCATTCTTTAGGGAGAAATAACTGTGTGTATGTGTGTGTCTAATGAAAGAGCCATTCATTGGCAAGTATACATCTACCACGACATGGAGATACCATAATTGAACTTGATTTTGAAGGTGAGTGCAGTTTTCTCTTTATCCCCATAGCCAGTGAATGCAGTGACAAACCAGCCATGCGGGGTGGGGGTGGGCGCTGGTCACTTTGCTTCAATAGCCAAGGGTTGCACTGCACCTCCCTTATGGGCCCTTGGCATTCCGGGTGTACCTGAGGCCAAGGGAGGTGATTTTAGTAAGGGGTGCATCAGCGTCACCTGGAGGACGGGATGAAATGCAGATGGCTGGGCTCCATGGGGGAGATTCTGATTCATTAGGTCTAGGGACTAATCAACTTGTTGGAAAAGAGCTTGCTGCTGGGAAAAATTGATGGCCAAAGGAGAAGAGAGTAGTAGAAGATGAGATGGTTGGGTGACATCACTGATTCAATCTACATGAACTTGGGCAAACTCTGGGAGATAGCGAGGGACAAGGAGGCCTGGTGTGCTGCATTCTGTGGGATTGAAAAGAGTTGGATATGACTCAGCAACTGAACAACAACAAAAACAAAGTCTAGAGTGGGGCCCGGGAATTTGTGTTCCAAGTTAGATTCCAGGAAGCGGTGATGCTGCTGGTTATGGACCGCCTGCACTCTGAGAACTGCCAACTTAGACTACTAACCAGGGAACAAGAATGAGCTGGGAGTGGGCATCAATCGACAGTGCCAGTAACCAGAGCTGAAAATCAAGCAACTCCTGCTCTGCAGGCACAGGATATTTGGTTATTTCTTCTCTTTCTTCTGCTCTTCCTTCTCCTTTGACTTTTAGTAAGAATGTACTGTGCATATTATAACATAGGTAAAATAGACTGTATGAAAAAGGTAGTAAAATTGCTGGATGGGGAGAAATGGAAATATACTGTTGTAAGTTTGGAATAGGATGTATCAAGTGATACAATATTATTTAAGGTACATTGTAGATTCATTTTTTCTTCTGCAAACCCCAAAGCAGCCACTAAAACAACACAGCAAATAATTATAGTTAATAATCCATCAGTGGAGATAAAATGAATCATAAAAATATTCACCTGAAAATAGAACAAGAGGGAGAAAGGATAAAAAGAACAGATGGAACCAATAAAACAAAGCACTAATACAATAATCATGTATTTAGTTTGTGAATGTTGCTATTCATATCAAATATAGGTGGCCTAAGCCCTCCAATTAAAAGGCAGAGATTGATTACATCACTCATTATCAGAGAAATGCAAATCAAAACCACAATGAGGTA